>JANAVB010026799.1:30046791-30194291 GCA_029216955.1 Iris pallida
CTTTTTCTTCGTTGTTTTCTACAGAAGCTTGGCTGAAGAGCTTTTTCAGAACTGGCATTGGTGACTTTGATGCTGTGAAGAGGGTTCTTCTGACATCAACATCAGGGAGCTCATGCACTTTTGACGCACAAATTAGACAACTCAGAACTCTTCGTGGGATAGAAGGGTCTTCCTCTGTTGGTAGGAAGAGCCTTTATACACGGAGAGTTGGATGGTGGAGTCAACTCTACCCCGAGAAATCGGGTAGTAGAGTTCCTTTCACGGCAGAACTAGGAATCGTATCCCAATGCTGGATGCATTCCTATCTCCTCTGGAAGGCCGCCCCTAATCCACCAGTTGTATTGGCAGCAACACGCCTTCGGGCTGCCATACTCTTGGGTTCTCCTCTTTTCTGAGAGAGAAGACCAGAGTTTGATTCCTACTGTCCTGGTTGCCACTGGGGCTCAGACAGTAAGGAATTGACACCAACAACGAATCCGACAAAGAAGATCCGAAGAAGAAATAGATCTCCATTAGGTTATCGTTGTGTGTATGGAATAAAAATCTTAGATATAATAGATTTTCATTGTAAAGAAAAGTCTAAGAAATGTAATAGACTTTTATGGTGATATGAGAGTGGAAATGATAATTCTTCTATGCTCAATGATTTGTATCTATCTGGATGTAATATGGACATGATAGATAATAAAACCTTCTTTTCTGATTTAGAGTACACAATACTATCAGAGGTAATATGGACATGACAGTGTGTGAGAACTCAAAAGAAAATTAGATTAATTTCTATACAGAGGTCAAAATGGAAAATGATAGATAAGTAGGTAGATTTAGCATTTATCCAGAGGTTATGAAAACATGATAAATAATAAATCCAATTAATCGACTGATAAGATAGAAGATTAATTTCTGTTTACGAGTACACAATATTATCAGAGGTAATATGGACGTGATATCATGTAAGAACTCATGATAGAAAAGCAATTAGATTTGACATTTATTCAGAGGTCTTGATAACATGATAAATAACAAATCTCAATTCATATACCAACTGGTAAGATAAAAGAAAGAGATGAGTAATCAGCTTAACCAAACCTTGGTAGCTGCGGAATAAGAAGACAGGTGTCATTGAAGATATACTCCATTATTGATAAAAGAATGAATGAATTAATATATCTTTCGAGAAAGAAAATATCAACCTCAAGGATCATCCTCAAATGGTTCTGATTCATCATCGGCTTGAACCATATTGACTGAGAATATTTGCCCAGATTCACAATATGAGGAACGAGATATATCAGATTCGATGAATAGAATTTCTTCCGAATCTGATGATTGCGAAGAGCTAGAAGAGAATTCTTCTTGTATATCGTCATTAAACATGTGGGACGGATCATATCCCAACCCATGACGAGTCTTCTGGTAAAACGGATCACCGTATAATGGTAGTCGTCTACCCTTGCCTTGAATAAGACCTTGCATAGTCTTCAAATCATATCCTATATTCTGGATAATCTTGATAGATTGTTGACTGTATTTGTCAATTCGGATTCTTCCTTTATCTTTATCTTTCAGATCATCTGTCTGAGCAACAGGAATATTTCTAGCCAGACCAAACACAATTTGACGCTTGTTTTTCTTATCAGACGGAACCACGAAATAGGGTTCTTCGTGATGTCTGAAAGTTACGCAAGCTTGTGATGGAGCGGCTACAGGAAGCATATAGGGAGAAGATGTCAGAAACCTTTGAGCATAAGGTCCAACATCTACGTGAGGAGGGAAAGAATTTTCCTTATGATCGATGTATAAAGTTTCTTCTGGCTCGATGTCGTCTTTATATTGATGACTTTGATTATCAGAAGATAAAGTCATTCTCTCAATAAACTTGACAGCCATATACTCGAACAGGAAATCTTCATTGATATCAAAAAGTACAGAATGATCAATATTTACATCATTTACAATCTGATTGCTACGCTTCGGATTAATCAACAGTGGACCATCATCCGTCTTCTGCGTGGATTTGCCAAGATTGACAATCAATGGTGATTCTGGATCATTCGTACAAGAAGTACGCCCTTTGACCTTGATCATAAAAGGTTGAACTTAGCTCTTAGCAGGAATATTTATTGATTCCTCAGATGAAGTTTGAGTTCTTTATTTAACCTTGATTATCAAAGGTTGATCATTGACAGGTTGGGATTGGATTCGTCCCTTGACTATGATCTTTAAAGGTTGCTCCTCTGGCGGATCTTCATTAATAGACTGATCCTCAGATAATGATTAATATTCAGCCATGTCTGATATCTTTTTCACATGCTCTTGTTTATAAAGCCTTGAATCAGAGAAGTAGGCTTCGATACCCTTGAACGAATTAATATCAGCAAACTCAGTTTTCACAACTCCTTGGGAGTCCACATACTTGAAACATTGGTGAAGAGTTGAAGGCACAATATTGTGCTCATGAATCCACGGTCTTCCAAGAAGAATATTGTAGGATACGTCCGAGTTGATAACATAGAAAGTTACCATAGTTCGAAGATCACCAATCTGAATCTGCAGACAAATCTTCTCCAGTGGTTTGCTCTTGCCAGAATTAAAACCGACTATCGTAGTACTAGTGTAAGTCAGCTCACTAGTAGGAATCCTCAGGGGTCTTAGCATACTCTGAAGAATTATACTAATTGAAGACCCAGGATCAATGTAAATCCTGTCAATTTTAGTAGATCCGATATATCCAGTGTAGCACAGAGGCCTATCATGCTTGTTGTGTTTCAATAGCATATCCTCTTGTGTAAAGATAATGTTGGGAATTGCTTCATTCACACTATGACATTGCGGACATGACACTGGTATATTATCAGGAGTCTTGAGTTGAGCCAAGCATGAATCTGCTTGAAGTAAAGCTTCGTTCAAAGTCTCTCTGCTTTCTCTGGAAAGGCGAAGCAGTTCAAATATAGATAGTCTAGCCGGAGTATTGGCTAACTGATCTAGAATGTCAAACTTGTAAGGCTTCATCACCACCCCCTGATTGGAAGCAGACTTCAATGGGGTATCAAAGCGTACTGCCTTCTGTTTCCCCTTTTCAACCACAGACGGTTTAACAGGAATAGGAGAAGGTTGAACTGGTAGAGTTTCCACTAGATCTTCTGCTTCTTTGGAGGATCCCTCATAGTCTTTGTGGTACTCTTTTCCAGATCTTATACCAGCAAAATTTTCTTCTTCAGACTTAGAAGAAGAAAGTACCATATTACAGGATTTAGTCTTTCTTCCCTTAGCCTTCTTCTTGTGAGGGTTGTTACGAAGAACTTCAGAACCCAATCCAGCAGTGGAATTCTGATTTTGAATTTGTAAAGAAAGACGTATTCCTTTATCATAATTCAAACCTTCTGCCTTTTGAAAGTCGTAACCCATCTTCCTCATGAGAAGGACAGATTGCTGACTATACAAGTGGATAGGCAGTGAGCTTTGGACAGGTGTTTCAGTACATAAAGAGGAAGAAACCTCTACAACTACAGGAGAATGAAGCATAGACGTTTCTGTAGTTAAGGGAGGAGAAGGATTCGGGATACAAGGAGAAATCCCTGTTGGAACTTTTTCATAAGCAGGAAAAACTTGTTGTGCCCGGTATAAAGGAACACTATTCATGGCTAGCCACTGCTGATGAGTAAGCTTGAGCTTGGTAGGAGGAGCTAGACTTGGAGGACAGATGTTTAGTCCTTTCAGTCTATCTTCTAGAGGTAGGCCATCCCATAGATGATCCAAGTCATCAGGACTTGGAATAATATGAGGAATCATGTTGCAGGTTTTGACTTTCTTACCTTTCTTAGATTTTAAAGTTTTACCTTCATTTTCCAACTCAGGTACTAAGTCAGGATGTACCCACATGATTTCACCATTCTTCAATGTGAGCGGCAGCAATCCTGTATTTTCTTCCCTGGTAGGTGGGATATTCACGATCTTCATCGTCGCCTTCGGAATTGGGATAATTCCATCTGGGACTTGCTGTAGAGGAAAATCCCCGAACTGAAGAGAAACCATATTGGTCGTAACCGTATGGTCATCATTGGTTAAAGCGATATTGCCACCATTTATCAGCTCTTGGATCTTCTTTTTCAAGATATAGCAAGCACTGGTAGGATGATTAATGTATCTATGATAGATACAATATTTGGGATTGTCAGTCAGATTCACCTCATTAGGTCTTTTTGGCTCTGGAATCTGAAGTTTACCACTTTTCACCAGACATTGAAATATCCCTGGGATATCACTTTCGTCAAAAGAGTATTCTTCCTTTGGCCTGGAAGATTCCTGATTATTTGGCGTTGTTTTGTTCTTAGAAAGATTGACCATAAGAGTATCTTTTCCTTTCACATTACGATTGCCAGGATTATTACCAGGTTTACTTTTCTTCCCTTTATCTTCTGAAGCGAAAATCATCCCGTGTTCACGAGCCAACCTACCATTGGTCTCGACAGAAACTGCTGCTATGATAAACGAAGCCTAATCTGTGAATTGGGAACCTGTGAAGACAGCAATGGATGGTCGCAGATTCATCTTGTATGTATCAATCAACGCTGAATCTGGCATACCAGGAGGCATCTTTAGAGTAGCCTGTCGAAAACGTTCAATGAACGTCCGAGTATCTTCTTTCTTCTTTTGTTTGATTTCTATCAAGGAGGACATGTTCATGTCCATACCTCCTTCATAGAAGCGGAAGAGAAACATTGCCTTGAATTCGTCAAAAGACGAAATAGAGTTATCGGGTAAGCTACGATACCAGTCGTAAGCTGAACCCGTCAGGCACCCGATGAACACTCGAGTGAGAAGAGCATCATTTTTCTGCAAGTGTACAGTCATAATATCAAAGTAATTGATATATTGACTGAGAGATGCTTTTCCATCGAATAAAACCATGGATTGCGGCTTGAACTTCGGTGGAAAGGGTACATCATTCCAATGAGGAGGATAAGGTTGCTTAATCCCTAACTTCTGGAGCTGATCTTTGTGCCTTAAAACTTCAAACTGTGCTTTGAGTTCACGCACTGCTTGAATGGCTTCACTGGTTTAAGGAAGCACATTTGATTGAATAGTCGTTGGATGTGCCTTAGCCCCCACTGGAGGTGGTACATCTTCTGGAATGATGGAATCTGGAGATGCAGCAGGCTCTTGAATATTCAAAGGTATATCAGCTCCTTGACTATCTAGAGTTTGTGCTGCTACTGGTATCGGAGTTACTACTGTAGGTTGAGCAGTTTGCTGATTCAAAATTATCTGATGCATGCTTTGCACCATGTTAAGCATGTCTTTCAATGATTGCTCCACAGCAGTGAGACGTTATTCCGTATTAGCAGATGACGTCTCTGGTTCATCTCCAACAGCGTAGGATTCAACCTCTCTTGAAGATATAGAGGGATTAGTATAGAAGTATGAATCCACACTATCGGTATCAGACTCAAAAGATTGAGTACCCCTAGCTTCTGAATCAGAAGTCTGCAATTGTCTTTGTCTTCTTGATCGAGTATTCTGATATACTCCTTCAAAGGAATCAAGAAGCCTGTTAAACTGTTGTTGACCTGAGGTTTGGGACATATTCCGTCTTGGATGTCGTCCTTTGTTAGTATGAGATGCCATGTTGACTGACACATATGGCAGCTCATGTTCTTGGTCTTCAGCTTGATCTTGAGGCGTGTTAAAACTTAAACGATCAAAAACTGACTGTTTTGAAGCCGAACAACAATAGTTGATCACAACCTGGTGATATTCACAATGATGTTTTTCTTGGGGGAATATTACCGGAGATTGTCTGTTCTTACGTTTTTGCATTAGCAATTCACGTAAATCAGAAGGAACATATGGAGTATTCTTCTTTATTACATTTGGGGTAGAAAAATGTTTAGTCCCTTGTGTATAAAGAAGATTACTGGCTGCATCCGCAGAACCAAACTGTATATTTTTACGCCTTTGGAGTTGTGTGCGTAAATCTTGAGATTTAGCACGAAGGACTCTATTTTCATGGCGTGTAATTTGTAAGTTTGGTACATTACGTAAAGCAGTATAAGAAGGTTGTTGGTGTAGGACAGAAGCTTTACCAATGACATTTTTATGCTGTACACGTTTAGGTACATTCACATTAGATGTGCAAACATCGTTATGAATTTTATCTACACTGTCAAAGACAGGAGACTTACCTTTACGCGTCACTACAACAAAAAACCCTTTTAATGACTTACCTTTAGGTACATTCACATTAGATGTGCAAACATCGTTATGAATTTTATCTACACTGTCAAAGACAGGAGACTTACCTTTACGCGTCACTACAACAAAAAACCCTTTTAATGACGGCTAAAAAGCGTCATTAATGACCAACCATGACGCTTTTTTTTCTCACAGCAACCGTTATGAAAACGGGTGTTATAAATGTTTTTTAAAAGCGTCATAAAATAACCGTCATGAATAGTTTCTATAAAAACGTTATGAATAGTTAATATATAGTGCACAATTCAGAACAATTTTAAAACGTCATGAATAAATAATATGTATAGGCTCAATGCAGCATATTTATAACACTTTATACTATTCAAATTAGCATATTTATAATGCTCTATACTGCACAGTATATATTACATTCCAAAAAGTTAACATTATATATCACCATCTTTATTACATTTCTCAAAATAGAGTACATATCAACATCTTCATTACATTATCAAAATAGAATATCCAAATACATATAGATATTTACAACTACCAAATTTGTCCACATCAAAACTTGGCCACATAACCAATAATCATGAAAGATCAACGACAGCCGGAACACCAGTGAAATCCTGAGAAAAAAGAGAAAACCAAATCAGTCCATATAATTGTCAGGCCTAAAAATCAAATCTAATCATGAAATATAATTGTCATGCCTAAAAACCAAATCAGTCCATATAATTGTCAGGCCTAAAAACCAAATCAGTCCATATAATTTCCAGGCGAATCTGATTTATGTAGGAAAATGGTGAAGATTACAGATATGAAAATAAAACTCTATTCCTTTTACTCAGATTAATCACAATCAGTGTTGAAAAACTCTATTCCTTTTACTCAGATTAATTATTCAGCAAGAACTGGGTTCATTAGATAGAAAATTAATCACACTCAACCAATTGGGTTCATTAGAGAGAAAATTATTCAGTCCAACAAATTTCATGATCAACCAATTAAGATATGAAAGATGCACAAATTCAATAAGGTACCTTTAGTGGCATCAGGTAGACGCCCCTCCACTGGAGGCTCAGTTTTGTCCTGATACATACAACAGGAATATGTCAATGTAAATTCATGGCAAAAAAGAGACCAGGAGAATACTAAAGTAATCTCCTCCATACACTTGAGGAGAATATGCAAACGAAAAACAATTATTCTGCTAAAGGTATTCTAACAAAAACTACTTATACTGAATCAATAATAAATATGCTGGTTAAATGCATTAAAGTTGAGAATAAAAATAATAAATAAATAAATATATCTCCTTATAGATTTTACTTGGGACACTGTAAACAAATTACTTACAACAATAGGTATATTTTGAATATCAACAAATACAGAGATTTAATTTAATCGTATATCAGAAATCCTCCATATCAAAACAAGAGAGCTTCTTGTCATAAACCTCAAAACCCTTCCACGCCAACAAATTCCATTTAATATGCTATTACAAAACATATGATTGTTGAAAAGATTCAGCACATATTTAGTACGATTCAGTTGGGACTCTCTAGCTTCTAATGAGGATCCAAGAGAAACATACTAGACATTTTTGTCTCGAGTCTACAGGGTTATTTGTAAGTATTTCAAGTTGCGCATCACGTTCTAAACACAAACTAGACTCCTGATGAGATAATATATTCGGTGGGAAAGTAACATCCAAACGTAAAAAATTTTGGAATTTTGTACACATTGGACCAACTAAAACGGAAAATAGCTTAAAATGTACACGATGAGAAAGACGGTCGTAAACAATACCTCTAGTGAACAAATTAACATTGAATCAACTAATAAGAAAGACCAACTAATGGGAAAAACAGTCGCCTAGACAATTGAACTACATCATGGCAAATTGTGTTAACAAGGAAGTCTTGGTAAAACGTGATATATAACATACAACCCTTTTTATTGTGAGATATAACAATCAAAATTTGCAAAAAGAGACGAGTAAACAATACCTCTCTGCCAGGGTGGAAAGGAACTTCCGGCCCACCGGTAACTTCCACGGCGACAACACCAGCAAGCTGAAATTAACAGGTATTTCTTAATAAATCATCAGAGTAACATAAATAACGCACTACTAAAGGAACAATCGACAATTAATACAAAACTATAACAAACTTTATAATGTATTAAATAAATAAATCACTGAAAAAGTCGATCTCCTAAATAATACATTCGCCTAGATAATACCACATTAGGATAATATTATATAGCCTGAAGCATTCATAATATCAACAATCATTCAATTATAAATAAATTTTCAGAAAGATAGTAAAATTGCCGATACTAAACCTAGCTAATGACAACTAAAGATAACATAACAGAAATACATGCGTGCTAAAACATGCGCATGTCCGTGTCCCCGTGTCCGTATCGTGTTGTGCCACACCCATAGAGATCAATAACAAAACATGCGGTCAAAAAATTTTAGATGATGATCACCTCACCTGGTAGAAATCAGCATAGGAGATGATGGGGAACTGCTCCTTGATCGGCTCCAAGAGCTTGACCACGATGTCGAGCCCGTTGTTCGCTTCGTGGCCGAGCTTGGCTTTGTGCCTCATCGTTCTGAACGGCCCTCCGGTCTTCGACTTCACATCGAAGGTTCCGGCAGAGTGGCACGAGTCAAGGCTTTTAGGCTCCGTTTGCTACAGAATTTCCAACCGAAACAAAACAAATGAGTTCGCTTACAAAAAACTTACAATCATTACACATATTTTAACAACAATTTAAGTTCTTACATCCGACTCCGACATCAGAGTGATCTGAGCATAGACTTCATCCGTCTCGACCTCGGCCTAATAACAAAACATCGAGAGAGAAAAACAGAGTGATCTGAGCATAGGCTTCATCCGTCTCGGCCCGAGCCCACGCCTTCCCGAACTCAAATTAGGCCGTCGGGAAATATGGTAAAGCCCCTTGTGGTATCAGAATTATAAACGTGTTCATACAATGATTATGTTGTGTAGTATGGTATCAGAATTTGCATGCTGCTTCTAAGTAAACATCAGAATTTTACTGCTACTTTCAACCCACCTAACAAACATGATAAGAATGTGAATGTCAAGAGGATGGCGCTAGCCCTCCAGAGGAAAGAGAGAGGGAGACACTATATATAGTTCCGAGGAAGGAAAAAAAGAGATAACAGCAAATAATTTTAGAACACAAAATGAAACAAGCAGTGGTTTGAGAGGCCAAGCCAAGCCAAGTATCAAACAAGCAGTGGTTTAAGAAAAACATCGAGAGAGAAAAACATCCGACCGGATCCCGAGCCCACGCCTTCCCGAACCCTCCTCCGACTCCACTTCCTGTTCTCGACCGAGCGTCGTCCCGCTCATCATGAGCACCGACCTCCCCGATCTTCTGAATCCGAAGCCACAACGCCTGGACGACCTCGACCCACCACATCGTTCCTGCCGCCGCCGCTTCCGTCGACGAGCGAGGGGTTGGGAACTTAGGGCTTAGGGTTCATGGGAGGAGGGGTTGGGGGCTTAGGGCTTAGAGTAAGACCTAGAGCTAGGGTTTAGAGTGAGACCTAGAGTTAGGGTTTGTGGGAGATTGAAAGGAGGAGATGGGAAATTTTAGGGTTTGGGGAGAGGAGGGAAGAAGGGGCAGAAGGAGAGCAAGGGGAATGAGAGAGTTCTTCTGAGTAAAATCGGAGGGGGGATGGAATATATTACAGAAAGTTTATTACAAGTTTGCCACCACTCTAAACTATTAATAACGCTTTATTTTATAAACGTTATAAAAAGCCCAGAATTAGCCCAAACCGTCATAGAAAAAAGGTATTTTTCAACTTGATAACGCTTATGTATCAGCCGTCATTAAAAGTCCTTGTCGAGCGTCATTAATAGGTCTTTTTGTTGTAGTGCGTGGAGCGTAAAAATTGATTATCTACCACGTCACAGACGGGAGATTTTGCTTTACGCGAGGAGCGTATTTTATTTGGGCCTACCACGTCACCGACGGAAGACTGATTCTTACACTCATAAGCATAAACTTTAGAATCTGCCCCATTACGAAAGGGAGATTCATTCTTATGTACTGAGCGTAAAATTTGGTTCTTACCCACTGAGCGTAAAACTTGATTCTTACGTAGTGGGCGTGAAACCTGATTATCTTTACCATTACAAACGGGAGATAAATCGTCACACTTTGAGTGCAACTCTGAAGTAAGGACTGCCTCGTTACTAACGGGAGCCCCTACGACAGGAGTGGGAAGAATTCCCTTGTCATCAGAAGCAACAGAGAGATCAGAAACCACTTTGGATTTGGGAATCCAAACTTTTCGTGCTTTGCAAGACTTTTGAACATTGGAGTGGCGAGAACCACCCCCAGTTCGGAGTATTTCTTCATAGGCAGTCTGGTCGAAGTGCACAACCAGAGTCTTCTTGATCGAACCGACCGAAACATCATCATATTGAGCAATCGCCTCCTCGTTAGAGGAGAAGGTCGTCCCCAGCAGAGTCGCCATTTTGTTTCACTAAACAAAAATGCCAGGAAAATTGGCTTTTAAAAATAAAACAAGAAAAAGTACAAGAAGTACAAATTTGATTCTGGAAAAGTATTGCTATGAAAGTCTGATCTGTAAATGATCACTTTGTTCCTTGGACCATATGATGATGATGAAGATCACTGCTTGAAGTAGAACAACTTGGAAGAACTAAGTCACCAGAAAGGTATCGACGCACTTGGGCACTGATGGCGAGGCCGAATGCTTTCCTGCTTTGCTTCACCCTGTTCTGAAAGAAAAGTTGAAGAAGAATGCTCTGGAGAATCAAAATCTCGAAGTTCTGATCTTTGTATTCTCTCCTGTCTCTCTGTGTGTCTTATGAGAAAAATAAGTCTATTTATAGACTTGGGCTCTGGTGCGTAAAAACTCAGCAAAAGTTCTGCCTTTACGCTAACAACCGCCACCCATGAACAAAGTCATCCTCTGTATACGTTGACACGTGTCCCATCAATTCAGTAAGAATAGGATGCACGTACACACGTTCTTCGGGATGTGTGGCATAAAAGCCACGTAGGCCAACCACGTTCCAAATTGATCAGAAAGAACAGGGCGTAGACATAGCCTCAATGTACTCTGAGCGTAAAGCAATAGATTGAGCGTAAAGTAGCTTTGACGTAGACTTCCCGCATAAAGTGGTTGTTAAATAACCTTAAGCGTAAAAATAGCTCAAATAGACTTTACGCACACGTCAACTGTTGAGCGTAAAAGCTCGTATAGTCCTCGTGCGTAAAAGAAGCCGTAGTGTGAGCGTAAAGTAGCTCAATCCATACACTAAACGACAACATTGGTCTCTGTGTAAAACAAATCCCTTTGAATTCTGTGATATATGCCATCATTAATATCTTCATGTCAGAGTTTGTATTAAATGCAAGACTTGACAGCTTTGTCCAGCGTAAAAGTGGCTACTCTGTCCTTGGCGTAAAATTATGGGTGTAGACCCGAGAGTAAAATGATCAGCCTTCTTAGGCGTAAATTGATTAGCCTAGTCTTGGGCGTAAAGAAATTACCCATTCTGCTAGGCGTAAAGCATATCACTTATGAATGAGATGACTCTTTCTTTGAAGCACTTTTTACGCTCCTACAACACACACACACACACACACACACACACATATATATATATATATATATAATATATATATATATATATATTATATTTATAATATATATATATATATTATATTTATAAAAAAATATATATATTATATTTATAAAAAATATATATATATATATATTATATTTATAAAAAAATATATATATTATATTTATAAAAAAAAATATATATATATATATATTATATTTATATATATTATATCTCATATATGATATAATACTCCATAAATTCTAAAAAAACACCTAATATTATCTATTCCGAGTGTAGGGTCAATTTACATAAATATGTATATATATAGCGAAATTGATTTGTCAAGGATTTAACAAATAACTAATCAATATTATTTAATAACAACAATAATGCTAATAATAATCATAAATACAACCTAAAATAAACTAATAAGAGTTATAGTATTGGGTGACACATAATACCTCTAATTTCACTGGTGCACCAAAAATCATGCATATATTCAAAAATGCCATATAAGCATTAGTAATACTTATTTTATACGTATACCAATATATCTAGAAAATAGTTGTCAATCCCAAAAATAAAATAAGAAACATGTACATCTACATAAAATATGTCTACATGGGCATCTTTGGTCTCGCTACATGCTTACATGGGCTTGGGTTCGGTTCGAGTCTAGTTTGGGCTGGTTTGGTACAACCGGGTCTCCTAAAGGTCAATAATCTTAATAATAAATAATTAAGTTGTCTATAGGGATTAAGTCGCAACTAAGCTTGATTTTCTTAGTTAGATTACACATTTGGCTAGCCCTTCCCTACCGTGGCTAATACACTTGTCAAAGCAGGCAACTGCACTATCTGTGCCATGATTTCTAGTCGTCTGGCACTCCAAATCTTAAATATGACAAAAGCCTTCTAGCATAATAAATATTTCATTAAATATTTATAATATTCCAAAAATTATCATTTAATTCAAATAAATAATAATAAAAAATTTCAAGACTTGGGGAAGAGGGGTTACACCTGACCCAGCTGCAAATGTTTAGTTAGAAATAGATTTAGATTGAGGCCAGCTTGTCTCCGGATTTAGTGACATTTGGATATTTGATATTTGATGGACATGTAGCTGTGGAGTTTTATTTAGTTTATGGATTATTATTGTCACGACTTGCACCTAGTGTAGGGGCACGAGAAGTGGGTACATCCAGCCTACGCAGCAGTGTCGACAGTAGAATGCTGTTCTAGGTCACAATCACAACTAACACTATATGAATCTCCAAATGGAGGACAATCTCAGAAGGATACAATCTCAATCATAAAACTAGAGGTAGATAATCAGCACGATGAAACAGATAACAATCACAAGAGTGATACAACCAAAAATGAATAAGTAAAGTGTTTAACGAACAAAAAATCTCAATATCTAAATTGAAATACATCTCCAAGACAAACAAGAAATATGATAAATAAAACTATAGACATCTACTCCCAACTCTACTATTGTCCTCTAGGCTAGCTATGATCCTCCAAGTTACTTGTAAATTTTATCAACAGGTCCAATCAGGACATGAACGAATACATATCTCTCACACAGTTTATATCATGACAGGAAATGTAAAGCATGTTATAGAATAAAGTATATGAAAACTGTAAGAAATAAACATGAAGAGCAAAAGAAATATCTAATAAACTAGAAATATAAATATGGAAAAGTAAGAACTGTAAGTGACTAAGTGATTTAGAGCATAAGATGGTTATGTGAGCGGCTTCAATTTGCACATGATTATGCTACAGAGTTTGTACATGATTACCTACTTTGGAATTGTTCACATGACCACTTCTACTCTCCCATACCCCAATCAATACACAAGGATCTAGACAGGTTATGTTATTGCACATGAAGGTTTATACATGAAGCTCATGAGAATATGAGTGTACATGAATAGTTTATACATGAAGCTCATTGATCATGAGAGTACATGAAAAATAAGAGTCCAAGGAATACATGATGTTCGTGAAAAGCACATGACATGATTTATTCGATGCACCCAAAGGGGATAACATCTCATGTAAAGATCCATATAGTACTATTTCGTGATAACATCATGTCAGCATCAAGTAAATTAGTCTATAACAAGAATATAATTTCTAGCAAGTATGAAACGGTCAGAGAATGTATTCGCCAGATAACCTGAACAGCTGATGAGAATAGATGTCCAAACTGGAGTCACAGTGTCCTATTTAGAGGAACACAGGTTACAATGTGTCTAATATGAATTAAAAAATTTATAATGTATTCTAAATGATTCTAGGTCATTCTTGGTCAAAGTCAACTATTGGTCAACTTTGGTCAACCATTCTAGTAAAACTAGATCAAAGTCAACTATTGGTCAACTCTGGTTAACCATTTTAGTCAAACTAGGTCAAAGTCAACTATTGGTCAACTCTGGTCAACCATTCAGTCAAACTAGGTCAAACCTCAGTCAACTAAAATGTTCTAAGTTTAAGTCAAACTTAAGTTAACGAGTCCTTTTAAGTACATTTGAGTCAATTCTATGTCAAGTTTGACCCACAGTTGACTTTGGTCAACTTGCTAGTCAAACCTTGCCTAACTAGGCCTATAGGTTAATTCTAACTAAGTTACTAATCCATAGGCTAATATCCTATACCAAAACCAATATATATATATATATATATATATATATATAAACTTAGTAAAAAGATTTCGAGACGTAGTACCAGAACTCAAGCTGAGGCTGAGGAAGGACTGGAGCGCATGAATAGTATATGTTGGTCTGGGCTAGGCTTTGGTTGGCTGAGAGTGAGGAGCGAGAAGAAGGGAAGTAGGGAGGAGCAGATGGGTCCAAAAAATATTATTGATGTTTACGAGAGTGATTGGCCAGTTACAGGAGATTTAACTGGCCAATCACTCTCGTAAACTTCAATATTTAGGATATTGTTTACTCTCTCGTGACTCTCTTGCAATGGTATTCTACGTTTACGATAGTGATTGGCCAGTTACGACAGTAATTGGAAGTAGGTTTGTACGTGATACGTACAAATTTCCTGTTTATGGTCTGGATTAATATTCTTCTTGTGTTCTCGAATCTGAACTGTTTCAAAAGTGTATTTTTATGGATAATTTAATACTCGAGAATGTGCAAAATTAAATCGTCAAACGAAGCTGAGTTGAATTTTGTATATACGTGCTCTTATTGATATTTAATGGTCTTACCAAATGGCACCCAAGACCCGAGGATCTCGCTTGCGTGAGACACAAATGGCTGCTGAGAAGGTAGTGGTACCTCCTGTTGCTGAGGTGATTGTGGGACCTCCTGCTGCTGAGGAGATAAACAAAGAATTTCCTCTACTATTAAGGAGGAAGTGGATCCTAAAGCAGAGATAGCTGTGAAGGAGGAGGTGGCACCAGAGGGCAGTTACACTGGGAGTTCCAGTCATCCATCTCCGCTGGATATTGATCTTGCTGGCGTGGATCCTACTTATGCGCACTGGCTGAGAGAGTTCTATCTGCCGCAACATAGACGACAATATATGATATAATTTTTGACTGGATTTGTTTCCATTAGACTTATTAATTCTGACAACCGACTTGTATGGTTTTATAACTCTTCATGTGTCTTATTTTCTAAACTTGGTTTTATCTAGACTTTGATGTTTTTAGATGCTATTATCTAGACTTGGTGTGTATATATATATATATATATATATATATATATATATATATATATATATATATATATATATATATATATATATTTGATATGATATGATATGATATGATTTTTATATTGGTGTGTGTTGTATGTTGGTTTGTGTGATGTATTTTTTATGGATATTTGTTTTTTGGTGTGTGATGTATATTGGTTTGTGTGATGTTTGATACATATTGTGATGTTCCGATGTTTCGGATGTTGTGTAAACAGGGAATGCTCGGCTTTATGGAAAAAAATTCAAAAATTTTCCAGTTAGCGACGGACTAGAGACTAAAAAGCGACGGCTCGAGACAACCAAGCAACGGATTATCCGTCGCTAACTGGAGAATTTCAATTTAGCGACGGACGGCGACAACCAAGCGACGGATAATCCGTCGATTAGGTTTTGGAAATATGAAAGATTTCCAGAGCCTTAGCGACGGAATAGCGACAGAGGTTGCGTATCAGAAACTCTCTGATTTGACGAAAACCCGTCGGCCAGTCGTCGCTAGTTGTACGAATATGGCTGCCAGAAATTCGTCACTCAATCGTCACTTGGCGACAACTTGGCAACGGATTATTTTAGCGATGAGTCAAATCCCGACGGATGTATTTTACTAAAATCTGTCGGCAAACCGTCGGTAATCTAATTTACCGACGGATTGTGACGGATAATTCCGTCGCCAAAATGTTGAATTTTGGTAGTATTTGTTGGGGAGTTCTACGACAAGAAAATTCATGATTAAGACCATTTCAATCACAAAAAATTTTGAAATCAAAGTTTTTGAATTCGCCGCCATGATCACTTCAGATTCGAGTAATCATGAAGCCTTTTTGTTTTGTGCATTTTTAGCAAAAGAAGTGAAAGGAGGTCATAGTTCCTTTTGTTGATCTACGTAATTTTCTTCGGCATAAACGTAAATCGAAGAAGATACCATCAAACACAGTTTTGTCTGCTGAAAGTTATTCATGTACAAAGATTGTTATCAACTGTTGTTGCTCGAAAGCTGTTGATCAACCAGCTAGGCGATCTATTTTTTAAAGATTTCAACCAAACTTGCCGAATGTGTCGTGTCTTGGACGAAAACTTTCTGATAATGAAGATGAGTTACCGGTGGTCTCGATTTATACAACATTAGACCGAGGAGATGATATGCTGTCTTCATCTTCTTCATCTAGAGGAAGTCAAAGAGCCCTTTTATTATAGGGTATTTATCAAGGAACTCGTTTCCGATCTAGACGCTCTTCTAACATGCTTCAAGTTCCAGGACAAGACAATGTTATTCTTATGACTGGGGTAGTACTATTCTAGTCTTTGATCATTCCACATCCCAATCTGATGACATTGCACCTCAGACTTCAGAAAATAATATTCCTGGTGAACCATGAGATGATGCAGTCTTATAGTCAGGGTCGAGCAGTACTAATTCTAGTGCTGCTTCCTTGCATACTTCTTCATCTGGCAGTCAACATACAATATCTGTGTATGTGACAGGTAATAAAGAAGAAGGTAGTAATGATCGACATAGAATTAACAATCTCGAGAACATGCTATAAAGTATTATGACGATGGTACAACAAATGCAATCAAGAATTAACATGCAAACAACCATGTATCAATCTCAACCGCCAACTCCATCTCATGCTGATCAAGATGCGATTAAAGTATCTCTAAACCTTAATTCATTACTCATAGTTGGAAATGCTCATATGTCAGCAATGCAACAATTACATCCAGTTACCATACAGCCTGATTCTTGATATCAGCCAGTTGATGCTCAAGAAGCTATTTGAGGCATTATTGCTCAATTGGATTGTATGAATTCAAAAGAAGAACTCCATAAGATGGGAATGTCGTGCCATTATCCTTCAAAATAGGATGATTTGATTTGTCCTTCAAAATAAAAACCTTAATCACCGATTCCCTATGACAAAACAGGTTCACCGAGACAGCATTTGACATATTTTTACTTCCAAACTGTTTACATACCAAAGAATGATATACTTTGGTCTAAATTGTTCATTGGTACCTTAAAAGGAGTAGCTTTCGAATGGTTCTGCGATCTCCCTGAAGATTACTGTAGAAGCATGGAAAAGGATAAAAAAAGATCCATGCGGCCAAGGATCCCCATGCGGCTCAGAGAGCTCTTACGGCTCAGGGACCCATGCGGCTCAAGCGTCTATACGGCTCGAATAGTTCCATGCGGCCCAGAGAGGAGCCACGTGGCCCTCAACAGCTCTTCCCTTTGTCTTCTACTGCATTTAATGCCTTGACGGCTGACAGCTCTGACCAATGACAGAAAGATGCAATAATGACTCTGTCATAATAGCAGACTCCTAGGGAAACGAAGGAAATCTCTGACACAATCCATCAAATCCCAAAGACCTTTATGCGGCCTTGACACGTGGACAGTCGCATGCGGCTCAGACAGAGGCCACCCATGTGGCTCAGGCAGAGGCTACCCTTGCGGCTCAGGCAGAGGCTACCCATACGGCTCACGTAGAGGCTACCCATGCGGCTCACAAGGACTATCTTCATGCGGCTTACTGAGAAGCCACCCATCATGCGATCGCCTACGCTCATGCAGCTTAGATAATCTCCATGCGGTTCAAATGTTCAGAGGCCACTCCCAAGCAGCCTTGACACGTGGCCAGCCTTATGCGGCTCAGTTGGGGGGCAATCCTCATGCGGCTCAGATTTCCTAAGTGGCTCACAGTTTTGCCAGCGTCCCTACAGCTATCAGCTTAATAATAGTGGGACACGTGGCAAGATTCATCAACAAATCCTAACAACCAGGTTTAGAGCCATCCTCATAATTACTGGGATCAAATCAGATCATTTACAATCAATCAAATTGAACATGTGGCAGAAGATCCGAGCTTGGCATAACAAATAATGAGGATTTATGGCAATCATCATTAATTGCCCACAGAGATTTAATGCAATCACATTAATTGCTCAAATCTATTATGAATGGCCCAGATTTATTGATCCTTAACCGCCGACTTTTGAGAATGGGCAATCATTGCAAACCCTAATGATGCCCCCACTCTTATAAATAGCGAGGTGCCATTCCCTTGCAAAAGGGCAGAGAGCGGAGAGCAGAGAGAGAGAGAGCACACCCCCCCTCGGATCCAGAGAGTCAGAGAGAAATTGAAAGGAGAGCATTTATTCATCAACGCCAAGCAGTTCTTCTACAGAGCCAAGGCTGCACCTGATCGTCCAAGGAGTAAGGCAGAGCTGCCGTCGCTTTCCTGAGCCTCTACCGTCATCCTCCAGAATCTAAAATAAACAATTGTACTTAGATTATTGTACCTAGGTTTTTGTCCCTAGGCTTTTTTTGTACAAGCGAGTTTGTATTGTGAGTCTAAGTTCAGTCCTCCGATAATTGTTCTGTTCTTTTACAATCAATGGCAAACACGATGTCGACTCTGCTGGAGATAAACTTCTCCACGGCTGAGGAGTTGGTGACGCAATCGGATGCAGCCAAACTTGGCTCCACACAACAGAAGATGATCGTCCGCTTCGACCAACAGGCGTTTGAAGAAATGCTCTCTGAGGGAAGCGCTGGCCCGGTCCAGAAGCGAATCCGCACAAAGAAAGCTCGCAGCGAGTGCAGGCCAAATTCATTTTCTCCTCCCCAAGCTCTGGACGGAGTGCTCTCTGCTGCCCAAGACGGCGAAGGCGACTCTCGTGTGGCCCCACTTCAAGCCATAGAGGACTCTGCTGTCCCCAAGTCCGGCAGAGGAAAGCACTATGATGCTGGACTTGCAGGGGCAAAGAGCGATTCTATGTGCTCCAGAAAGAAACCGAACAAGGGCACTAGCCCCAAAACGAAGACTCATACGGCCAAGATTGCCAGCCGCATGAATGATGACCATACGGCTGAGACTGCTAGCCAAATGCATAATACTCATGCGGCCAGGATTTCCAGCCGTATGGAGAACAATCATGTGGCCAGGATTTCCAGCCGCATGGAGAAGACCTATGCGGCTACGCCTGCCAGCCGCATGAAGATTATTGATTCCAGCCGTATGACGCCTACTCCACGCGGCTGTCTTCGACCGCCTCTCCTATGGTCTTGATCTCTTGTGCTCCCAAGAAGATATGTCTGACTCTCTCCAGCACCACTTAGACTCTTTCTACTATGTACCCTCACGCACTAGAGTGAAGAAGTCTAGGGCAGCACGAGCTTGGCAAGCTCGGTCCGCTGATCCGACCTCTGACCATCCGAGTGTCCCACATACTGTTATGCGGGCCTCTGATGGGAAGTTATACAGAACCACTCGAGTCCAGCCCCCGACGGTAAACGGACAGAGAGGTTCCGAAAAGTCTCCCAAAATCCAGGGAGCAAACATGGTCGATCCGGACCCATCTGACTTGCGTGAGGCCATCCTCCACAAACGCAAGGAAAGAAAAGGTGCCTCTGGGTGCAAAGAGTCCTCCCACGGACGTCACTGCATCCAAGTCATCGTCAACTGCTGTTGCAATAACGCGATGGTACAAGAAGACCGGCAGTCCGTCTTTCAAAGACTGCAACAACCAAATTCAGAGGATGATGCACCTCCCGTCGTCTCCTGCAACTCTACTCAGAAAATCCCCGCCGATAGGAGAGGAAAGAAGACCAATGTTCCCAGCCCGAAGATTTCAACCACTATGACAAAGAGACTATCGTCTAAACGGGTGCCCACCACCGGAGTTTTCTAAGGTACCAGTTCAAAGACAAAATCTGCTACAGTAGTAGATTCATCGTCCACACCACTGGGGGTTGCTGGGACTGGGGGTAGCACTCCTCAGAACATCTACGATAATCTGATGTTCCAAGGAGATGAGCCCGAGGAAACAAATCTCCAATCAGATACAGCAAGGGCCGACGTCCCCGAGGACGTCCACGACTCCCAAGATGAAGCAAACTCTGAAGCTGGAGGCACTATCCCTTCTGAGTCCGAACCAGAGGAGAACATTCCCACATACCCCGATGACTTCTCGCTATAGGGGTATGATTCGGAGGGCACGTCCTCCACCGTTCCTTCCATCTCTCCTCATGTAAAGACGGTGTTCATGACGGACAACAACCAAGGTGGTTCCTGTGATCGCCAACGCATCGACACTCTGGAGGCCATACTGCATGCCTTGGTCAAGTCTGTAGACGAGATCAAAGCGGCCCTTCCAACTCTCCAAGGAGGGATGCCTGGCCAAACAAGCGCGGGTCCCACCGTCAATGCGGACTCGAACTCAGTAGCACCGAACCCGGGCAACAATCCTCCTAAAATGACGGCCCCCACCGCTGTGGATGAGGCCAGGGAAGCAAGAAGAGAGGTCCAGGAGCTCCGAGCCATGTTTCATGATCGAAAAACCTCTCAAGACCTCAGAATACGACAACCATACCCTGCTGCATGGAGGGATGTCCCCTTCCTACCAAGATATAAGCCGTTCAATATCAATCCTTATGATGGCAAGACCTTCGTAAGTCGGTACATCACTTACTTCGAGGTCACCACCGACCATCTGCCCCATGACGATGCCATCCTTACACGATTATTCATCGGGGCATTGGAAGGAGTCGTCTTCGACTGGTTTTGCAACCTGCCGGACAACTGCATCCACTCCTTCGCCAGCTTCAAGCGCATGTTCTTAGAGAGATTTTACAAAGTAGGACAGGACATCATGATGTCCACCCTCATAGACGTCGTCCAAGGGGAAAAAGAGCTGACAAGGAACTATATTGAGCGATTTCGCCAAACCGCAATGAAGCTGCCGTCTGGTAACCCGAATTCCTCCTTAATTGAAATTTGCCAAAAGAGACTGCTTCCAACAATCAGCCTCTGGATGGGCGAAAGGCAATTCAAGGACTGTAAGACGTTTATCATCAGTGCCACAAGCGTCGAAGAATGATTGAAGAAGGCTCGCCAACTGGGATTGCACATCTCAGATGGAGAAGACAAGGGCAGGCGTCCCAACGCCAACACCAACAATGGGGGTAGCTCCACCAATAATCGGGACAACAAGGGCAAGCAGGCTATGGTGGCCGACACAGCACAGAAACCTGAGCCAAAATCGGCAGACAAGCAATGGCCACAAATGACCTACTCCTTCGAAGACGGCCACGTCAAGCCCATCTTGGACATGCTCATACAAGGAGACAGAATTCAGCTCCCTCCACCAAAATGGGAACCCCGGCCGGCAGAAATGGAGAGCCCAAAGTACTGCCATTACCACCGCTAAGTCCACCATGCTACCCACGACTGCTACCAACTGAAACGGTACATCCAACATCTCATCGATTCGAACGCTCTGGCCATCGATTTTGAAGAGGTAACTGTGGCAGCCAATATTGTATCAGTACAATTTGGCAGCTTCCCTCCAACAGAGACTCAAGACGGTATGATCCCCATCCCTCTGGCGACAATGGAGATTGCTAATCTTCCACCTCCTCGGGATCAGGCTGCTGGTCTAGTGCCCCTCACCACATCATGAGGGGAGGTCATGTAGGTCCATCCAGACTTGGTGTCTGAAGTGACTCAGTCCACACCATCTTCCATTCGCAAGAAGAAGAGTGGAAAAGTCAGATCCTGCTGCACAATCTCGGCAGATATCAAAGAAGTCACAGCCGTCGTCCCTCGGTCTGGGCACAATCCCAACCTGTGGCTGATAACTCGACTGAAGATCATCAGCCTGCTACAACTGACGCTCCGGGACCTTCTCAGCCTCCGACGACCGACAAGCCTAGGCCGAAGAAGACTCGTTTTGACAAATCCCTCCGAAAAGAGGCACCGCAGGGGCTGGAGAAGCCCTAAAACTTTGACATCTTGGCGCAATTGGCCAACACACCGGCCAAGTTGTCATTATACGAGCTCCTGAGACTCTTAAAGGATGTTCGCGCGGCTTTGAGCGATGCTTTCCAAAATGTCGACGCCTATCTGGCTCAGGTCAACCTCACAGGAGAGAGCCCGCCTGCAAATCTCTAAGACAGCGCTTGCACAGGAGCGATGCCCAACATTGTCTTCACTCCGCAGGATATGCTCATCAAAACCAACCTGCACGATCGCCCGTTATATTATACTGGATACATCGGCGACGTAAGGGTAGATCGGATGCACATTGATCCTGGTTCTTCCATAAGCATCATCTCGAAGGGTCTGTTATATTATCTCCGCATCCCTATGCATCGCCTGACGCCAACAAGTACCGCCATCAGCGGTTTCAATTCGGGCAGGAGCTACCCAATTGGTAAGATTCGTCTGAAGTGCCAAATTGGCGATCTCCAGTCGGAAGTCACCTGTTACGTCATAGATGAAGACACTTCTTACAACATCCTCTTGAGGTATCCTTGGATACACGATTATATGATCGTGCCTTCCATGCTGCACCAATGCTTCAAGTATGTCGGCAAACACGGCTTCGTGAGGACAGAATTTGCCGACATCGATCCCTTCAAATGGGTCGAATCCTACTACTCAGACTCCTGCCTATACGAAAAGTCGAAGAGGCTCCTTGGTGAAAGAGATGTGCAAGCTCGTGCCGAGACAGCCACGGGATCAGAAGAACCCCTAACGATCCACCTCCAAGCTCGCAAACCTGGCAAGTTCGCACCCCTTACAGCCACTATGCGTAAGGACGCAATCAGCCTCTCGGCACAAGAAGAGCAAATGATAATCCGGCTGCCAAGGTCTGGCCAATTGCCAAGACCCACAACGGAGCCACTGACAATTAGACTGCCAAGAGTCGGCTAGCCACAAATGGAGAAGCTCAACCCCACCGACAAGCCAACGATGATACGCCTTCCCAGAAAGAGTTGTCATCCCGATACAAAGTCTGGAGCTTCTAGCGAGCCAACAACTCCCCACCCAGCATCATGTACCAAACTCGGGGTCGCTAGTTTGCCAACAACTCCACGCTCGGCTCCACCAGCTGAACCCCTGACGATCAAGCTGCCCAGGTCATCCTCTCAGTCTTCATTTATACAAGGGGTAGCCGAAGAAGAACCGGAGCTAGCCAAGTATGTGGCTGCCCACACTGATGTTCCCTCCGCATATGATGTAATCCCGCTAGAAAAGATACCTTACTTCATCAATAAAGGGCTATCTTTGAACTAACTCGAGCTTAATAAGCTTTGTACAATGTATGCTATGGAACACGGTATAGGCACTCACCTACACACACAGGTGATGAATGTTTACACCGCAAACCAGCTTACCCCAGTGGAAGACGCTTACCGCATAATCGAGGGAGGAGACCATCCAATCATCTTCGGCCGGAAGGACGACCTACAACCCTTCACTATAGAGAAGGTCGATCTCGAATCAGATGTCGGAAGACTGCCTCTTTACCTGTATAGCCCCCAATCCAAATATCTCTATGCCAGGTTTGAACTACGATACTGGTCGACGATTACCTTTGAAGCCGCCAGTCCCGGCTGGGAAACCACGAGACTACTAAAACAAAACCAGATGTGGGCTAGGTTATGTCACACCCGCGACAATCCCTGAAAGCTCAGACGAGGAATGCGACTGGCATTAACATTCAACCGAGTCACCAACTTCTGATTCGGATACCAGCATCGGAGACGTATTCAGACAAGTCCTGTCAGTCAACATGGCATTCGCCGACGCTTACGAAGAAGATGAAGACATTCCTAAAATCCTCGAGTTAGAGCCGTGGGCCCAACAGTTGGATACACAATGGGAAAAGCGGTTCGAACAGAGAGAACCTCCTACTGAAGATGAGGTCATATAAGTGGATCTCGGCAGCGAATCTTCTCCAAAACCAATCTTCGTCAGTAAAAGCCTAACAGACGAAGAGCGAGAATCGCTGCTGGAACTTGTCAAAGAATATATTGATGTATTTGCCTGGAGCTATGAAGACATGCCAGGACTAAACCCCGAGGTTGCCCTTCACAAGCCCAACATTCGGCCAGATGCAAAGCCGGTCAAACAACAACAGCGACGCTTCCGCCCGGGCATCATGGATGCGATCGAAGCCGAAGTCAACAAACTGATAGCCAGCGGCTTCATTCGTGAGGAACAACATCCGGATTGGGTCGCCAACATAGTACCAGTCCTCAAGAAGAATGGAAAGATTCGAATCTGCATCGACTTCCGCAATCTGAACGAGGCATGTCCCAAAGATGAATACCCCTCCCTATCACAGACATCATGATCGACAACACATGCGGCTTCGAACGCAAGTCATTCATGGATGGTTTCTCGTGGTACAACCAAATCAAGATGTCTCCTGACGACGAAAAGCATACATTATTTCGAACACCGATTGGCATATACTGCTACACAGTCATGCCTTTCGGTTTAAAGAATGTTGGCGCCACATATCAAAGAGCCATGAGTATCATCTTCAGAGACTACTTACACAAGATAGTGGAGTACTATGTTGATGACATCGCCGTCAAGAGTCGCTGTAAGGAAGACCATCTCCAGGATCTGAGGACGGTATTCGACCTGATGCGAGCACACAACCTGAAGATGAATCCCACAAAATCTTTCTTGGGCGTATCCAGCGGAAAGTTCTTGTGTTTCATCATCACCGCCCAGGGTATCCATGTAGACCCTGAGAAGACGAAGGCAATCATGGAGATGGGTCCTCCGAGATCTCCGAGAACTTTGAGGCCTCCAAGGGATGAAGAATGCCAACGTGCCTTCGACAACATCAAAGAATATTTGTCGAATCCTCCAGTCCTGGTGGCCCCGGTTGCCGGAAAACCATTCCTGCTCTATGTACGAGCAATAGAGCATTTCCTCGGCGCTCTGCTAGCACAAAACAACGATGCAGGCCATGAACAAGCTATATATTACCTCAACCGAATGATGATTGGGCTAGAGCACCGATACACCGCCGTAGAGAAGGAATGCCTCGCCCTGGTGTTTGCCATTCAGAAGACGCAGCACTATGTCACAGGACAAACCATACATGTGATCTCACGAGTCAACCCTCTCAGGGTCCTCATGACTAAACCAGGGGCACTCAGCTCTCGCCTCGTTACATAGGCAATATTGCTATCCCCTATCATATGATCTTCGTCCCATAAAAGGTTGTTAAAGGTCAAGCCCTGGCAGACTTTTTGGCAGCCCACCCAGGCTCAGAGTCGTCCAGAATATATGAAGGAATTCCAGACGAGGTCACCGACTCGCATGCAACCTCTCACGATGATATATGGCGAATGTTCTTCGACGGCGCCTCAAGGACTGGACCTAAGGGCAACATCGTCGTCGGAGTCAGGGTGGTGCTGGTTTCTCCTTCCGGATTGGTGATCAATCGTGCTTACTCCCCCACAGAACCCTACTCTAATAATGTGGCCGAGTACAATGCCTTAGTCATTGGCATCCAACTTGCAAGAGAGCTGGGGATAGAATATCTTGAAGCATACGGCGATTCTCAGTTAATCGTCAATCAGATTTGGGGTTCATACGAAGTCCGCCATGAAGATTTGATCTCCTATCACCAAATAGCAATCAACATCATCTCGTCGTTCGAGGGGTTCTTCATCGAACACGTTCCCAGACTCCAAAACATCGAAGCTGATGCCTTAGCAGGCCTTGTCGCTTCCCTAGCAGTGCCAAATCATACTCATCATTCGGTTGATGTGATAGGCCATGAACTGGTCTGTCCCAAGAACAACGTTCAATTTGTGGCGAGTTATTCCGCTCAGACGATCGACGAATCGCCAGACTGGAGACAACCATTCATAGATTTTATAGTCTACGACATCCTGCCCGAGAACCCAAAGGAAGCCACTTCCATCAGAAGGCGCTCTCTCAGATTCTTCTACGATACAGAGACGAAAATGCTGTATCGGCGATCCTACGATGGGCTATTGCTTCGGTGTCTGTCAAACGCAGAAGCCAAAGAAGCCGTACGCGAAGCTTATGACGGTGTCTGCAGGACCCATCAGCCTGGCCCTAAATTGTTAGATCGTTTTCGCCGAATGGGCTACTACTGGCCCACGATGGTAGCAGATGCGATAGACTATGCAAGAAAGTGCAAAGCCTGCCAAGTCCATGCGGACTTCATCCACCAACTATCCGAATTTCTACATCCGACAGTGGCGTCCTGGCCATTCGAAGCATGGGGAATGGATATCATCGGTCCGATCGCTACCACCTTCTTCTCGAGGACATCGCTTCATACTCGCAATCACAGATTACTTCTCCAAATGGGCAGAAGTTGTCCCGCTTGCAGAAGTAAAGACTTCAAACGTGATCAGCTTCCTCAAGCATCACGTCATCTATCGCTTCGGACTGCTCCGAAGGATCATCCACGATAATGGTCCGCTGTTTGTAAGCCACGCCTTCTATCGATTTTGTGACAAGCAACGTAACCAGAATATTGCTTCAACGCCATACAATCCAGCAGCAAATGGGTTGGCAGAAGCATTCAACAAAATAATCATCAAACTTCTCAAGAAGTTCGTATCGTCCAACAAACGCGACTGGAACAAAAAGCTTGGTGAATGCTTATGGGCGTACCGTACTACAGTCCGAACAGCCACTGGAAACACGTCGTTTTCCTTGGTGTACGGGAGTGAGGCAGTCCTCCCGTTGGAAACTCAAATACCCTCACTCCGCGTCGCCCTTACTTACCAATTGACGATGGATGATAACTACCGTCGCCGACTACAAGAGTTGGAAGCCTTAGATGAAAAGCGCCTCCTGGCTCAGCAATGGATCGAGCTGTACCAAGCACGTATCTCCGGAGCCTTCAACAAGAAGGTTAAAATCAGAATATTCCAAGTGGGCGATCTCGTTCTGGCAGTCCGGAGGCCAATGGTCATGACTCATAAAACTGCCGGCAAATTTCAGCCAAAATGGGAAGGTCCGTTTATCATTGAGGCCGTATTCTCCAACGGTGCTTACCGCCTCGCAAAATAAAACGGAGACTTGCTCATGTTGCCCGTCAACGGCAAGTTTCTGAAGAAATATTATGTCTAAACGACATTTTCCAGATCGTCGAGTCATGTACCCGCCAGTACCGCTGAACTCATATCACATTTTCCAGATTGCTGAGTTACGTACCCGTTGGTACCGCAGAACTCATATTCCAAAATTCCAGACTATTGAGTTATGTACCCGCCGGTACCGCTGAACTCATATTCCAAATTCCAGATTATTGAGTCATGTACCCGCCGGTACCGCTGAACTCATATTCACAATCCCAGATTATTGAGTCATGTACCCGTTGATACCGCTGAACTCATATCCACAAAATTCTAGATTATTGAGTCGTGTACCCTCCCATACCGCTGAACTCACAATCTCCCAGATTATCGAGTTATGTACCGGCAGGTGTCTCTGAACTCACATTCCGGTCACTCTTTCAAATAGTAAGTCATGTATGACCATACCTCTGAACATTCTTCCTGAAAGAGATCCTCCCTCATGATCTACTACCCGTACTCCCAGTGCACAAAAAGGGTAACAGATCCACAAATTTCCAAAACGGCCATGTCGATATTACCTCTGAGTCATTTTACTTCCGCCAAAAAACAAATCACCCCTTTACATAGAACTTCCATGTCCTCATTACCTCTGAGTCGTTCTATGTACCCTCCTTTATTGAGCCCACTCCTGCCATGTCCTCATTACCTCTGAGTGGGAAGGCTCCGTCGAAGAAACCTTCATGCTTGCCATGTCCTCATTACCTCTGAGTAAGTATGCTGATTCCCTTTCGACTTATTATCCATACCCACAACTGGAGTACGCCAAGGATAATAGGTCCACAAATATTCTCCGTTGAGTCCACTCCTGCCATGTCCTCATTACCTCTGAGTAGGAAGACTCTACGGTAAAACCCTCATACTTGCTATATCCTCATTACCTCTGAGTAAGTATGTTGGTTTCCTTTTCATCCTATTATCCATATCCTAAGCCAGGGTACGCCAAGGATAATAGGTCCACAAATATTCTTTGTTGAGTTCACTCCTACCATGTCCTCATTACCTCTGAGTAGGGAGACTCCACGGTAAAACCCCCATACTTGCCATGTCCTCATTACCTCTGAGTAAGTATGTTGGTTCCTTTTTCATCATATTATCCATATCCTAAGCCAGGGTATGCCAAGGATAATAGGCCCACAAATATCCTTTGCTATGTTTCTTAGTACAGACCCATCATTTCTTATCATGCCCTGGGAGCCCAGCTGCTCCATGGCATTCTTTCTCCCGATACCAGGAGCGTCTATGACCACCTTACCGTGGAACTGTTCTAGGTATCCCCAATCAAACTTGTTATCCATACCTAAAACCAAGGTATGCCAAGGGTAACAGGTCCACAAATAAGTCCCTCATTCGGGGCAAATGCTACCATAACACCATAAGCACAACAGGCAGTACAAATAAAGGATGGAATAAAACATACTCATTTATTTGAAAGCCAAAAAAGCATTACATGTTTTGGGACCACGTCCCTCTCAAAAAGAAAAGAAAAGGAGAACGAAAACAAAAAAGGAGAAAAAGGCCGTCTATGATTCGGCATTGCATAATTCCAAAAGACGGTTCTTTACCAAGGTGGTCCCCTGTTCAAGCCACTGTTTGGCCCGGTGCTCCGCTTCCTGGGATAACCGCTCCACATTATTCAAGTGCATATATGCCCGCCAGTCATCCTCCATCTTCTTTCGGGCAATTTCCAGATCAGCCGAAGCTCGATTCACTCTGTCAGCCTCCTGGATAATTAGCCCCCTTTCGGTACGGGCAGCCTCAAGCTCAGACTCCAGGAAAGCTAACTTTCTCTGAAGCTCAAGGATCTGCTCCCACGTGTCAATAATCCCACGGGAGACAGTCGCTTTCCGAGCCGTAACATCTTCACTCTCGCGGCTTAACTCATCATAGCGATCAGACAGATCGCGGAGGTCCTTCAGCATGGCCGGCCGGGTCTTATCCCGAGCAGTCCTTATCTTCTCTACAGCAGCTGTGAGGAAACCGCGCTCCTGATCTATAGCAGCAGACAAATCAGCCTGCCGTAACACATGAAGCTGGTCTACCAGCTGATCAGCATCTAGCAATTTTACCTCCAGAAGCGCAGCAACCCCTGCCCCACCGGGAAGAGTCTTAAGGATAACAATATGACCCTGGGGGCATTGCCGGGCCAAGACGAAAGAGGTCCCTCTTTCTACAGCAGCCACTATCCCCCTCTTCAGGTGACGATAAAAGCTGCCAACCACGTCCAGTAATGCTTCGTCCAGAACTTCTGTAGAGGACGGCGTCAAAGGAAGCGTGGCCGGCAACGTCGGAGGAGGTGCGCTAGAACTTGCCACCAAGGGGACAAATTTCGAGCAGAACGATGCACGGATAGCAGCTAACTCTTCATCCGCCACTCGAAGAGCATGTACACTTGGCAGGGCAGAGAGGTCGACTCTCGGAGCCACCTGAGCAGACGAAGATGCAAGGACCATTGTCCCCGGCCCCGGCTGTCCCACCACTTGACTTTTCGAACTCGAGACAGCGGGAGGCCCCTCAAGACGAACCGGAAGGGGAGGAGGTACGCTCCTCTCCGCCAATGCCCCTTCGACAGAGCCTGTCTCAACAATGTCCATCATCGGCACTGGAGAGACAGGACCTGTATGTCCAGAGGAACCATTAATCGACGTAACCCGAAGGACGTGATGATAGAGCAGATAGGCCTCCTCGCAAGTTAAAATTCGGCTTATCTTACCAGGGGAGGAGCATGGAGGTTGTAACTCACTCGCAGCTGACGTGGTCTCCTCACCCGCGACCTCCAAGTTAAATTTTGCTGGCTCTTCTGTCCCAGCTACCCTAGAGGGAGGTACGATTCTATCAGCATCATTTTGATGAAATTTTGTAATTTCTGGGACAGGTCTGTCGGAACCCCCGTCATCTTGAGTCATGACCTCGGCGACTTGAGATTTCTCTTCTTCTGACACCTACGGGAGGGAAGGAAAATGATTAAAGATCAAAACTGGAGGAAATGAAGAACTGAATAAAAATGGTAGTAATTTACATTACCTCCGAAGAAGGGTCGACCTCCTCGCTTCTCTCCCTTATAGTTAGCCTGCGACGTCTGGTCGCAGCCAATTTTTGGGAGTGAGGAATACCGCCAACAGGGGAGATTTGTCTGCTATGCTTCCGTACAGAACCAGGTACGACAGGCGGCTGATCCACCCCAACATTTTCTACCGGGAAAGAAGAGTCATCTGTATCACGCTCCTCGTCCTCATCATCCGCAGTGGTGGAGTCTGAGTCGGGCACTTCGACTCTATTCTTCTTCTTCTTCCTCATCTTGGTCCCTTGGGGCTTCTCATCCAAGCCAGTACCAACGATAAAATTGGTATCCGGGCTAAAACCAATGGAGAGCTTGTTCGCCATGACATGGTACAAGGCCGCCATGTACAAAATCTCTACCGACGCCTCAATGGCAGGAACCGAGAAAGTGGCACGAGTATGGAATGTATCATAGTAATGCCAGGCCCTGATGCTGTCAAGGAGGCTACCTTCAAAACCCAGACAAGAGCTGGGACTATCCAAAAAAAGTTGGCTGTACCCAAACTGACGAGCAAACCTACTGGGTAGGTAAGGTTCCAGGAAGAAGGCATTACGATTGTGGTATACCCGGTGGGCAGGACGGATGTTACGCAACCACAAGAGCATCTGGCCTCTAGAAGTTGAGAAGGACCAATACAGTCGAGATGAACGCCCGCTATTTCCTCAGCAGTAAAATGAGGGACGGATACGAAAAAGTTGTACCTATCTGCTCTCGCAAGCGCCATCCGGCAGGCACGCATGGTATCATACTCCCAAGACTCGTTGCGATAACGGAAGATAAAAGCATCATCAGCAATCACACCGTCTTCAGAACCCGGTCTCATCAAAGACCGGTAGTGCATTAATAGCCACGCCATCAGATAATGATAGGGCAGCTCGGTCCTTTCAAAGTCCTTTGTCACCTCGCGGGTGATGACCTTGACGTGAAAGTACGGAGGCCACGGTGTATGCTGCACACCATGGCCGGGAGAAGAGCTAGTTTCACTCTAAAAACTAGCTTCACAGCAGAAAGAATAAAATTACGGCTGATTCTTTCAATAGAACCAGCTCCTCCTGAGACGACGTAATTCTTCAGCCATATAATCAAAAATCCTTCTAGGAGCGCCTTCTTTGACAGCTCTTGGGTATCCTGATAAAAATAACCAAAAGAGTCGGTCTTACTTCTAAATCTGTCGCTGGTAGAGGCTACCCTCTTCGTCGACGACATCAAAGCCTGAACCGCCTCCCGGGATTGAGGACTTCGGGAAGTAACTCGGCCTGAGGCCCCCGTCGAGAAGACATAGTTCACCCAGTCCTTAGTATGTGGAGCATTCCCTTTCGAGCTGCTTTCCTTCTTGGCTATCTGCTGGCACGTACTATAGTGGCACAGTATTTCTTGATAAGTAGCCACGAATCCCGAGTATCGTTCTTCCAGCTCTTCGAACTCCTCATTCGTAGGAGTATATGCTTCAAAAGCTTTATCCCCCAAGGGAAGTTTGGAAACCGCATGCATCTCATGGAGTACCAGCCCTATTTCCCCTACAGGGGTATAGAAGGTTCCTGTACGGCAGTTGTACGTCTCAGCAAAGCCATGAATAACTTCTTGTTTACAGGTAAGCCGTGGCTGGTGCCCCGAATAGCGTGATAAAGACCAATCTCACGCAGAAAAGTCTTATACTTTTGTGAGATCCACATAGACAGATTGATCCATGAGGGGATGTGGTGTATCCAACTTGGGAGTACCAACCGGCCGATTGGATAGGAACCTTTCCGAGAAAGTTTGTTCAGGAAAGTATCGGCTGAAGAAAATATGAAATTGGGGCCCGGCACGTTCAAGAAAGCACCCGGGGCCAATTCCATTACATAACGGCTGGCATGCACCTTGCCTTCACATACTGACTTCATACTGTTGTTGTAATGGATGTCGCCCACAAACATCCCATTCCGGGTAGGAGTCAAAGATTCTTCCATCTTTCTGTCCAGCGAAAACATATTGAACCAAGATAATGGGAAGTGATGCTCCATTTGAGGGATGCGGATCGCAATCCCGTTAGAGATGAAGCTCCAGTTCTCCGATATATCCAGAACTTGACTGTTCTTCACAGTCAAAGCATCTCCAAAGAAGAATACAGGTTTCAGGTATTCTCCTTCCAACTTTCCCGAATTCATTATGGCACATAGGAAGTGGAAAGGTTGGTTCTTGAGGGCATTTTTTCTCGTTAAAGGCTCGTCACTAGGGAGCTGGTCCGCCACATACCAAACTATCTGATCATACCTATAGCCCATAGCGGCCTGGGCACGACCCACCAGGGGTTCTCCAGCAGCGTTAACTGGCAAATTCACTGAGACAAAGACAAAAGAAATAAGTTAAAAAGATGATTGACAAATGCCCTCAAGCCTATGCGGCTCGGATTCAATGAAGCCTCAGGCGGCCCAACTCAGATAAAAGCTTATGTGGTTTCGACTAGTGGAGACTCCTGCTATAGTGACTAAACATAGTTATGCGGCTCTGTTCAAACACAGCCTCATGAGACAGAGTTCGAATAAGTTTAAAAAAGCTCATACGACAAGACGAGTTCAAGCGAGCATATGCGGTCCAAATCAAGTGAGCTTATGCGGCCCCGTTAGAAACACACTTATGCAGCTCAAATGCAGATAAGTTCATACAGTCCAATTCGAATAGGCTTATGCGGTCCAAATCAAGTGAGTTTATGCTGAGCTTACGCGGCCCCGCTAGAGAAGTACTTATGCGGTCACAACAACAGATCTCATGCGACTCCGACATGGAACATACCCCATGCGGATGGAGACGTGTATGCGGCACACAAGAAAATGAAGGCTCGCGCATAAAATATGCGACGTAGCCATGATAGTCAGGGTTCCAAACTCATGCAAAAGGTCCTGACCATCGATAGCGGGGTGGACGTCGGGGTGAACTACGGGTACGTCAGCTGGCGGAGGAGCTGACACATCCGTCGTCGTAGAAGCAGCTTTCTTACCCTTCGTCGCCGATGAAGACACTGCCTTCTTTGCCGCAACAGTCTTCTTGGGAGCCATTACTATGATCAGAGAAGGAGGACGAAGACAAGAGGGTTAGGGCAATAGCAGAAAGTAAAAGAAAGTCTTTCCTAAACACCCTGCTATTTATAGGCAGAACCCCAATGGACCGACGCATCGGTCTACAAGCAGTATAACCGACTCTTCGGTTATCAAGGCGATCTGATTATTTAGGGCTAGACTCTTGGGATTCTGTCCCAAAAAGCGGCCTTAGAATCAAACAGTAATTAATGTAAAAAGATTTGCACACGTGACAGGATGACGTGGCAAGGAGCTCATGCAGCCAGACAGCCCATGCGGCTAAAGGATCCATGCGGCTGATTGACCAATGCGGCTGAGGAGGCTATGCGGCCAGGACTTCATATACGGCCAGAAGAGTTTATACATAGCCATGCTTCTTATTCAAAGTATTTCAATTTTGCAAATTAAAAACTTTGAAGGGGGTCTTGTAGAAGCATAGAAAAGAATAAAGAAAGATCTATATGGCCAAGGATCCCCATGCGGCTCAGAGAGCTCATGCGGCTCAGGGACCCATGCGGCTCAAGCGTCTATACGGCTCGAATAGTTCCATACGGCCCAGAGAGGAGCCACGTGGCCCTCAACATCTCTTTCCTTTGTCTTCTACTGTATTTAATACCTTGACGGCTGACAGCTCTGACCAATGACAGAAAGATGCAATAATGACTCTATCATAATGGCAGACTCCTAAGGAAACGAAGGAAATCTCTGACACAATCCGTCAAACCCCAAAGACCTTTATGCGGCCTTGACACGTGGACAGTCGCATGCGGCTCAGACAGAGGCCACCCATGCGGCTCAGGCAGAGGCTACCCATGCGGCTCAGGCAGAGGCTACCCATGCGGCTCAGGTAGAGGCTGCCCATGCGGCTTACAAGGACTATCTTTATGCGGCTCACTGAGAAGCCACCCATCATGCGGTTGCCTACGCCCATGCGGCTTAGATCATCTCCATGCGGTTCAAATGTTCAGAGGCCACTCCCAAGCAGCCTTGACACATGGCCATCCTTATGCGGCTCAGTTGGGGGGCAATCCTCATGCGGCTCAGATTTCCTACGTGGCTCGCGGTTTTGCCAGCGTCCCTACAGCTATCAACCTAATAATAGTGGGACACGTGGCAAGATTCATCAACAAATCCTAACAACCAGGTTTAGTGCCATCCTCATAATTACTGGAATCAAATCAGATTATTTACAATCAATCAAATTGAACACGTGGCAGAAGATCCGAGCTTGGCATAACAAATCATGAGGATTTATGGCAATCATCATTAATTGTCCACATAGATTTGATGCAATCATATTAATTGCTTAAATCTATTATGAACGGCCCAGATTCATTGATCCTTAACCGCCGACTTTTGAGAATGGGCAATCATTGTAAACCCTAATGATGCCCCCCACTCTTATAAATAGCGAGGTGTCATTCCCTTACAAAAGGGCAGAGAGCGGAGAGAAAAGAAAGAGAGAGCACACCCCCCCTCGGATCCAGAGAGTCAGAGAGAAATTGAAAGGAGAGCATTTCTTCATCAACGCCAAGCAGTTCTTCTAAAGAGCCAAGGCTGCACCCGATCGTCCAAGGAGTAAGGCAGAGCTGTCGTCGGTTTCCCGAGCCTCTACCGTCACCCTCCAGAATCTAAAATAAACAATTGTACTTAGATTGTTGTACCTAGGTTTTCGTCCCTAGGCTTTTTTTGTTCAAGCGAGTTTGTATTATGAGTCTAAGTTTAGTCCTCCGATAATTGTTCTGTTCTTTTACAATCAATGGCAAACAATTACATTGAATCCTTCAAAGATCTAGAGAAATTGTTCCTTACCAGGTTCTACGAGGGGACAGGTGATGTCTCCATGTCAAAACTTATTGCAACAAAGTAGGATGATAAAGAACCAACTTGTGAATTCATTGAACGATTCAAGAGACTATCAATAAAATTGTATCCTAGGACTCCTCAGTCAGTATTGATCGATACATACAGAGGTAACTTCTTAACTACGGTCAGATTCTGTATTAGTCCCAGTGACTATAATGATTGGCAAGCTTTCATCGTTGCTGCCGAAAAAGCTAAAGTGTATGTTCAAGTTTTGTATTTGGTCGGACTCAAGTCATCTGAAAACATAGGGAAGCGCTCCCAGAATAATAATATCTCTAGAAAAAACAAGGCAAAAAAATCTTTTACTGTGGATGTTTCTTTTGCGACTTTCTAGCCAACATAAAAAGCTCTAGCAGCTCCAAAACCTGAGCCCCAATACATATTTAATGAATATCTTATATTAGACATTTTTTATGAACTTATGAAGAGCAACAAATTACAGTTATCTCTCCCTCGCAGGCCGGATGATGTGGGATGGACTGATGATACGAAATACTTTTTTATCATCAATATGTGCATCATCCTACGAAGGATTGTTACATATTAAAAAAACTATATCTAACAATTACTGGATTCCAAGGCCATCATGTTGCATACAAACGAGAAGCAAGAATCTGTAAATCTTGTGTCCCTCCAGTTTGGGAATCTCTTTGCAGTTGAAGTTCAAGACGTTATCATACCAATACCAAGGGCAAAGTTACATGTTGTCAATCTTCCCCCGACTTGTGATCAAACAACCGAACTTGTACCATTCACTACTCAGCATGGTGAGTTTATGTGGATCCATCCTGATCTTCTCCAAGTTATGGAGTCAAAACCTACTTCTTCTACTTCAAAGTCCCAGGGAAAGAAGAAGAAGAGCAAGCGATGCAACATGGTAAATGAAGCTCTAGTCTGCGAGAATAGGTCCAGAAACACATACTTATGGGTTTTCAATCAGGAGAAAGATGATAACCCCCTTTCTACCATTCTTACTTCTAATATACCTACTGCTTTGGCTACATCTAAATCAGGTCCATCGAAGCAGACTTCAGAAGAAAAAGGAAAATATAAAGAAGTAAGATTTGACAAGTCCTTAAAGACATCTAATCCCTCTAATTTTGATATATTGGCACAACTTGACAATACTCTAGCTCGATTATCTATATTGAGTCGTTCCGTCTCTTTAAAGAGATAAGAGGTTTATTGAGTGAAGAATTGCAACATACAGACTCATATTTATCCTAAATTATGGAACCTGATGATGATTCTATAATTTGTCCTCATTATCATAGTATGACGGAGAAGATTTCTAGCATCACCTTCACATAAGAAGACAAGTTGAAGAACAACCATCATGATAGACCCTTGTATTACACAGGATATGTCGGGGCCTGTAAGGTGGACCACATCCATATAGATCCTAGCTTATCAGTATTATTCCTCAAAATCTACTTCAGATATTGGGGATCCCAATGCACAAGTTGTTAGCTACCTCTACCACCATCACCGACTTCCATGTCGAACAAAGCTATCCTCTGGGGAAGATCTATGTGAAATGTCAAATTGGTAGAACTGAGGTTACATGTTATGTCATAGATGACAATGTGTCCTACAACGTCTTGTTGGGACGACCGTGGATATATGAAAAATTTCTTGTGCGTCCACTCTTCAACAGTATTTCAAATATATACATGAAAAGGGGGTAGTATGTACAAAATTCGTAGATGTCGATCCCTTCAAAGGGGTCGAAGTATTTTTTTTTAATGCAATGCTGTATAAACCATTAGATTAGAGGCCATTTAACGATGAACCATTACATATGGTGGTAGATAAGGAGGAGGATGTTAACAGCAAGCTAGAAGAAACGACTACTGGTCAGACCATAGATGAGCCTTTAGTTATATATTTGAAAGGTCCTCTGTGGAAAGAACTAGTTGAAGAACCCCTGGCTATATATTTGAAAGGTCATTTATGGAAGGAGCCTATCAGAACTATACAAAAGGTTCATAAGTAGGTAGTAAATTTTTGTCGTTGATCTGTGCAAGGACAAAACAAACATAATGAAAGTGAAGCATCTGGTAATTGATCTAAGAATAAAGAAGGAGGAGCTTCTGGTGATTGACCTGAGGACTAAGAAAGAAGAACCGTTCGTGGTTGACCTTCGTCGAAGCAAACATTTAGTTCAGCCTAATGAACCCTTGGTGGTCGATCTGACTCATGTTGTGATTGCTGCAAGGGAAAACATTATAAATAAACTTCCATGTGTCAAACTTTACGAGGATATTTTTCCAGAAGAAGAAATCATGTATATACCTAATGAAAGAAATTCTGCTTTTGATTACTCTTGTGTTCACTTATAGTGGATACGAAGCTATCTATAGTTGTATCTATTTCTTCTATAAATAGTACTCCATGTCTTTTATACAGAGATTTATAGTTCGAAGTACTAGCCATGTGGATCAGTGATACATCGATCATTTTTGGGCGAGCCGAAGTTCCCAAAGAGATTTTCATAGAAGATTATGAACTAATCTTGGGTAGAATGCAACTTTATCGATACACTTCAAGCAAAAAACATTATTCGAAGAATGGTCTATGATTTGAATGGTCAGAAAGTTCTCAACTTTGGTAAGGGTCGGCATTTACTATTGTGCATTCCAACTCCAAAAAGAAACCATAAGATTATTACCATCGTACTCGCTCTGGATTAGAATATGTGACTCCTCCAACCTCTCCAGAAATCCCAGATGAAGAAGTGAGTGAGACGTATTCTCATTATTCTGATTCTTCAGCATGGGATTTAGGTCACTGTATAGGAGCGATATTTAGATATGTCTTCTCAGCCTATATGGTATCCGTCGACCAAATAAATAGTTATGATCTTTCTAATGAGCCTTTTGAAGTCGACCCTTGGGCCCCGCAGCTTGAGACTCAATGGGAAATGTTGTTTGAACAATGGGAGCCTCCTACCGAAGATAAAGTTGTTCAAATTAATTTTGGTAGCTTAGAATCGCCTAAACCAATATTCATGAGCAAAAGTCTATATGAGGAAGATAAGCATTCTCTTTTTGGGCACATTAAAGAGTATATAGATGTGTTTGCTTGGAGTTATGAAGATATGCCTGGACTTGACACACAAGTCATAATGCATCTTCTTAATATACTTCTTAATGCTAAACCTATAAAGCAACATCAATGGCAGTTTCGTCTCGACTTGTTGAAAGCTATTGTAACTGAGGTAAAGAAACTCATAGACAACGGCTTCGTCTGGGAGGAACAACATCCTGATTGGGTCGCTCATATTGTCTCGGTCATGAAGAAAAATGGAAAAATTCAGGTATGAATCGACTATCGAGATCTGAATCAAGCCTTTCCAAAAGATGAATTTTCTCTTCCAATCACAAATGCCATGATTGATAACACTTGTGGGTTCGAACGCATGTCCTTTATGGACGAATTTTTTGGCTACAATCAAATTAAAATATTTCCAAACGATAAAAAACACACATATTTCTGAACATTGTTGGGGGTATACTATTACACGGTGATGTCCTTTGGCTTGAAGAATATTGGAGGTACCTATCAAGTGCCATGAACACATTTTTTTGCGAATATTTACGAAAAATAGTGGAATGCTACGTAGATGACATTGCAGTTAAAAGTCGTTTAAAGGATGATCACCTCCAAGATTTAAGAATGGTGTTCGAATTGATACGTGTACACCAGCTCAAGATGAATCCAATGAAGTCATTTTTTGGAGTCTCCAGCGACAAATTTCTTGGGATTGTCATAACTTCGAAGGGAATACATATTGATCCTGATAAAGTCAAGGCTATCCTAGAAATTTGGCCACCAAAGAATATTAAAGAACTACGTGGTTTACAAGGCAGGTTGGCCTATACTCGTAGGTTCATTTCAAATATTTTTGGACGTTATCGGCCTTTCACTCCACTGATGTAGAAAGGACTCTTTTGTTTAGGATATAAAATATCAACAAGCATTCGATGATATTAAGAAGTATCTTATCGATCCTCCTATTTTGGTGGCTCCAGTAGTGGGTAAACTATTCTTGTTATATGTTCGCACAAAGGAACATTCTATTGGTGTATTGCTAGCTCAAAAGAATAGTGACGGGCATGAACAAGCTATTTATTATTTGAGTTGTATGATGGTCGGTGCAGAACACATATATAATCTTGTTGAGAAGGAGTGTCTTGATCTAGCTTTTGCAATCCAGAAGAAACGTCATTATGTAACAGGACAAACTATCCATGTTATATCCAAGGTTAACCCTTTAGGGTTCTCATGACCAAACCAAGTGCACTTAATTCTCATTTTGCTACTTGGGCAATGTTATTGTCCCCTTATGACATGGTGTATGTAATGCAGAAAGCACTCAAAGGTCAAGCTCTAGCATATTTTCTAGCAGCTCACCCGATAGCGAAAACGTCTAAACCCTTTAATAAAATCCCTGATGAAGTGTTGAAGACTAATACAACAACTGAGGAGCCTCTGTGGAGAATGTTCTTTGACGAAGCATCAAGAATAGCTCCCAACGGCGACATCATAGTAGGAGTAGGGTAGTGTTGATATCCCCTAAAAATCTTGTGATCCATTATGCCTATTCTCTATGGAGCCATGTTCCAATAATATCGCAGAGTACAATGCTCTACTTATTGGACTCCAGTTCGCTAAACAGTTGGGGTAAACTATCTGGAATCTTATGATGACTCAAATTTGATAGTTAGTAAAGTCCGAGGAGAACATGAGGTCCCACATGAAGATATTATTCCACATCATCAAGCAATTCTTGAGATAACTGCTTCTTTTTCTGGATTTTTTTATCAAATATGTTCCTCAATTAGACAATATAGAGGAAGATTCTCTTGTTGGTTTGGCAATATCACTTGCTACTCCCGTCAACACCTAGAAGTCGATCACAATGATTGGTCGAGCGTTATTTTGCACAAAGAATAATTTAGATATTCATCAAACCTATTCAGTAACGACGAGTGTTAATTCTAGAGATTGGAGATTCTTATTTATAGATTATGATGTTTATGGGATTCTTCCTAAAGATCCAAAAGAGGCTATTTTGATAAAATGACGTTCTATTTGCTTCTTTTACGGTGTAACGACCAAAATATTGTATCGAAGGTCATAAGACAAGCTCCTTCTACGATGTTTATCCTAAGAAAAAGGGAATAAGCCCTTCGTAAAGCTCAAGATGCTATTTGTGGTGCTTATCAACCAGATCTAAAGTTATAGGACCGATTTAGGCTTTAGGCTATTATTGGCCCACTATGGTGGTTGACGCCATAGACTATGCAAGTAAATGTAAAGCATGTCAAACTCATGGCAATTTCATATATAAACCTCCGGAGTTCTTGCATCCAACGACGACATCATAGCCATTTGAAGCTTGGGGAATGGACGTCATTGAACCTATCAGTCCCCATTCTTCTAGAGGACATTGGTTTATCCTAACAATAACTTATTATTTCTCCAAGTGACCGAAAGTTATACCACTTGTTGAAGTAAAAACTTCTAATGTCATCAGTGTCATTAAGCATCATGTTACCTACCGTTTTGGACTACCTCGAAAGATTGTCTATGACAATGGCCTACAGTTTGTGAGGACTGAATTATATAAATTTTGTGAAAAAGAAATCAGATATAGGATATAGCTTCTACGGCTTACAATCCTACAGCCAGTGGGTTAGTTGATGCTTTCAAAAAGACTATTATCTAGTTGCTCAAGAAGTTTTTTCATCTAAAAAATGAGATTAAAATGAGAAGCTTCGTGAATGTCTTTGGGCATACTGTACTATAGTAAGAACTCCAACTGGTACAATAATTTTTTTCTTGGTCTATGGAAGCCAAGCAGTTCTTTTCCTATAAATTCAAATTCCTTCTCTTTGAATCGCTTTATCCAATAAATTGACAACTAAAGATAATGACCGTCTATGGTTACAAGAGTTGGTAGTGTTTGACGAGAAATAACACATGGCTCAACAATATATTGAGCTATATCAAGCCCGCATCTCCAATGCCTTCAATAAAAATGTAAATGAGCGAGTTTTTCAAGTTGGCGACCTAGTTCTTTCAGTAAAAAAAGACTATGGTGATGACACATAAAAGAAAAGAAAAATTTGCAGCCAAATGGAAAGGACCTTTTGTTGTCAAATCAGTGTATTCGAATGGAGCATACAGACTAGCAAAGTATAAAGGAGATTTATTAATGATGCCTATAATGGCAAGTTTTTGAAGAAATGTTATGTCTAAATTGTAATAGACATAATCGTGTATTCCCTCCCCAGTAGAATTAACTTTAATTCTTATAAAACTTTCTTGTAAGAAATTTCTAAGCAATTTTTCCAATTTTTTAAAAAAGAGATCGTCCTTAAATCCAAGCTGCTCTAAGAAAATTTTATTTCAATTCCCTAGCTGGAATAGAAATAACCTATTTATTGAAACAATATTTATATCTGTGTTACCTCTGAAATATTCTTCAATGGCTACTTTCTATAGAGTTTCATAAATTTTCCAAGTCTATATTACCTCTGAGCAAATTTATCCTGAAAGAATATTTATGTTCATATTACCTCTGAAATATTCTATAGTCTAGACTTTTTCTACAGAATTCTATAAATTTACTAAGTCCATATGACCTCTGAGTAAATTTATTCAGGAAAAATCTATCATGTCCATATTAACTCTGATATAATTCCTGATCATATCCTATTAATTCACATAGTCGAGTGCACTATAAGTGATAGGTTCACTAAAGTCTACTTGTCACGTCTACAATACCTCTGATATAATAGCTTATTCTATTAGTTTCTATTAACTATACCTAATCTGGTATGCCAAAGATAATTGGTCCACTTCAGATATCTATAATGCCCATATTACCTCTGATAGTGATCAATTTTTATAATATATTATCCACGCTCAGATTGAGTATGTTACAGGTAGTAAGTCCACACAAACATGATAATTTTTTATGTCCATATTACCTCTAGAGAAATATCAAGTTTCAAGTATCCCCAATAAAATGTAAAGTATTCTTTATTTTCAAAGATTAAAATGAGGATACAAGATACTTTTATTTTTTTCATCCAAAAGAAAAAGAAGAAAAGATACAAAGCTTTAAAGATGCCCAGCCATTTTACAGAGTTCTATAATTTTCTTCTTCAAGGTGTCTATCTCGAATTGTTTCCGGCTAACCGCTCGATGCTTTACTTTGGCTTCCTTTGAAGCATCATCTCAGAAAGGTGTCAGCTCAGCACGCTTCCCTTCTAGAGTGACAAGTTCAAAGTCAAGCTTTTCAACTTGATTCCTAGCCTCATTAGATTGAGCAGCAAAAACTTTCTGCTTCTCATTATTCTCAGCTAAGTCAGACTCGTCTAAAGCATAGGCATCCTAAAGGGCTTTGATTTCAGGAAAGCTCACCCATCCGCCTGATGTTCCTTTCTTGTTGAGAAGCATACTTGACCGAAGAAGAAAAAAGAAATTTATATTCTTTACGAGCCTTGGTAATCTATCAAGGCTCGCTCCTGGTTTACCAAGATGACCTTTTTTATGGATGGCGTCATTCAGTTTACTGAGCTCATCAGTTGCAATTATTGAAAGGTCACGAAGGTTAGCTATACCAAGGTTTGTCACACAATTTTCTAGTGTGTCAAGTAGCATGTCCAAATCATCGACTTTGGACTCATGTTCCGAGATAAGTTTGTTGGCCCATTGGTCATAGTCGAACCTAATTTTAGTAATTGATCAAACTCTGTCTCGCTAAAAGGGCTACTTGGACTATTTGGACAACTTGGACAACTGCTAAAGAACTGCTACCTATATGCTCTAGACCGAAGCTAATTTTGTCGTATGAGTCTGTATGCAATGTAATCTTCATATTTATTGAGTCTAGGAATACTTTGTACACCGAGTCGTACTGGCAAATAGGCTACCCCAAAAACGTTTTCAAATATATCCTATATTTTGAAAAACAACCCATTTTACAAAAGCTCTTAACGGCTTAAACTTTTCAAAAAGCTAAAACCAAAATATGCTTTTTAAAATGACCAAAAATTCAAAATAATCCTAGAAGAATTTGGCCAAAATTTGGTCCGAATTCGCCTAGTGTACGTTGGATTTTGAACTTGGTCTTCCTGAAGTTACGGATGCAATGGCTATTTGCCGAGATTCTCTCATAGAGTTCTTCCCGAATTATGTCCGAATTCTGTCAGAGTTCTGTCTTTGAAAAACCTATAAATAGAGAAGGATTTCAATCATTTGAACTCACTCATTCACTTTCTCTCTAAGCTTAAACATCTTTCAATGTGCTCTAAAGCTTTCATTTTCAAATTCTAAGCCAATTACAATCCTCTAATCGATTTGCCAGTACGGTACGGTCTAGAAGCTTCAGACTGATTGTAATCAGAGGCTTGATTGAAGAAAGACACTTCATAATTGAATTTGGTCGAGTACGTCGTATCAAAGCTTGTGTTGTAGAAGTTGTGAGGACTTCGTTTGAAAACTTGCGGTATTTTCCAATAGTGGATTCAACTGAAAGCTTGAGTTCTTGTGTTTGCTTTCTGATCTCTGACTTTACATCACCGTCTTTGCGTTTGCTTTCTGATCTCTTCCGTTAAATTTATTTAATTGTGATATATACATTCTCTATGATCTTGTTGCTAACTTTTTAATTAGCTAAATTTTGCTTCCTACTCTAGTTACCCCATAGAGTATTGCGCTTTACGATTCATTCCTACAATTAGTATCAGAGCGGGTTATACAGGTAAAGCGAGGTAACACTGCTATTATATTTCTTATTATTTTAGCTGTTACATAGATCACAATATTATACATGGCAACTGTGAAATTCACAAGTGAAGGCCAAGCCACAAACAGACCTCTATTGTTTGACGGTACAAATTATACCTACTGGAAAACACGGATGAGTTTTTTCATAAAATCTCTAGACTTTGACTTATGGTCTATTATTATTGACGGCTATAAAAAGCCTGCTCGTATTCTTGTTGAAGGGGAATTGGTTGAGAAACCCTATGACAAGTATACTGAAGCTGAAAAGAAACAGGCTAGTCTTGACACATGTGTTATTAATACTTTGTTTTGTGCTTTAGATAGGACTAAATTTAACAGGGTGTCTACTTACACAACATCAAGCGAAGTGTGGAAACTTCTTGAAGTAACCTACGAAGGCACGACGTAATTAATGCTTTGTTTTAATTAATGTTTAACAGGCTAGTCTTGACACATGTGTTATTAATGCTTTGTTTTGTGCTTTAGATAGGAATAAATTTAACAGGGTGTCTACTTACACAACATCAAGCGAAGTGTGAAAACTTCTTGAAGTAACGTACGAAGGTACGACATAAGTCAAGGAGTCAAAGATCAGTAGACTTACTCAGGAGTATGAGGCGTTCAAGATGAAGCCAAACGAATCTGTCACTTAGATGTTTACGAGATTCTTGGATATTATAAATCCTCTGTCATCATTAGGCAAGGAATACAGTAACCATGAGAAGATTCACAAACTTTTACGAGCTCTTACGAAGAACTGGATTCCGAAGGCTATAACAATCATTGAAGGGAACGACCTCTCAACTATGTCTCTTGAAACACTCATGGGTAAGCTACTCACTCACGAGTTGGAACTTCAAGACTTCAAAGATGTTGCACCAAAGGAGAAGTCAATCGCTTTCAAGGCTCAACACAGAAGAACTGTCGAAGATAATTTCGACGACAGTGACTCTGACTCTGAAGATCAAGCTCTCCTCGTAAGAAAGTTTAAGAAGTTCATGAGATTCAGTAGAAGAACAAAGGATCACATCAACAACAACAACAATAAAGAAGATCCTATTTGCTATGGCTGTAAAAAGAAAGGACACATAAAGAAGGACTGTCCAATAGAATCATCATCAACCAGGAAAAACAAGAAGTACTACAAAGGCTACCTGAAGAAATCAACATCCAGAAAGTATGCCAACATAAGCATATGGCATGAAAGTGAAGCCAGCGACTTAGAAGATGAACAATCAGATGACGCTGCAAATCTGTGCTTGATGGCATTCGATCAGGTAACTACTAACCCCCTGTTTGATACATATAATAATTTTACCTTTGAGCAATTAGATGAAGCCTTTAGTGACCTCTTAGGTGATTACAGAAAACTGCGTAGTAAATACCAAAACTCTAAGAAGGTACTCAAGGAGTACAAAGGTAAAATTGGAAGACTTTACGACCTACAAGATGAGGTTAGAAGTAATGATAATTCTAGTGAGGTAGGTGAGCTCTCTTGTATTAAGCTTTTACTATACGAGACCATAAAACTATCCGAAGAGAAAGACCAAACAATTACCCAATTAGAGGAAGACCTACTCAAAGAGAAGAAGAGTCTTCAATAAGCACTTATCAGGAATGATACACATACTGCTGATTAGGTTAAAAAATAGCTTAAAGTTGCTGCTTCATGCCCTAACACGTGTCACTGACCGAAACATCAAAACACTATCAAACCCAACACTATCAGAACAAACCAAACCAAACCATTACCCAAGAAGACCAATAGGCATGTATTCTTTTATACTAGAAAACCAAGACCTGCCAATCATGCACAGCACACTGCTCCTAATACTCAATATGTTAAATATCATTATTGTGGCCTCATTGGTCATATCTCTCCTGCATGTAGTGTAAGGAAGCTTGTTGATTTAAAGATATATGCATGGATACCGAAAACTAACATTCCAGGACCCTACATGAAATGGGTACCAAAGTTTTTATTTGTAAATTCTTTTGTAGGAGGAACACCCTTCACATGCTAGAAGCAAATGGATCCTTGACAGCGGTTGCTCACGGCACATGACCGGTGATGTTTCATTATTCGTAACACTGTCGAAGAAGGAAGAAGGATACGTCTCCTTCGGTAATAATCTTAAAGGTTACATAATTGGTATCAAAAATATTGGTAAGGCCCCCTACCCTGTGATTAAAGATGTCTGTCTAGTTACCGAGTTAAAACATAACCTACTCAGCATAAGCCATTTAGCTGACCATGGTTATGATATTAACTTCGTCAAAGACAAATGTACTATAGATGATAGCTCAACTGGTAGTACTATCTTTCAAGGTATCAAGGAAGACAATATATATATTTTCTATTTGTTAGAAGATGCTAACAAAGCAGGTGGATGCTTAATGGCCCAAAGTGATGAGAGTCAACTATGGTATATGAGAATCCGTCATGCAAATGTGGACACAATTTTAAGATGATCCACAAAGAAGCCGGTACGAGGCTTACTGGACATTACTTTCAAGAAAGATATTGTATGTAGTGAATGTAAAAAGAATAAAGCTACCTGATCCATATTTATGTCCAAGAATGCTGTAAGTACTACTAGTCCTCTATAATTACTACATATAGATTTATTTGGACCAAGTAGAATTTCTAGCCTAGGTGGTAAGTTATATGCTTTTATAATAGTAGATGATTTTTCTAGATACACGTGGGTATATTTTCTTGCACACAAGAACGATGCATTGTCAGAATTTGCCATCTTTTGTAAGAAAGTTCAAAATGGAAAGATTTTATGATCACTCGTATTCGAAGCGATCATGACTGCGAATTTAAGAATGCAGAGTTCAAACAATTTTATGACACACGGTTATCTGCATGAGTTCTCTTGCCCTAGGACTCTACAGCAAAATAGAGTTGTGGAACGTAAGAACAGAACTCTGTCCGAAATGGTTAGAGTAATGTTAAACCAGTTTAGTCTACTGATATACTTTTGTGCTGAAGCTGTCAATAAAGCTTGCTTTGTTATCAATAGGGTTCTAATTCGACCTATATCGAAGAAGATTCTCTATGAGCTATGGTTTGATAGAACACCTACTGTTTCTTATTTCAAAATATTTGGTTGTAAATATTTTATTCTTAATACTAAAGACAATCTGGGAAAGTTTGACCAAAAGGACGATGAAGGTATCTTTTTAGGTTATGCGGCAAAGAGCAAAGGGTACCGAGTCTTCAACAAGAGAACCATGATCATCGAAGAATCGATAAATGTTATATTTGATGAACTAAATCAACATTCAGTCGATGATGATGATGAAGATATCAGTACAACAAATACAGCACCTGCAGAACCTACAAGCACAACACCAACTGATCCTCTAGGCAGATCACATACAGAACCACAAGCTGGTCCCAGCTACCCTGAGAGTTTGCCAAAAAGAATGATGTTTTTGACTGACCATCCCAAGGACTTGGTAATAGGTGAGATTACCAGAGGTGTAAGTACTGGTTCCTCCAGTAAAGATATAGTTTGTCGTGTTACATTTATTTTACAGCTTAAATCCAAAACTATTGAAGAAGCATGTAGCGATACTTTTTGGTTAGATGCTATGCAAGAAAATTGAACTAATTTGAACAGAATCAAGTTTGGAAAGTTGTTCCCAAGTCCATTGATCATCCAGTCATTGGCACTCGATGGGTATTCCAAAATAAATTGAATGAGAATGGTTTAGTGACTTGTAATAAGGCTCAATTCGTCGCTCAAGGTACAATCAAGAGGAAGGTATCGACTATGATGAAACCTATGCCCCAGTTGCGAGATTAGAATCCATTCACACGTTATGTGCATTTGCATGCTTTCATAACTTTAAATTGTTTCAAATGAATGTCAAGAGTGCATTTTTGAACAGTTTTATAAAAGAAGAATTTTATGTAGCTCAACCTCAAGGTTTATGTTTTCAAGTTGAAAGAAACCTCATACGGTTTAAAATAAGTCCCTCGTGCTTGGTATGATCGTCTAAGCTCTTTTCTACTTGACAACGGTTTTACAAAAGGCAAGGTTGATACTACACTTTTTATAAAGTCTTTTAATGGAAATCTTCTTTTAGTTTAAATTTATGTAGATGATATTATCTTTGGATCTACTGATAAATCTCTTTGTCAAGAATTTTCAAAGTGTATGCAAAATGAGTTTGAGATGAGCATGATGCGAGAACTAAAATTCTTCCTCGGACTGTAAATCAAACGAACCAACAATGGAACATTCATTAATTAAGCCAAGTACACAAAAGATTTATTGAAAAAGTTTGATCTGGAAACAGTCAAATCACTTGGCACACCGATAGCAACTTCAACCAAGTTTGATATTGATGAACAAGGCAAACCGATCGACATACGTAAGTATAGAGGAATGATTAGTAATTTACTTATTTTTAACTACTAGTCGTCCAGATATAATATTTAGCATTTGCTTGTGTGCACATTTTCAAGCAAACCCTAAGGAATCATATTTGTGCACGGTTAAGAGCATCTTCCTATACCTTAAAGGCACTTCTTCTTGTTCGACGTAATAAAAGATTGAACAAATTTTTTGCTTTATTGAACGTATAAGGTATCTGTATACAAAGAAGGAAGTCCTAAACAGGATATTCTAAGTACATGGAGAAGAGATTTCTGGAAAAGTGTGACGGTGGAGATCAAGTGCTACAGTGGCTCCTTTAACCCATTGATGATCTAACGACGAATCAACCTTGCTATGGCTCTCTGTCACCTTTGATGGGACTCTGGGGTCACCGTTCAAGAGGCTGTTTGGATGAGAAGATCCATTGAAGATGGTTGGTTCTTTCGTTGATAGGTGGATGGGGGTGGTTGACTCTTCATAGATAGAGATCGCTGCTCGTTTGAAGATTGTCGGCTGTCAATGTTCCCTGTCTTTTTTTGGTAGAAAAAAAACTCCTTTTATTTATTGGGAACCGAGCACATATGCGATGTGCACTAGGGTTCCTGAGATATGAAAGAATCTGTAATCATTATACGGTGCGGGCTTCTGCGACGCTGACACATGGCGGACATCGAGATTCCCCTCAAACGAGATCTCTGGTGGTTATAAACATAACCGAAGAAGGTGACACATGGCGTGTGCCAATTTGCTTGCTCGGATACAGCCGAGTAAATCTTAGGATTCCATCCTAGAGTTGGAGTCTAATTGATCCTCGTCTAAGATTTAAATCAATCTGATATGATATCAATCATAATTTAATCTCAATCTTCTCTGTAATGATGGTTTAAACAAACTAATTGGGGGTGGACCCATGCTTTCTACTCCTCTGGTGAGGACTAAGTGTAGTTGTGCTTCTGGGGCGATGAGTAGACCGTACTTCTGGAGACGATGGAACCTCTGTGCTTTCAGGCGACGAGTGGACTTGCTTCGAATGACAATAAGATTTCTGTGCATATAGAACAACTTATAATGCTGTATTCCGGGCTACCAGAGTCACTGTGCTGTAGATGACAAGTAGGCTTGTGCTTCAGGTTGGTGAGATTACCGTGCTTTTGGAGCGACAGGTTGACTTGCATTGGTTGCGATGGGAGTTCCCAAGTCTCTTGTCGAGAAGTGACTTAAGCTTCTGATCCAGAGCAGATGATTGTGCCGTATGAATGAAGATGGTGTGAGCATATCACCTTTCTACGCCTCATACGGATGCAGGTAAGTAGCTGCACCTCTGTATAGTGGAGTCTTTGGTTGGAAAGGGAAGGGTATGACACCCTTGTGCATTTGAGATTGGCACAGGCAGATAGCTGCACCTCTGGAGTGCAGACGCTGGCTTCTAGAATAAAAGAAGGAGAGTGGGGCCTACCATAATCTTATTTCTAAGGTTGGCGCCGGGAGGTGGCTGCGCATCTGGCTTGAAGGCTCTAACTTCTTCAAAATGCTGGGTTGCTGATATGCTTCTGAGAGGCTGCGCCCACAAGAATATCAGAACATGTTTCGGTGGAGGTCAATCATCCAGCGTGTGTATCAAAAAGAAGGAAGGCTGCGCTTCAATGAAGAGTGCATCCCTTGTAGATCCCTCTAGGCTTCTGTCGAATCTGTACTAGATCCTTTGTTGAAGAACAGAATTAGTCCCTTATGTATGGTCCTGATGTGTCTGTACTAGACTTTGTTAGACATGACAATAAAGGGACTCCTCTCTATAACTTTTTTTTTAGTACTGAGCCTAAGTCTTTTATGTCTTCTACGCTTTGGTGAAGGGATGTCTTCAGCTAAAATTTTTCATGCTTCTACAAGACCCCCTTCAAAGTGTCCCGATCTTGAGTCAAGCTCAGGATACTTTGAACAGAAGCATGAACACCTGTCAGGACTGTACGAGCTGGGTGATGGCTGGTGTCATGCCTAGCTCTTAGCATTAATTGTCCTGAGTTATCATTTCAGAGCATGGGCTCGTGCTGGCTTCTTGATATTAGAGCATCTTGCGTCTTTATAGGGATCGCAAATCTCTTTAGCAGAGGACTTTCAGAGTCACGTTCCTTTGGTCACTCGTAATACTGCCATCTGTCATGGAGTGGAGCTTTAGCTTAACTTGTAAGCTTCATTCTGTCCGATGTCAGGCTCGTGCTTGGACCACACGAATAGCCTATATAAAGGATTGTCCTCCTTCAAGAAAAGGCTCAACTGCTTCAACAATGGCCTTGCTTGCCCGATGATCAACTCCTAACGACCCTGGAGTTTGCTTGAGGTAGCCGTCGGTGGCAAATGTTTTTATCCAAAGAAGCTGTAGTAGAACTACCATTGGATCTCGAGACGTCCCGTATCCTGGATGTCGTGGGCTTCAATAGCATTTTGGACCTCTACTTCCTGGGTTTGGATTGCTTGCCATTCTGACCGAGGAATAGCAAGGCCTGCTGCTGTGGTTGCTCTCGCCGGAAAGCTTGGAAGATAGGGGAGTCTTGTGCTTGTCTTCATCCTCGGCTTGGGCCAGTAGCAGCTTCGGGCGTTGGCTTCCTTTTGAATAAGAAGTGATTGGCTCTGTCACCGCCTTGCCTATGTTATTAAGAGATTGTACCACAATTTCAGCTTTTTTTTGCTTCTGTGTATGTAACTACGAAGAGTCTGTAATAGGTCTTTGTAGCCACATGTTTTTATATATAGAAGCTTTCTTGTTTCCTTTGCTTTTGTCTCCAGAATAAAAAAGAAATCTTTATAATGGATTTGCCTGACCAAAGGTAATATGGACGTGGTAGGCTTGATCTTTGCCGGGGTATAGAACAACAATCCAGAGGCAATATGGACGTAAACTATTTTCAAGACCGCCGGGATAATCGTAGAACTGATGCGAGAAGAATGACTACTCAGAGGTAATGTGGACATGGTAGTCGCATCTTCCAGGCATAGAGGAGCAATCTAGAGGTAATATGGACGTGAAGTGCTTCATCTACTTGAGAGAATATATAGGAGGGAGAGCGAGAGATCCCCTTACCAGAACTCATGGGCACCCTTTTCAGGGGATGTGGGTGCCTATGTTGGTTCTGTCTTCAGACGTAATACTTCTTTAGGAACTTGTCGTTGATGGACATCATTAGCAAGTCCCCATTAGGCTTAGCTAGCCGATAAGCACCGTTGGAGTATACCATTTCTATGACGAACGGTCCTTTCCACTTGGGCTCGAACTTTCCAACCGTATTGTGGGTCATCAACATTGGTCTCCGTACTGCCAATACAAGGTCGCCCACCTGGTAGGATCTTTCGCGAACCTTTTTGGTAAAGGCCCCAGAGATGCGAGCTTGGTAAAGCTCAATCCTTTGCTGCATGAGCAAGCGCTTTTCATCCAACGCTTCTAACTCGTGTAACCGCCTGCGCTGATTATCTTCGACGGCTAACTGATTAGTGATGGTGTTAGCAGACAACATCTTCTTAAAGACTTGACCCATGCTGGTATCAGAGTCCCAAGTTGATGAGTCGGAAGAGTGTGAGTGCCTCATGACTTCTTCTTCTGAATCTTCTGAGGTGGTCGTAGGTGTAACATAGCCCAGCCCTCGATGATTATGTTGGTAGTAGTTTTCAGCTTTTTCCTTTAGTATGCGAATCCATACGGGAAGACGCTGGCCTTTGCCATAATTGAGCCCCTTATTGCTATTCAAGTCGTAGCCCATCTTCTGAATAATGTTTTTGGCCTGCGGCGTGTAGCGGTAGAACTGTATTTTGCTGCTGTCGAGGTCTGGGTCTTCGGGAGTTATTCGCTGCGGATGCTCCAATCGACCGAATATGATGGGTTCTTCTTCTTTTTTTCTGGCTAAAACTATGAAGTAGGTGCCTCGGGCACGGACAACCCGGCTTACATGGTTGGCAGTTGTCACTTATGTCTGTAGTTTACATAGAGAATTGTCCAGAAAATACTTGGTGTTCCAGTACGCGCCAGAGTACTTCGATAACAACTTTTTGTTGATGAAGTGGGATATCTTATCCAGAGGGATTACATCATCAAAAGATTGTGCCTCTGTATCGGTGCAGATGTAATCTTCTAGCCCTTCGTCAGTGAGGGCTAGAGCTGTCGCCGGACGAGAAGGAGGATGACTCCCTTTCAGCTTGACCATCAAGGGAATGGTGGTCGGATGCTCCTGCACCTTCATGGTCGACCTTGGGAACCTCCGGGGTAATCTCATTCGTATAGGCTCCTGACCATCTTCCATCAACACTAGAGACGAAGATGGAGCTTTGCTCCGAAGCTTAACAATAAGAGACGCTGACACCTTGGGAGGCCTCCCCTTCAGTCAAACCTTTAAAGGTTCTTCAACCACTATTGCGCTTTCTGAAGTTGTCTCTACCTCGTCGTCAGCATCATTGCTGTCGTCATCCCAGGGGACTGACTTGTATAGATTAGCGTATGTATAGTAGGCTTCAAATCCTCGGAACGGTCGATATCAGCAAACTCCGTTTTGATAGTCCCGTCGCTGGGCACATATTTTATACACTAATATAGGATAGAAAGGACAATCATGTACTCATGGATCCATGTTCGCCCCAGCAGCATATTGTAATTTATGTCTGTCATGACCCACACCCGCTTTTCGGACGCGAGCACGTGAGCAAGCCAGCTACGTATCGAGCGGACACCCGCCCCTTTCGAATACGTAAACAATGTCATAGCTATGTTGTACTACCAAATCAAGGCAAACAAATCTATATCTCAAATCTACATTAAATGCACGGAACAGGAATAAACACTATGGGTCATGGTCTGCAGCCCACTAGCATATATGTCCGATAAGACTCATAGAGTATAACAAGAGTCTCTAAACTAAATCAATAAGCATAATATCTCATGATAAGGAATGAAAAGAACGAAAGGATAATAATATAATATCACTAACAAATACCAGAGACATGCACCACAATCATCTACCATCCCGTTCTTCCACTAACTCCATACAATCGCTAAACCTGAAAAGATCATCAGGTCCTCAGAGTACATAACAAGATACATATAAACATGTCTATCTAGAAGTTTAATCATGCATAATAATATATAAACAGGATATAACAAGGAATGACACTTAACATGGCAAGAGACTATGACCAAACCGCTAACAAGTGACCAATGACAAGTGGCTACTAACTGGTAACTATGAACTAGAATACAAGAACCACTATATATAACTGAACTGCTGAATGAACAAGCGAACACGAGAACAATGGAATACCAAACCCTCGCCCAGAGTTGACTCGCAGGTTTGAACTAATCACTAACCCTTGTCCCGAGTGTGGACTCTCTGGTTAATACTAACCCTCGTCCCGAGTGTGGACTCTCTGGTTAGTTCACGGCAAGGCACCCTCGTCCCGAGTGTGGACTCTCTAGTGCAAGTATAACATCCTCGTCCCGGGTGTGGACTCTCTGATGTAAACACCCTCGTCCCAAGTGGACTCTCTGGTGCAAGTCAGGTCAACACCCTCGTCCCGAGTGTGGACTCTTTGGTGCAAATAATCGACATCCTCGTCCCGTGTGTGGACTCACGGATGTAAACAGATCAAGGCAAACACCCTCGTCCCGAGTGTAGACTCTCTGGTGAGGAAAAATGATAACAAAGATTTAGCAGTTCAATTACACGTACTCGTTCTATGACATGACTTAAGCAAGGTACTGGTGAGACAAGGTATGACTCAGTCAAGACACAGTCAAGTCCAGTATAACTACACTGTCAAGTCAAGCAAGACCATAAACTAGTGAACACGGTATGTAGAAACTAGATAAATCAAGTCAACTAGAAAGCTAATAAATCATATAAAATCTATAACAAATAGAGTATCTAATGATAATACAATAATAACATGAAAACCATAAACATTGAATTAAACTGTAGAGGGAGGCAAGGTATCTTGCCTGGGGGTTGCACGCAGATCCAACAAAATATAGACAACTACTAAGCCACGAAGTCCAAATCATCATAACTATCTTCAAAAGCTGAAATAAATATTACCAATATTTTCAGAATAGTCAAATTAGCTAGGATTGTCTGTCCTTAAGTCCAATTCTGGATACAGGGGCAAAACGGTAATTTTCGGTCAAAACGGTATCCGCTGTAGGACCCGCTTTTCACCGAAAAGCATGACAGAGTCAATGGTCTCTAAAGTCATCAAACTACATGTCTACAGATTTGTTTTGATGATACGAACCCAACGGTATGTCTAGTTTTGGATTCCGATGGGCCGTGCACAAAATCGTCTATTGAATCGGATCGTGGGGCCCGCGAAATGGTGATCCGACCAACTGTCTCAAAATCGGACCAAACTTGGGATACAAGACCAAAAAAATAATACAGTCCTATTGGCGTAAGTTTCATCTCGATATAACGAACGTGCACAAAGTAATTAGGAAATTTGCACAGAGGTCGATACGGTAAATTTTGACGGATACGCATCAAATTTGTCTCACACACGCAACCAATTTGAATTATGTCCAAGCCTACACGTCAACGAAGCTGATACGCACCTTTCGATGCTTTTGGTTCGCGACCACGTCGCCCGAATTGGCGGGACGCACGTCGTATCAAAGGTTTTTATTGTTTTTAAAATAATTTTTTGGTCAATTTGGGTTACCGATTTCTCGGCGCTTAGTCCATCAAATCGACTTCTTCAAGATTTGTTGTGAAGCCCTATAGGTTGACTGCAACTATCTTTGATTGGTTTTTGAAATATCTTAATGGTTTGTTCACAAACTCTCTTCCAAGTGAGTGTTTGGGTGATCCTTACTGTTTTCTGAAACAGTAATTTTTGGTCAAATTTGCCTCGATTTTTCGAGAGATTCATTAGCCATCTATAAATCCTATTTGTTAGTGGTACGAGTGGGTTATGTAGGCTTCTAGTATAAATTTACAGATCGAAAACTTATCAAGTAGATGTGACAAAAACTAACGAAGAAACGTGGTACGTGGCCGTTGGCAAAACAGATTAATACTCTGCCTTGCAGTTGGTTCTGTGCATTCCAGCGCGATCATGGCTGGTCGGTGGCCGCGCATGGTGGCGCCAGTGGCTGGGAAGGGTGCGCCAGGGTTGGGCGTTGGTTAGGGTTAGAGTTTTTTCGATTATTCTCTCCCAATATGTATATTTATACATATGGTTTCTTATCGGATAGGGCTCGGGTTCAGCAGGGTGAATGCAACTTGGATTTGGGCCGGCATTGGGAGAGTTGGGTTTTCAGCTCGGGCGGGCTCTTGGCTTTCGACTGGGGACTCAGCTATCTAGGCTTGTTTATGCTAACTGTTTTTACAAAGTTGCAGCAAACCCTTTTCCGATAGATCCAACATCACCATCATTATTAAATAGTATATGATAGTATCAAATATTATATGATAATATAAAATATTGTATGAGACCTTATAACTAAATAATCCTTTGACTGGCTGTAATACCAAGCCAAGCTAAACTATATCAAATGGCTGAGCTAAGCTCGGTTTGGGCCTGGCTGGGCCGAATGCTTGGGCATTTACTCTATATATATATATATATATATATATATATATATATATATATATATATATATATATATATTATATATATATATATGTATGTAGGACCGTTGAGCACCTCTAGAGGGGGTGAATAGAGTATGTGTGTGCAGCGAAAAATAATCACCAATTAAAAACTTAAAGTAATAACTATGGCAGTAAATAAGAGACAGTAAACAAATGTAACAATAGATAGAGAAATCAAACTCAGTGACACAGCGATGTATACTGGTATCCCTCTGAGAGGACTAATCCAGTCTTGAGTACTCTTGCTCGATGTTAATCCACTATGGCACAAGCTAAATGAGAGCTTGCAGTCTCTTACAATACCGTGCTTGGTGACAAGTGCACGACCAACTTCACAACACCATGCTTGCTGACGAGCGCACGATCGGCTCCACAACAAGAATAGTTGCTGAACTTAGAACAACCTCTTTACAACTCTTGGACACCAAAAGACTCTAAATCAACGTAGATATTACTGGCTTTTGGCTAAGAGATGTATAGGTGTGATTTGAAAGCTTTAGAAAGTTTGAAAACACTTGGTGAGTAGAGAAGAGAAGATGAAGAATGAATGAGTGATTTGAAATGAAAAACTCTCTTATTTTTATAGGTGTTTCCTGGGACCGAACTCGGGCAGAGTTCTGGCAGAGTTCTGATGCAAATATTTTGCATAGAGACGTTGCTCGTAGATTTGGAGACAACTGACATTTGAATTCAAAGTGACCGAACTCGGGCAGAGTTCGGACCGAACTCGGGTCGAACTCGGTTTTGAGTTCTGTCTTGTGAAATTTCGAAATATTTGTTAAAAGCTGTTTGTAAAAATAATCTTGGACAATTTATAAAGATGAAATGGAAATAGATAGGCTGTTTAGAAATTTTGGACTGGGATAAACCTAAGCCAGTATTACCTAGTCGATTTTACAATATAAGTCCTAGACTCAATAAAAATAAAATACAGAATAAAATGTAAAATGACTTAAACAAAATCTCATTGAAATTTATCTTCAGATTGATAATATCTATGCTTGCTGATGCAGTACAACGTCCGTTGATATTGATTTCACATATACCCTGAAATGATTAGCAACAGTTTGTATATTTTGTGTATTGACTTAAGTGCATGTTGATTATCAAAATCGGGTGTGACCATGAATGGGCCAACAATCTCCTCCATTTTGATAATTGACAAACTTGAGTCTATACCAAAATATATCTTAAAAAATAGAACAAACAAAATACCCAAACAAAATACCTGAGATGATTAGTTTTGTTTTGTATTATGTATAGCTCTTCTCCCCCTTTGTCAATATAAAAATGACTTAGGCTCCCCCGTAATGTGTGAAGCCAACAATAAAAACAAAAGACAAAGTGAAGCTTAAGAGATACATAAACACAGCATAAACAACTAATATGAAAAGAGAGTGCTGAAATATAGTACTGAAAATGTCTCAATAATAGTGCAAAGTACAATCATGAAATACTAAATATGTCTAACTAAGAAGTTTAGACAAAAAAAAACTACATCATAGCATAAGATTATCTACTAATATCCTATCCACTATCCATCAGCTGAGTCCGCGTCAAATAGTGGGGTCATCACCGCCAGTAGCATCAGGAGGAAAATAAGCTGCAGTAGGATCGAAGTAAGAAAATGATGCCTCATCTTCGAACCGAGGACCAGTGAAGCCTGGGTGAGGTAGGATAGTGACCGGATGAATGGGATCCTGAAAGAGACTCCAGTATAGATCCGCAATCCCGTTCCACAATACCTGAGCCTGATATATGTGGCGAAACTCTGAGTCAAGATAGGATTGATGACGTTGTGCAGAAAGAGCAACAAAGTTATCAAATCTCAGATAGAATCTTGGATCGAATCCCAGAGCAGGGGCTGGAGCAGGAGAAGCATCAGAAGGAGGAGCCTCGGCACCGACATCTGGAGCAGGCTGAGCTCCAGGTGGCAGAGATTGAGCAGGATACCTACGAGATCTGGTGAGCTCGATGGAAGTGGAGGAGTATGCACTGGTTTGAAGATCAATATCAAACCTGGGAAAGATAGAGGCCAGGTGCATAGGATACACCAGGTTGCGTCCAGCATTTCTGCAGTTCAGCATCCAGGCCATCATAGTCTTTGGAATATAAAAAGGAATACCAAAGTGAATGTGGTACATAGCAGAGAGTTCTAAGAAAGTAATCTCATCACTAGATCCTTTCTTGGGAAGGAGAATAGAGAAAATAAAGCGATGGATTTCATAATTTTTTTGATTAAGATGCTTTGAAAATACTCTGCGATGAAGGGCGTTTGGGTGACAAATTAATTCCTTGAAGGAGGCAAGGGTGACATCCTCTGGAAAGTGAACATGATGAATATCTACCAGAGCTTCACCAACATCAGGAACATGAAAGTATTCACTGATATCGGTGGCACTAAACTCTAATTCTTGCCCAGCAACGCAAGAATAAAAGTTGTCGTTTGGTTTTACTTGCAGGTTGCAGTAAAACATACGGACTGCATTATCAAAAATACTTTCAGCTACTTCGAAAAAATCTCGGTAGCCTAGTTGGTAGAAAGTAGGAGCATACTTAGAAAAAATTATAAAGTTAACGAAAGCTCCAAAACAAATTTTACGACCGGAAAAGGAGTCGAACCATAGGTCAGAGAATTCTTTGTCAGGAAACAAAGTTGAATCATAATCCTCTGATCCTAGTGGTCATGCTGGACTAAAGATACTTGCTGGAGTATAATCAGAGGAAGAGGATCCAGCTTGGTCAGTTGATCCCCTCTGACGCTTAGGAGCCATGGAAGAATAAAATGAAAGGAAGTGAAATACCTTTAGAAAGGAGGAAGAGAATGAAGTTTGGTAGCCCACCGAATCTCCTAGAAAACTTCCCAAGAGGGAGTAGGAGGTTGTTTTTGGGAGGAAGGAGATGAATTCTCGTTGTGGTGAGTAAAAAAGAAGAGAGGAAGAGGGGTTTAAATAGGGGTTAGGGCTGGCTGTTCAGTTCTGGAAGTAAATACACCGCCGACCAAACTCGGCCCAAATTCGGCCCGAACTCGGTCAGAGTTCGGTCCGAGTTTGGCTACTTGTATTTTCGAGACAATAAAGGCAGTTTTGACAATTGAATCTCAACTTTATGACTTTGACTCCTATATTTAGTAACAGCATTACTTTGGGTTAGCTGTAGGGGTACTGTCCCAGCTAATGGAGGTTCACCGGGGAACTCTTAAATACCGCGTCGCTTCGACCAAAGTCGTGGTGACAGACAGACCCTTTTTAGGCTTGTGCTCCAAAATAATTTTTGTTAAATAAATTTTAAAGTTTCAAGTCATAAAATTAAATTTAATTACCATACTACATTATGAATCTGAAAATTCAAGTATACTGAGCTCTCGCCTTATTATGTTAAACTGATCTTCAGCCAATAGTTTTGTGAATATGTCTGCTAGTTGACGATCTGTGTCAATGAACTCTAAGTAGATATCCCCGTGTTGCTGATGATCATGTAAAAAGTGATAACGTATCTCAATGTGTTTTGTATGTGAGTGACAAATAGGGCTCTTAGTCAGATTAATGGTGCTAGTGTTGTCACAATAAATAGGAATCTTAGTGTAGTGCAGATTATAGTCTTCTAAGGTTTGCTTCATCCATAAAATCTGAGCACATCAACGACCTGCGGCGATATACTCAGCCTCAGTAGTTGATAATGCTACGGAATTTTGCTTCTTGCTAAACCGGAAGACTAAGGCTTTTCCTAGGAAATGACACGTGCCACTGGTACTTTTACGGCCTACTTTACATCATGCAAAATCCGCATCCGAGTAACCTAACAGGTCAAAGGATTTGGTTTTAGGATACCATAAGCCGACTGTAGAAGTTCCTTTAAGGTATCGGAAGATACGCTTAACGGCACTTGGATGTGATTTCTTAGGATTTGCCTGATAACGTGCACAGATGCAAACACTGAACATAATATCAGGGCGACTAGCAGTTAAATATAATAAACTACCAATCATACCTCGATACTTATGCTGGTCGACAGGTTTGTCACTTTCATCAGAATCAAGCTTTGTTGATGTAGCCATTGGAGTCCCGATTGGCTTTACGTTTTCGAAGTCATACTTTTTCAGTATGTCCTTCGTGTACTTAGCTTGGTTGATGAATGTTCCTTTTGAGTGCTGTTTGATCTGAAGTCCTAGAAAGAAGTTTAGCTCTCCCATCATACTCAACTCAAATTCACTCTGCATACACTTAGCAAAATCTTGACAAAGTTTTTCGTTAGTAGAACCGAATATTATGTCATCTACATAAATTTGCACAAGGAGAATATCATCATTCAAAGATTTAATAAACAAAGTAGTATCAACTTTTTCCTTTAAAAAACCATGATCAAGTAAGAAGGCACTTAGGCGTTCATAGCAAGCACGAGGTGCTTGTTTGAGTTCAAAAAGTGCTTTCTTAAGCTTGAAGACGTGATCAGGTTTTTGAAAATCTTCAAAACCAGGGGGTTGTTTCACAAAAACTTCCTCTTTTAAAAATTCGTTCAAAAATGCACTCTTCACGTCCATTTGAAATAATTTAAAATCATTAAAACATACAAATGCACAAAACATGTGCATGGCTTCTAGTCTAGCAACAGGAGCATAGGTCTTATCATAATCAATTCCTTCTTCTTGATTATAACCTTGTGCCACTAGACGTACTTTGTTGCGTAGAACTTGTCCATCTTCACTAAGTTTATTTTGGAACACCCATTTGGTACCAATTATTGATTGACCAATAGGTTTAGAAATAAGTTCCCAAACTTGGTTTCTCTCAAATTGATTTAGTTCCTCTTGCATGGCATCAATCCAAAACTCATCAGAAAAAGCATCATCTATATTCTTAGGTTCTATTTGAGAAATAAACGCTACATTAGCTGTTATTTCAGAATCCTTAAGTTAGGAGCGTGTACTTACACCTTTAGATATATTACCTATAATAAGTGTCTCTAGATGATCTGGTAAGAATTTTAATGAATCAACCTTTTGGGTCAGATCTTCCAAAGGACTCTTCTCAGTCTTTGTATGTGCATCTTCATTATCACTGTCGCTAGATTTGTGACTATTTAGCTCATCAAAAGTAACATTAATAGATTCTTCAACAATCATAGATCTTTTATTAAAAATTCTATATCCCTTACTCTTAGTAGCATATCCGAGAAATATCCCTTCATCTGCTTTAGAGTCGAACTTACCCAAGTTATCCTTGGTGTTCAGGATAAAACAGCGACATCCAAAAACTTTAAATAAGAAATGTTTGGAATCCTTCCAAACCAAAGCTCATATGGTATTTTCTTCGAGATAGGTCGAATTAACACCCTATTTAAAACATGACAGGCTGTACTAACAGCTTATGCCCAAAAATACTTAGAAAGATTATGCTGATTCAGTATGACTCTAGCCATTTCGCTTAGAGTACGATTATTCTGCTCCACAACACTATTCTGTTGAGGAGTTCTAGGACAAGAAAATTCGTGGTAATATCTACTATCATCACAAAACTTTTTAAAATCAGAATTTACGAATTTGCCACCATGATCACTTCGGATACGAGTAATCATAAAGCCTTTATCGTTTTGTACCTTTTTGCAAAATATTTGAAATTCAAAAATAGCATCACTTTTATTTGATAAAAAGTAAACCCAAGTAAAGCGAGAGAAATCATCAACAATAACAAAAGCGTAAAGCTTACTGCCAAGACTAGCGACTCTACTAGGACCAAATAAATCCATATGAATCAACTGTAAAGGTCTAGAAGTACATACAGCGTTGATGGATTTAAATGTAGACCTATGTGCTTTGTTCTTTTCACAGTCAGCACATACCATATCTCTCTTGAATGGAATCTCGGGGAGTCCTTTTACCAACTTCTTAGTACTGAATCGTGAGATAGTATCTATATTTGTATGTCCTAGTCTCATGTGCCATAGCCAGCTTTCATCTAGATTAGCTATTAGGCATTTACCTGCATTATTAGTACTCTCCAAAAAGAAAACATAAATGTTGTCTTCTCTAATCCCTTTATATACGGGATCACCAGATGATATATCATATATGGTACATTTATCTTTCACAAAATTGATACCATAACCATTATCAGCCAAATGACTCATGCTTAGTAGGTTATGTTTCAATTCTGTTACTAGACAAACATCCTTTATTACTGGATAAGGAGAAATACCTATAGTACCATTACCAATAATATCACCTCTCAAATTATTTCCGAAGGAGACGTATCCTTCTTTCTTCATCGATAGCGTAGTGAACAAAGATGCATCACCAGTCATGTGCCGTGAACATCCGCTATCGAGGATCCGTTTACTTTTAGCATGAGAGGGTTGAGGGTCCACCTACAAGATAGGTAGATGAATCCTTTGGTACCCATTTACTGAAGGGTCCATTCTGATTAGTTTTAGGTCTCCAGAATAAAGTGTAATTGTCAACAAGTTTCCTTACCAAGCAATACTGTGATATGTGTCTGTGTGTACCACAATAAGTACAAGTTAGTTTAGAACCATATGTGGTTAAAACTGTGTTTACATGCTTGTTTGGTTTCTTGGAGAACCTATAAGTGAAAGCATGATGATAATTGTGTTTCTTCTGTGCTTTCTTATTTTTAGTCCTCTTAGGTGTATGCTTAGCATTAGGACTAAACTTAGGCTGTGTTATAGGTATTGCCTATTTGCCTAACTTGATTTCTAACTTTTTAAAAATCGCAATAGACTCTTCGTATCTAGCAGTCATATCTGAGAGTCTTTGTTCTGTAACTAAGTGCTTCTTCTTCTCTATGTTATACAATTCTTGCATCTTGATATAGTCTCTTTCTTTCTTTTCAATTTTGAGGATAGCCTCATGATAGTCTACCTTGAGTTTGGCTATCTCTTCCGTGTTACCGGTAGTAGACGTCTCTTTAATATCTTCAATAAGATTGGACAGTCTAGCTATCTCGGTTGTGTATGCTTTAACCTCTTTTCGAGATTGCTTATACTTGTCAAGCACAGTTTTGTGATCTTCAAGTAATTCGCTAAAGGCATTTTCTAATTCATCGAAAGTAAAATCATCATATAGAGGGTTTAAGGATACCTTATCAAATGCCATACGACAGACATTGGCATTTCTGCAGGGTCTGTCTTCTTCCTCTATATCACTGGCATCACTTTTATGCCAGATGCTTGTGTTGGCATACTTTCGACCGGTTGCTGCTTTTCAGCTTGATCTTGATCTGTCATATGGACTGCTTTTCTTTGAAGTTGGACAGTCCTTCTTCATGTGCCCTATTTTTTTATATCCAAAGCAAATTGTTTCATATTTATTGCTTTCTTGGATATCTCTCTTCCTTCTGTTTGATTTCTCAAACTTTAGAAATTTCCTGAAGTTCTTCACAAGTAGGGCTTGTTCATCACCACTTGATGATTCTTCATCAGAGTCATTGCATGTTGATTTTCTTACGTGAGCTTTGAAGGCAATAGATTTTTCTTTTGGAGCTGCTTCTTCAAATTCTTGCAAATCAAGTTCATGGGTCATGAGCTCGCCCATCAGTGTTTCCAAGGACATAGTGGTGAGATCGTTTCCTTCAATAATTGCTGTAGCTTTTGGATTCCAGTTCTTGGTTAGAGCCCGCAACACTTTCCTGACCTTCTCATGATTGCTGTAATTCTTGCCAAAAGATTGCAAAAGATTAGTTATATCAAGGAAACGTGTGAACATCTGTGTAATTGACTCACCGGGTTTCATCTTGAAAGATTCATATTCCTGTGTTAGTCTACTAATTTTGGATTCCTTCACTTGGGAAGTACCTTCATGAGTTACCTCAAGAAGTTTCCAAATTTCGTGAGACATTTTGCAGGTTGAAACTCTGTTGAACTCCGTTTTGTCAATTGCACAGAATAATGCATTGATGGCACGAGCATCTAGACTAGCCTTAGCTTTTTCAGCTTATGTGTATTTGTTATGAGGCTTGTCTACAAGCTGACCTTCAACCACTGTGGGTGCTGGTTTCTTATAGCAATCAATGACTATAGACCAAAGATCAAAGTCAAGAGATTTTAAGAAGAAAGTCATCCGTATTTTTCAATAGGTATAATTTGTTCCATCAAATAGGGGGGTCTATTTGTGGATTGCCCTTCACCGTTGAATATTGATTTCACGGCTGCCATATATACTCTCTGAGGTTTGTTATATTAGAATAAAATCCGCTCTGATACCAATTGTAGGACCGTTGAGCACCTCTAGAGGGGGGTGAATAGAGTGTGTGTGTGCAGCGAAAAATAATCACCAATTAAAAACTTAAAATAATAACTATGGCAGTAAATAAGAGACAGTAAATAAATGCTGCAAGAGATAGAGAAATCAAACTCAGTGATACAGCAAAATATACTGGTATCCCTCTGAGAGAACTAATCCAGTCTCGAGTACTCTTGCTCGATGTTTATCCACTATGGCACAAGCTAGATGAGAGCTTGCAGTCTCTTACAACATCGTGCTTGGTGACAAGTGCACGACCAACTTCACAACACCGTGTTTGGTGACGAGCGCACGACCGGCTCCATAACAAGAATAGTTGCTGAACTTGGAACAACCTCTTTACAACTCTTAGACACCAAAAGACTCTAAATCAACGTAGATATTACTGGATTTTGGCTAAGAGATGTATAGGTGTGATTTGAAAGCTTTAGAACGTTTGAAAACACTTGGTGAGTAGAGAAGAGAAGATGAAGAATGAATGAGTGATTTGAAATGAAAAACTCTCTTTTTTTATAGGTGTTTTCTGGGACCGAACTCGGGCAGAGTTCTGATGCAAATATTTTGCATAGAGACGTTGCTCGTAGATTTGGAGGCAACTGACATTTGAATTCAAAGTGACCGAACTCAGGCAGAGTTCGGACCGAACTCGGACCAAACTCGGTTTTGAGTTTTGTCTTGAGAAATTTCAAAATATTTGTCAAAAGCTGTTTGTAAAAATAATCTTGGACAATTTGTAAAGATGAAATGGAAATAGGTAGGCTGTTTAGAAATTTTGGACTGGGATAAACCTAAGCCAGTATTACCCAGTCAATTTTACAATATAAGTCCTACTAAAATACAGAATAAAATGTAAAATGACTTAAACAAAATAACATTGAAATTCATCTTCAGATTGATAATATCTATGCTTGTTGATGCAGTACAACGCCCGTTGATATTGATTTCACATATACCCTAAAATGATTAGCAGTAGTTTGTATATTTTGTGTATTGACTTAAGTGCATGTTGATTATGAAAATCGGGTGTGACCATGAATGGGCCAACAATATATACATACATGTATATTTATAATATTTTTTTTTATATGTATATTTATACATATATATATATATATGTATTTTTTTTTTACATATATATATATGTATATACACTTATATAATGATATACATATTATTCCATTAATACAATTTAGGTAGATATATTCCTATATATATATATATATATATATATATATATATATATATATATATATATATATATATATATATATGTATATATATATAAGTAAAATGAAAAAAAAAAATATATATATATATATATACGTAAAATGATATACACACATATACCATAGATGCAAATACAAGCAATAAAATATTAAGTAATATCAATATTGAAATCCAATTCTTAATTCTTATATACCAAAATTCACATAAATAAAATACATTGATATTATATATATATATATATATATATATATATATATATATATATATATATATATATATATATATATATATATATATATATATATATATATATATATATATAAAGCCTAATTTTCATATACTACAAATATACTTCTATATATATACCCCTATATATATAATCTATATAAATCCCAAAATCCAACATATTTGTTAAAGAAATTATTTACTAAATTATCAATAAAACATTATTTAATATCAAGAACTCATAATACATATATTTAATTACATTTTGTGAAAATCGTCTAATAGGTTACTAAATTAAAATACTACTACCCAATGCATGTCAACAAGGACGTCTTAGGATGCACTACATGACTACCTGGGCTTGGGCTTGGTTTGGGTCCAGTCTGGGCCGGTTTGGTACAACCGGGTCACTCAATGTCAAATAATATTAATAATAAATAATTAAACTATTTATAATGGTCATATCACAACTTGCCCTGGTTTTCCTAATTACGACACAGTTAAGGACATGTCTCCCTTAGCATGGCTAATACACTAGTCAAGGTACGCCACTGCACTATCCGTGTCATGATTCTTTGTCGTCTGGTACTTCAAAACCCAACCATGGCTAAAGTCATCTACCATAATAATTAACTAAATAATTATTTATAAAAACAAATTTAAAAATCACCATTTAAATCAAAACAAATAAAAAAATATTTCAAACATTTCCGGGAAGGGGAGCTACAATGTCGGCTTCAATGACATAGCAAGTCACTTCGGTATAAAGGTCGCCGATCTGACATTTCAGGCAAATTTTTCCCAAGGGCTCGCTCTTTCCCGTATTGAAGCCACTGATTATTGTATTCGAGGCTGTCAACCAATGCATCGGAACCCCTAATGTTTGAAGCAGGCTTCTTGGGATAATACTCAAAGAGGAACCTGGGTCGATGTGGATGCGATCAACCTAAATGGCATCACATACCCCGTATAGTACAGGGGGCGGTTGTGCCTGTTATTCTTTAGCAACATGTCTTGCTGGGTGAAAATGATACTAGGAATCACTTCGACCACGCTGTGGCAATGTGGACAAGCTGCGGGATCCACTTTCGGTGGCTGAACCTGGGTGAGGAAGGACTAGGCATTCTGTAAAGCTTCACTGAGCGTATCTCGAGTCTCTCTAGAGAGGCGTAGAAGGTTTCAGTGACAATCTAGTCGGAGTATTAGCCAGATGCGCTAGAATATCGAAGTTATAGGGCTTGATAGGCCCGATTGCCGGATCCTTTATGAGAGGTTTGTCGAAGAACCTCCTTTTGTTTCTGCTTGTCCACGGTAGGGGCCCAGGATGGACCCACCTCTGGTGCCTCAGGGATCTGAGGTGGACCTGCTCCTGAAATATCTGGAACAGGGGGAGTATTTGGTGGAGACTTCTCCGGGTCTGGAGCCTGGCTCTCCTCTTGCCTCAGCGTCGAGCGGGTGGTCACCAATGCATTATCGGTCGACATCGAGACCATGCGGCATGCTTTGCTTTTCTTTCGTTTGGCAGAAAGGGTCGTAGATGTCATCATGTCGGAAACCAAGTCAGGATGTATCCACATGAGTTCGTCTTGAGGTGTGGAGAACGGGACGAGCCCTTAAGCATTGTCCCATGCTGGCGGAAGGTTGACTACTTCCATCGTCGCCTTTGGAATAGGGATAACGCCATCTTATACCTCTATGGCTGGAAAACACCCGAACTGGAAAGTAACCATATTGGCTATGACGGTCTTCTCCTCGTAATCCAACGATATGACGTTGGCGTTAATGAGGCACTGAATTTACCCCTTCAATACATAGTAGTCCTGTGTTGAGTGATGGACTTACAAGTGATAATGGCAGTACTTGGGATGGTCCACCTTTCTTACTTCATCAGGACGCCTGGGTGCCGGGATGGACAGTTTGCCACTCTTCGTAAGCATCTCGAAGAGCTCCAGCGTATCCTCTTCATTGAAGGAGTAGGTCTCCTTCAGCCTCTGCACTTCCGCAGACTTGGAGTACGCAACTGCTGAACCTTTGGAGATGTTGACGGTCATGGCTTGCTTGCCTTTTCTGTCTTTAGGGTTGTTGCTGGACGAGCGTCTCCCCTTGCTTTGGGCACAGGAAAGTGTAGCCCCAGGAGGTGTGCGTCCTGGGCTTTCCTTTGTGCGGCATCCGCCTCTGTAATAAAAGGCGTCAACTTCATGTAGGGAACACTGTGCCACAATTTTATAGCGGGCAGCATGTTCTTACGACAGGAGTCAATGAGAATGGTCTCGGGCATGCCGGATGGTAATTTGAGGGCTGCCTGGTGGAAGCGCTCGATGTATGCGCTGACAGGCTCTTTCTCCCTCTAGAAAATTTCTATGAGGGTCGACATGGTCATATCCATGCCTCCTATGTAGAATCGGTCCACGAACCAAGTCTTCATGTCTTCAAATGACGAGATGCAGTCATCAGGAAGACTGCAGAACCACTCATAGGCTTACCCCTACAGGGCTCCTATGAATATGTTGGACAGGATGGCATCATCCTTTTACAGGTGCTCCGTTACTGAGGCAAAGTACCTCAAGTATTGTCGGGGAGACCCCTTTTCTTTATTAGGTGTAAGCATCTGTGGATTATATTTGGGAGGATAGACGACGTTATCCCACTCGGCTGGGTATGGCTGTCGGATCCCCATCTTCCAGAACGTTGCTTGCTTCTCCTTGGCATCATGTCGAGCATACATCTCCTTGATGGCCTGCTGTATATTGGCCGGCATTGCGGAGCCTGTAGCCGATGGAGTCGACGAGGATGGTCCTGCCTGATTGGCAGTAGGCAACCTGCTGGATTCGTCATTGGTTAGCGGATCACGCGTAGGTGTAGAGGCAGCGGGGGCTATGCTACTCTTGAGGTCGATTATGACTGAGGACAGGGTCTTCATGGTGTCTGTCAGTGTGTCTAACTTCGTCTTGAGCACTTCGATACATCTGACAGCTTCGTTGTTGTCTTCCTTATTGCTATCAGCCATAAACACAGACCGAACGTGAGGGTGACTCGAGGGAGCCGTGGATCCTTCACTTTCAAGCTCACATGCCTGAGTCTTGCTGTCCTAGGATATATCATAAGATTGTGATCTTCTTCGGACTAAATATGGTTTCTACCCCTGGTCTGGTGACTGGCTGTGCCAAAGGAGACATCTGAGTCGTATTACGCCTCGTCAGATTAGAACACAGGGTTGTTGTGCATGGTTGGAGGCTGGCTACCCCCAGTTTTTGACAAGGCACCCAATGCAGATTTGGAAAGATTGCCTTGGAACACACCTGCATCGGGTACCTTAGCTTTACTATTCTCTGACCTCCTTTTCGGTTTAGCAACCGATATGGAAGGATTCTATGAGGGCTCCTTGAAAGTTCTGGAACCCTGTACCGCATAGCTTTTGGTGATGCGGAGCTCGTCTTCTCTATGGCTCACGGACCCCCATATAGGCCTTTGGCGTAGATTCGGCGTAGAGTAGAGTCTGTAGAAGACGGAGTGCCTGCTTGGCGATAGCACAGCTGTCTGCTGAGAACGGTAGTTGATGGTAATCTGGGTACAAGAGTGCCTTGATTTAGGCACGTCTTGCGCCACAGATTCTTCTTCCGCTTGAGAGAGGGTTGGCTCTTCTGTCGTAGCACTCCTATTGTACATGCAGGGGAGCTGCATGTAAGCACGGTCAGAGCGGGTCTGGCGAGGAAGCCACTTATCGCTCCTGCGGGAACGCTGCTAGCGTGGCTCCCTCTCAGTAGGAAATACCCCCTGGCTTGGCTTACGCACATGAGTACCCCAGTGGGAGGGAGATTTGACTGGTTGAGGCATCGGAGCGCGAGAGCCAGTCTAGTATAGCTTTCCGTTTGCTGTGCATGTATTCACGACCCGCACCCGCTTTTCGGATACGAGTCTGTGTCCAAGCCCAGCCTAGACCGCAGTATCGACGGTAGAGCGATGTCTAGGATACAATCAGTCACAGTAGTCTATAATAATTAAGGTAATCTATATCTCATCCATAACAATCAACTAACTCAATGAGACTGGAAAAATGAATGGTAATATAAAATAAAGTATCATATTTATCAAGAATTCATTTTACGTCCGGTGGACACAAATCCACTACCAGTAGACGGATATAAAATAAAGACATAAAAATATGATAACTGAAACCAACTGCTAATCATCAGGACACCCTCAGTTGCGGTGGTATCGCAGTCTGAAATTGACTCAAACTCGCTCGTGTGCACATGGCTCAAACCCAGCTAAACCTGAAGAGATCATTAGTTCCTCAGAGGACTAGCAAGATACATAAAACATGCCTACTAATATAATAGTAAATAACATGTATGGAGGATAAGAACGGTGCAAGAAAGATATCTAAAACACGACAAGCAATATGGAAATGTAATAATAAACGTGGCTATCAATCAAACGATTAACCCCTATAGCTTATAGTACAATACAAGATACTCCCAATGTATAGTAGGCTTCAACTGTAATATAATGCAAGATACGCCCAGTCTATAGTATATCTCAACTGTAGTAAAATATAAGATACTTCCAGTCAAGAATAGTCAAGTCAAGAACAAGGTGTAGAACTGGCGACTCCATCACATGACACGATAACACGAAGAAGACTAATAAACAAGCAATATCGAATATCCTATACGTGCACGTATTCTAGAACAAGAAACACAATCAAGGAAAAACCAATCACAATATGGAAATCATGTGACAATATAACAAGGAATACAATAGAGAGAGAAAAATAATGTAAATACTGTATATGTTCGGCAAGGTATACTTGCCTATGGTCCTGAGGTGCTGGCACGGGCCAAGAGTTGAGTAAAAAGTCCAATAAACCTGTTATAACTCACAATATTAATGGTGATTAAACAAGGGAATACTTATCTATTTGTACTTAGACTTCTAAGTTTATTTGTATTTAATAGTTAGTGGGTATGCTACATAGTGTTCCTCAAAACATGTTTTACACATGAGGTTTAAAAAGTCAAACTTGGTCAATCTAGTCTCATTTAGTCTAAATTAGTTAACTGGGTATTGTGTTATCAACCATAACCCTAACATAGGCTTTGACATATCTATTTCCTATTTATCTACTTTCGTATAGTGCAATTTATGATACTATACTCCAATCCTAGGTTTTAACCTGTCTATATGCTACATTCCTTATAATGTATATATAATAACATACCCAAACTCAATATTAAGCCACTAAAATCACTTATTTCTATTGTATACATATATTTATGACTGGCATATACTATAGTATATTTCACATGATAGGGCAGTAAGTATATGGAACTCCCTCAAGACTGATACCAAGGATCCATATCTTAGACTACATAAAAACTGACACTTTAAGACTAAAACTGTATGCATTGAACCAAGGCTCTGCAGGACATCACAAAGCTCCTAATAGGAACATGAAGACTGACAACCAAGCCAAGGAATCCATGATACTAGGTCTGATACAAGATGACTGAAACTCTAAGCAAGTAGTGATGAATACTAAGGGTTCAAACTAGATACCTTATCTAAAGATTGGACATCCTATTATTACAGTAATAAGAAGAGGGCATGAACCAAGTGTTCCATACAAATGGTATAAGGTTTTAACATCCTTCTATCTGACATCCCATATGCGCCTACTGGACATATGGTGTAAGGTTTTAACATCCTTAGATGTAGATCAAGGATGGAGATGTAACTGATGCTCAAAAGCAAACAGGGGACAGATGTGCACTGGAAAGTAACATGAAAGATATGGCAACTAATAAAAGAGATTGTCATTCAAAGAAGAGATTCATAGACTGAACCATCTGTGAACTAATCCCAAGTATAAGCATGCAGTGAATTGTATAAACAAAATAGACAGATGCATCACATTAAGGGAAGCATTTATGCAGTGGCTAAATGACGACAAGGCTTATTAAAATACAGGACAATTACTAATCTCTGATACTCTACTGAAACCTATATACAGACATTCAAACATGTCCTGATACTCAAGGATAGTGAAAGCAAGTGGACAGGTCTGTACATGGTCTGCTGATCTGCAAAAATATTCATATCTAAAAATTACATACCAACTTGCTATTGATTCATATCATATGGTGGACAGATAGGGAATGGTTATGATGACTGCCAAATACTCTAAAATGCCTAAGCTTCCTGGTACATGGACTTATCATTTGATGTTCTTGACTGAGCCAAGGATTTCTAGGGTCTATGCATAGAGGTTGAACTCAGTAGGTAATAACTGAGGGGGAATGTATGACAGTTGAATGGATGAAACAAACTACACACATGTCCACATGTGGACAGGTCAAGGTAGTGGACAGAACCACAAACATATGTCTACAAAAACATACAGTATACCTGTATACACGATGAGACATGACCAAACTAAGAACTAAACATAGCCTATAACTAGTCTTATGACTGCACTCTTAGCCAAGGACTCAGGAATGATACAACATTACACTGGCTTATGCAATGACACGTGACCATAATAGAAGATCAAACATGACTGACCAATATGCTTGGACAGAACCTAAACTAATTCGTTTGACTGAACATCCCTAAAAGGTTATCCAAATGTAGTACACATAATGAACTAACAATTCCTTGATTTCTTATAAACCTGAACTCGAACACCTATACTTCCCATGGGCCCTCCTGTGTACCTGTACTTATATAGGATTTGGTACCAAAAGCATAACACCATTGCTTTGTATATGAACTTATGGCTGCATATTGCCCAATTCGAAATACTGCAATTGTAGTACTCTGATATAGAGCCTGCTCCCTCCCTGTTTTTTCCTTACTTAGGCCTATATGGACCGTTGTTGTTACCAGGATACATAGCCTATAGAGGACATCTTCCTCTGTTATTACCCCCATATAGAGGCCAAAACTTATCCCAATTCCTAGTAACTTATTTTCTTGTACAAGTATCAGAGATAATACACTCTAAACATGACATGTACTATACTACAGACAACACCCCTATGATAGATAACACCCTTACTGCATATGCCAACCTATAACAGAGCAAGGGCATCCCTGTCATGATACATGTGTAATAGGCTAAAGGCTATATTTAAGGGTCTTCCCCCTATCTACTGGTATACTCACCCGACCATGTCTTCATGTGTATTCCCATCATCATTTACTTTTAGCTATCATATGAAATAGGTATTACCTGCTTCCTTAGTCTATGGTGCCAGAGGTTATATTGTAGGTGGTTGTTATCGATTACCTTGTTCCCTGCCTCGATCCTACTTTTTATCCATCATATACATCTAATATATGGTCTGTTAATGTCACGACCCGCTCCCAAATAATCGGATACGAGTCGGACAAACCCAGTCTTCGTCGATAGACACAACGAAGTAAGCTGTACAATACTAAGGAAAACTCCAAGTCATAATGTAATGTAAACGAACACAGCTTTTATAACGTTCCCAAAATGATCACCAATAATCCATCAAGTCATTTAGTACAAAATCAGTCGGAGACAAATCCGGTCAAATAAAATAAATATACAATAATGAATATCCAAAATAAATTCTCTAGAAAATAAATAAAATAAAAGCTGTATTATCCAATGCAATCACATACTCCATGTGACCTCACGCTCACCTGCAACGTATTCTGTCAAGAAAAGAGCAAAGTACAACCCTGACAAGAACAATATACAATGTAATCTGTAGTACAGAATACAAGGTGACACCAGAATACCATAACTGGAAATAAAACTTCGGTACCATAAATAAAATGTAAAATTGCAGGCAAAGGACGCGACAATCAATATACAAGACAATGAACATGGCTATCAATGAACAAGACAATGTACATGACAATCAATATGCAAGTGTGACAATTTGAAATATTAAACTAATGTTTGACCGGCTAAGGAGCACAATCAATCAATGAGTCAATCAATTCTACAAGGTCCGGCTTCATCGTACATGAAGTGTACGATTAGGCTATCCACAATACCTATGTTTGGGTGTGGTCACACGAAAGATAATATTTCCCCCAATCCCCGTAATAATCAATGACTCACAAGCAATGAACAATGTATAAGACAATCGTGTGTATCTCGTGTCCAATATGAGAACATGGCACATGAATGTAAGACAGAAAGACAAAGTAAAAGTCGAGTCAGTGTACTTGTCTCGCATTGAAAGCACGTGAGTAGTACTGCATGGATATAAAGGATCACCTGTAGTTGTACAATTTGATTAGGGTTGAAAAATAAAGCAATTATCTAATTATATCTAACTGGTCATCTATTCATCTAGCTAATCATAATATTTTTAGAAAATATTTATAATATAACTTGATCAAGCTAAATACTAGTAAATACTTTTAAATGCTCTTAGAGAATTTTAGAAACATTTTATTAGCAAAATAATTATAACTATATAGCATTTTAGAAATAGATACATTTCTGATATACTAGACATTTACTAAAATAATCTTGAGTTAATAATACTAGCAATGGCAATATAGTTCAAAACTAAATTATTTTATAAATTAAAAATAATAGTGATAACAATAACAATATTAGCAAGAAAATTTATAAAATAATATTATCTAAATGATAGCTAGAACTTGAATATATACACCTACTACCAAAATAATTTAGAAAACAAATTTTTATTACTTATGAATATTCTTACTAGCAAAATATATTATATAGATACTAGCAAAATATATTTAAAGTAAACATTTGTTAATATAATAATAATATTATATAAATAATACTAGAACCAATTACTAATATTATGCTAATTAACATATAACAAGATTAACTAATTAAATACCAATTAATTAATTATTAACTATATTTACTAAAAATGCATCAACCCAACTCTCCTACAGCCCAATCTACATCTCTAGCGCAAGCCCATCCTACCTTAATCCCAACAATTTCATTTACAATTAAAACTAAAACTCAGCCCAATTATTCAATTCAGCCCAGCTCTGATTCCTGATCTGTACCCGACCCACACTATTAAAATCAAATAAAACTTAACAGTTTGAACTAAGCCCAACATCTAATTATCACTAAAAAAATACTTACAAAAATTTCTAAAGCCCGCTTCTTCTCCCCTGACCCGGCCCAACCTCTTAATCATAAAACCCTCTACTCATTCTCTCTCATCACTCATTTCATCCAACTTCAAAAAAACTCAGCCTCTTCCCCTTCGTCTTCTTCCTCAGCCCGACCACAAACCTAACCCTAGTATCATCGACTTCATCCTTCTTCTTCACATGAAACCCTAGCCTCTAGGTTTCTCCAGTCTTTTCTTCTTCCTCTAGTTTAGTTTAGAAAAAACCTAACACTTCTTCTATCCTGGCCGCTCACGAATAGGAAAACCCTAACCCTCAACCTCCAGGAACCCTAACCCTAAAGTTCTACTCTTCACTCCCTTCTTCACCAGACGACCTAGCTTCACTCCTGTCGTAACCCTAATTATCATCATCTTCCCAACTAGAAAACCCTAAATCTAGAAATAAGAAGAACTATGAAGAACAGGAAGGGGGTTCGAGAAGATCAAGTCGGAGACTCGCCGGCCGGTCGGGGATGTCGATCCACGGCGGTGGCAGTCCTCAGCAACAAGATGGCGGTTCTTCAGCAGAAACGTGGTGGCTCGATGGCCAGATTCGGTCGTCCACGACAGCACGGCAGAGCTCTGGTCGGTGGTGAGGTCGTGGAGGCTTTGGCGACTGGGTCGAGTCCTTGGGGCTCGACTGGTGGCAGCTCGTCCCAATCTGGACACTCGGCTCGAAAGCTCAGGTCAGCGGCTCCCGATGCTGTGGCATGGCGAGGGCTGGATCCTCGAGGCTACACGAGGCGGACATGGCGTTCTACGAGCAGATCGGGCGGTGGCTCTCCGATGAGTGGCTCCTCGAGATAGCTAAGCGTCAACGACGGTCTCGAACTGGAGGTGGCTCGATCTACGAGCCCAGTACAGCACACGAGGAGGTGACACTGAGGTCGAAGGGGCAACTCGGTCTTCGAGGTGCCAGTACGAGGATCGAAGGGGTAGCTCGCTGATCGAAGGGTCGGCGCTCGAGATGATGGCGCTGACAGAGTCAGTGGCGCGGCTCACGAGATGATGGCGCGGACTGCGAGACTGGCACTGCAGTCGAGGTGCTGCACAATCGAGGCGGTGGTGAGTAATTGGCAGTCGGCGATGAAGCTCAGTGACACTCCGGCGAGGGTACGGTGGCGCATGGTTGAGCTCAGCCTGAGTCCAGAGAGGAAAGAGAGGAAGAAAGTAGAGAGAGAGTGATGAGAGAGAGACTGTGTCAGAAGTTGTCAGAATGTATTTAAATATGTGCATATTTATAATAAAATAATAATTGTGTGCGTGTGTAGTAGGGATGGCAGAACTGTAATAAGATTCAGATCTGGAGGTATTTAGGAAATAATTTGTAACTGATTTCAAATTCAAAATAATAACATATTTCAATTAGACAACAGAAATTAGTTATTTACTAACATATTTTCAAAAAATCAAACAACAGTTTTCAAACAAAAATCAAACAGATTTTTAAATTCAAATTGAAAATAGATTTCTAAATTAAATTTTCAACAGTTTTTCAAAAATCAAATAGTATACTTATTTTTAAATTCAAAATATCCAACAGGTTTCAATTAATTATAAAACTTAGTTGATAGTACTCCTTATTGCCAACTAGCAACTAGAAACAGTTATTTCTTAATTACCAATATTAATAATTACGAAATTAGTTAAACTAATATTCTCCTCAAGCTTAATTTAGCAAAATTCAACAGTAAGAAGACATGACTGTAAAATAGCAATTATAAATTAACTAGAAACAATACTAATACTTGACAATAAATTGGAATTAATTAATTAAACTTAATTTACCATTATGGATCACAAACAAATTTAATACAATAGAGTAAACTAAATTTACTAATAAATAATCGAAATATTTATGAGTTAATCAATATTTAAAAATTAGAATTGAGAAAATGAAATCAATTTAACTAATAAAATTCAATATAACTCATTTATCATTTTAAGCCAAAATGATTCTTTTTAGAGAATTTTTCAAACAATTCAATAATATACGAAAATAGGTTTAGAGAGTTACAAATCTACCCCCCTTACAAAAATTTCGTCCTCAAAATTTCAAGGGTTTTGTAGAGTACAAAATCAAACAAAATTTATTAAAGACAACAAGAAAACTAAATGATTTATTTATGGAGTAAAATAACAAGGACTAACAAGTAGTCACTACACAATATGGAAGACTGTAAATGCAAGAAAACTCAGAGACATGCCTCAAAATAGGCAATACAAGAAATCTAGCTACTATAAGCAAGTAAGGAAGATAACGGTCCATCTGACTGCGCTCCCTGCTACTACTGATCCTCAAAAGGTGAATCCTCCTGCTGCAACTCTGGTGTTGGTTCCTGATGAGTAAAAGCCGCAGTACAATCTCTCACTTGGTGAGTGGCAAATCCACAAACCAAGCACTGCCCTAACTTCTTGCGGCATTCTTCGACACGGTGTCCCGGTCTCTTGCAGTATGCACAAGAAAAGTATATCAGAGTCTGAATCTGTCTCTGCTGCATCGGTGATATCGAAGCTCGAACATGAGGATGATGCTGATGCTGAGGTAGCCTCTGCTGAGTGTCGGTCCGCTTCGATGGACCCTGGAAACTTTTGGTGCCAATATCTCGGTCCCACTTAAGCTTCGGATCCATCTCTTTCTTCACTCCCTGAGCAACTTTAAGGATGCTCACATAAGTCGTAGCCTGACTGATAGCCACTGCATGTCGCAACTCCCTGGTAAGGCCCTTCTTGAACTTCCAAGCCCTCTCCTGCGGTGTGCTGACTAGGTTCTCTGCGAACCTGCTGAGTCGGGTGAACTCTGATGTATACTGTGCCACAGTCATACTCTCCTGCTGCAATGCCTCAAACTGCATCCGAAGCTCTTCCCGCTCTACATCCGGGAAGAACTTCTCCTATAACAGCAGTTTGAAATCCTTCCAGAGAACTTGGATTTCAGCCAACTGAGGCTCCTCCTTGTACCAAGCTTTAGCAATGTCAAAAAGTCGCATGCTCGCAACTTTGACCCTCAAATCATCCGGGATCCTTGACATCTTCAATGTCCACTCAGAATTCTCCAGCCACTCGTCTGCATAGACTATCCCCTCATGGCCCCAAAAATCCATCGGGTAGAGGTTCTGATAGTCCTTGGCAGTCCCTGGCCTCGGCGCTGCTCGTGCTGGTGGTTTCGGTGGGGCTTGCGAAGCTGGTGGAGCTGGCTCCCTAACTCGAAGCACGTCCATGATCGTCGCTCAGAACTGCGTGGCCTGGTGGTTCTGTGCCTCTATGAATTGCTGGAACATGGCCATCATCTACGTGCCGTCGAACGTCATCGTCGAAGGAAGCGGCTGAGGCGGAGGCGGTAGAATCTGCTTCTGCGCATTTGGTGCAGGTTGCTTGCTAGTCCCAGCGTTCGTCGTAGCGACCATCCTGTAATATAAAATAAACTGTTGATTGCTACGTCCTAGAAAAATCATAAACTAACCTAGAAAATCATAAGTAAATCAAATTTTTAAATATCAATAACCATAAACCATAATCATAAACCAATTTTCCATGGATCCTATGCTGTGATGAGTTTTTCTTAGCTTTTGCTGGTCCCCTAATAATAATTTATTGCCTAAGTGTCATTAGGATAGACCTACATGGGCCACCACTAAAAACAAGTCACGACCCGCTTCCGAATAATCAGATATGAGTCGGACACGCCCAGCTTTCGTCGATGGACACGACGAAGTAAGCTGTACAATATTAAGGAAAACTCCAAGTCACAATGGAATGTAAATGAATACAGCTTTTATAACGTTCCCAGAATGATCACCAATAATCCATCAAGTTATTTTAGTACAAAATCAGCCGGAGACAAATCTGGTCAAATAAAATAAATATACAATAATGAATATCCAAAATACAATCTCCAGAAAATAAATAAAATAAACGCTGCAATATCCAACACAATCACATGCTCCATGTGGCCTCACGCTCACCTGCAACGTATCTTGTCAGAAAAAGAGCAAAGTACAACCCTGACAAGAATAATATATAATATAATCTGTAGTATAGAATACAAGGTGAAACCAGAATATCAGAACTGGAAATAAAACTACGGTACCAGAAATAAAATGTAAAACTGCAGGCAAAGGACGTGACAATCAATATGCAAGACAATGAACACGGCTATCAATGAACAAAAATAATGTATACGACAATCAATATACAAGTGTGACAATTTAAAATATCAAACGAATGTGTGACCGGCTAAGGAGCACAATCAATCAATGAGTCAATCAATTCTACAAGGTCCAGCTTCATCGTACGTGAAGTGTACGATTAGGCTATCCACAATACCTATGTTTGGGTGTGGTCACACAAAAGCTAATATTTCTCCCAATCCCTGCAATAAACAATGACTCACAAGCAATGAACAATGTATAAGACAATCGTGTGTATCTCGTGTCCAATATGAGAACATGGCACATGAATGCAAGACAGAAAGATAAAGTAAAAGTCGAATCAGTGTACTAGCCTCGCCTTGGAAGCACGTGAGTAGTACTGCATGGATGTAAAAGATCACCTGGTAGTTGTACAATTTGATTAGGGTTGAAAAATAAAGCAATTATCTAATTATATCTAACTGGTCATCTATTAATCTAGCTAATCATAATATTTTTAGAAAATATTTATAATATAACTTGATCAAGCTAAATACTAGTAAATACTTTTAAATGCTCTTAGAGAATTTTAGAAACATTTTATTAGCAAAATAATTATAACTATATAGCATTTTAGATATAGACACACTTCTGATATACTAGAATTTTACTAAAATAATCTTGAGTTAATAATACTAGCAATGGCAATATAGTTCAAAACTAAATTATTTTATAAACTAAAAATAATAGTGATAACAATAACAATATTAGCAAGAAAATTTATAAAATAATATTATCTAAATAATAGCTAGAACTTGAATATATACACCTACTACCAAAATAATTTAGAAAACAAATTTTTATTACTTATGAATATTCTTACTAGCAAAATATATTATATAGATACTAGCAAAATATATTTAAAGTAAACATTTGTTAATATAATAATAATATTATATAAATAATACTAGAACCAATTATTAATATTATGCTAATTAACATATAACAAGAATGACAAATTAAATACCAATTAATTAATTATTAACTATATTTACTAAAAATGCATCAACGCAACTCTCCTACAGCCCGATCTACATCTCTGGCCCAAGCCCATCCTAGTCTCAACAATTTAATTTACAATTAAAACTAAAACTCAGCCCAGTTATTTAATTCAGCCTAGCCCTGATTCCTGATCTGTACCCGACCCATACTGTTAAAATCAAATAAAAATTAACAGTTTGAACTAAGCCCAGCATCTAATTATCACTAGAAAATGCTTACAAAAATTTCCAAGGCCCGTTTCTTCTCCCCTGACCCGGCCCAAACTCTTAATCATAAAACCCTCTTCTCATTCTCTCTCTTCACTCATTTCAGCCGACTTCAAAAAAACTCAGCCCCTTCCCCTTCGTCTTCTTCCTCAACCCGACCACAAACCTAACCCTAGTATCATCGACTTCCTCCTTCTTCTTCACATGAAACCCTAGCCTCTACGTTTCTCCAGTCTCTTCTTCTTCCTCTGGTTTAGTTTAGGAAAACCCTAACACTTCTTCTTCCCTAGCCGCTCATGAATAGAAAAACCATAACCCTAGATTTGACTTCTTCATTAACCTCCAGGAACCCTAACCCTAAAGTTCTACACTTCACTCCCTTCTTCACTAGCTGACATAGCTTCACTCCTGTCGTAACCCTAATCATCATCATCTTCCTAACTAGAAAACCCTAAATCTAGAAACAAGAAGAACTATGAAGAACAAGAAGGGGTTCGAGAAGATCAAGTCGGAGACTCACCGGCCGGTCGGGGATGTCGAACCACGACGGTGGCAGTCCTCAGCAACACGACGGCGGCTCTTTGGCAGAAATGCGGTGGCTCGATGGCCAGATCTGGTCGTCTACGACAGCACGGCGGAGCTCTGGTCGGTGGTGAGGTCGTCGAGGCTCTCGCGACTGGGTCGAGTCCTTGGGGCTCGACTAGTGGCAGCTCGCCCCGATTTGGACGCTCGGCTCGGAAGCTCCGGTCAGCGGCTCCCGGTGCTGTGGCATGGCAAGGGCTGGATCCTCGAGGCTAGACGAGGCAGAGATGGCGATCTACGATCAGATCGGGCGGCGGCTCTCCGGCGCGTGGCTCCTCGAGATAGCTAAGCGTCGACGACGGTCTCGAACTTGAAGCGGCTCGATCTATGAGCCCAACACAGCACACGAGGAGACACCACTGAGAACGAAGTGGTAACTCGGTCTGCGAGGCGCCAGCATGAGGATCAAAGGGGCAGCTCGCTGATCGAGGGGTCGCCGCTCGAGATGATGGCGCTGACAGAGTCATTGGCTCGGCTCACGAGATGATGGCACGGACTACGAGACTCGTACTGCAGTCGAGGTGCTGCACAATCGAGGCGGTGGTGAGCAGTCGGTGGTCGGCGGTGAAGCTCGATGACACTCCGGCGAGGGTACGGTGGCGCACGACTGAGCTCAGCCTGAGTCAAGAGTGGAAAGAGAGAGGAAGAAAGTAGAGAGAGACAGTGATGAGAGAGAGAGAGACTGTGTCAGAAGTTGTCAGAATGTATTGAAATGTGTGCATATTTATAATAAAATAATAATTGTGTGCGTGTGTAGTAAGGATGGCAAAACTGTAATAAGATTCAGATCTGGGGGTATTTAGGAAATAATTTATAACTGATTTCAAATTCAAAATAATAACAGATTTCAATTAGACAACAGAAATTAGTTATTTGCTAATAGATTTTCAAAAAATCAAATAACAGTTTTCAAACAAAAATCAAACAGATTTTCAAATTCAAATTGAAAACAGATTTCTAAATTAAATTTTCAACAGTTTTTCAAAAATCAAATAGTAAACTGATTTTTAAATTCAAAATATCCAACAGGTTTCAATTAATTATAAAACTTAGTGATAGTACTCCTCATTGCCAACTAGCAACTAGAAAAAGTTATTTCTTAATTACCAATATTAATAATTACAAAATTAGTTAAACTAATATTCTCCTCAAGCTTAATTTAGCAAAATTCAACAGTAAGAAGACATGACTGTAAAATAGCATTTATAAATTAACTAGAAACAATACTAATACTTGACAATAAATTAGAATTAATTAATTAAACTTAATTTACCATTATAGGTCACAAACAAATTTAATACAATAGAGTAAACTAAATTTACTAATAAATAATCAAAATATTTATGAGTTAATCAATATTTAAAAATTAGAATTGAGAAAATAAAATCAATTTAACTAATAAAATTCAATATAACTAATTTATCATTTTAAGCCAAAATGATTCTTTTTAGAGAATTTTTCAAACAATTCAACAATATACGAAAATAGGTTTAGGGAGTTACAATTAATTGGAGGGCACACACCCTTACTGACCACAGCTATGGAGGTAAGGTTTGTTAGTTAAAGGGGCATTTACCTGTCCCTAAAAGTCTTCATCATTATATGCCTACATCTAACTTCTTTTGCCTATTGCATATGATGGTCGATTCTAGGGTTGCACCCATGGTTCCTTCTTAATCATAGAGTCGAACACCTACATCATAATCCTATTATGTTATTAACGACAGGAAGGTTGGGATATGAAAGGAATACCTAGCAGTTTTGATCATGGTTTGCAGCCTCCTTGAGCTCCTCCGTGATTGCTCCTTTGATAGAGAAATTAGGGTTCTTGGTGAGGGATCGGTTGTCTCCATCTTATCTATATATATCCAGTTTAGATAGGTTCGAGAATAAGTGGAAGATTTCTCTAAATCGAGTTTGAATTGATTTGGCTACGGCTGTGTTGATCGGGAGAAAGAGGAGAAGAAATCTGAATTTGGATTTGAGTAGAATTTAAATAAAGAAAACTTTGCACTCACCCCCCTCTTATATAATGTATTTACAAAATCACTTTCTAATGCTAAGTTTAACATTTAAATATGCATATTCCCTATAATAAAACTTTAGAGATTTATTTGAAATAAAACTCACTATCCTGGGTCAGATAATTAGTAAAAAAAATTTCTCTCACAATTCAGAACGGGAGTTTACACATGTTACTGTCAAAACGGGCCTCTGGTCTGTCGCTAGTGTCGCACGCTTGTTGTACGAAGCACGAGCCACCTGGGATCTTTTCCTACTACCACCAGCGGACGAGTAGTATTCAGAGTCCACCGAAGGTTTACCTGAAGGGAAAGTGATTCTGTCGAAGATATATATCCTTACCAGTAATACTCCCATCATGAGGGGTTGGACCGGTATGTGCTTCCTTTAGCATCGTCCCTTCGTCAGATCAACCATGGAACCACCATCTTCCTCGTCGTGCTTCCCATGATGGTAATCGGGCGAAGGGATAAGGTTGTAGCGGCCGGAATCTTCTCTGTGGCTTTGACGTTGAGGGAGTCCTGAGATGCAGTTTCCGCCATCGTACTGCTGGCTTCTGCCGCCTTAGGCCTCCAAACACATCGAGTCTTCTTCGGTTGTACGAACCGCTTCGAAGTCTTCGCCTTTTCATCAGAAATGAGATCTTCAAAAGACTGCTGGTCGAAGCGTACGACCAGCATGTCTTAAGAAGCTCCCAGCAAGTTGTCATCAGATTGCGTCACCACCTTCTCGTTGATGGAGAAGGTACTCCCCAGCAGAGTCGCCATTTTGTTCAACGTAACAAAAGGTTGAACGAACTTTTTGCTTTATTGAACGTATAAGGTATCTGTGTACAAAGAAGGAAGTCCTAAACAGGATATTCTAAGCACAGGGAGAAGAGGTTTCTAGGAAAGCATGACGGTGGAGATCGAGCGTTGCAGTGGCTCATTTACCCCGTTGACGATCTGACGATGAATCAACCTTGCTATGGCTCTCTGGCGCCTTTGATGGAACTCTGGGTTCACCGATCAAGAGGCTGTATAGATGAGAAGATCCCTTGAAAATGGTTGGTTGGTTGGTTCTTTGGTTGATAGGTGGATGAGGGTGGTCGACTCTTCGTAGATAGAGATCGTTGCTCCTTTGAAGATTGTTGGTTGTCAATGTTCCCTCTCTCTTTTTTTCTTTTTTACAGTGAAAGAAGAAATCCTTCTATTTATAGAGAAACGAGCACATATGCGATGTGCATTAGGGTTCCTGAGATATGAAAGAATCTGCCGTTATTGTACGGTACGGGCTTCTGCGGCACTGACACATGGCAGATATTGAGATTCCCCTCAAACGAGATCTCTGGTGGTTATAAACATAACCGAAGGAGGTGACACATGGCACATGCCGATTTGCTTGCTCGAATATAGCAGAGTAAATCTTGGGATTCCATCCTAGATTTGGAGTCTAATTGATCCTCATCTAAGATTTAAATCAATCTGATATGATATCAATCATGATTTAATCTCAATCTTTTCTGTAATAGGCGGTTTAAACAAACCAATTGGGGTGGACCCATGCTTCCTGTGCCTTTGGTGAGGACCAAGTACTGCTGTGCTTTTGGGGTGACGAGTAGACCGTGCTTCTGGAGACGACGGAACCTCTGTGCTTTCAGGCGACGAGTGGACTTGGCTTTGAATGACGACGAGACTTCTGTGTATATAGAGCAACTTATGAAGCTGTGTTTTGGGCAACCAGAGTCACAGTATTGTAGGCAACAAGTAGGCTTGTGCTTCAGGTTGGCGAGGTTTCTGTGCTTTTGGTGCGACAGGTTGACTTGCATTGGTTGCAATGGGAGTTCCCAAGTCTATTGTAGAGAAGTGACTTAAGCTTCTGATCCGGAACAGTTGACTGCGTCGTGAGAATGGAGATGGTGTGAGCATATCACCTTTCTGTGCCTCAAGCGGACGTAGGTAAGTAGCTACGCCTCTTAACATTGGATGGTTAGCTGGGAAAGGAAGGGTATGACACCCTTGCGCGTCTGAGATTAGCAAAGGCAGATAGCTGCCATCTGGAGTGCAGACTCTGGCTTCTGGAATAATAGAAGGGGAGGGGGCCTACCACAATCTTGTTTATGAGGTTGGCGCAGGGAGGTGGCTGCATATCTGGCTTGAAGGCTCTGGCTTCTTCAAAGTGCTGGGTTGTTGATATGCTTCTGAGAGGCTACGTCCACAAGAATATCAGTACATGCTACGGTGGAGGTCAATCCTCTATCGTGTGTATCAAGAAGAAGGAAGATTGTGCTTCGATGAAGAGTGCATCCCTTGTAGATCCCTATAGGCTTCTGTCGAATCTGTATTAGATCCTTTGTAGAAGAACAGAATTAGTCCCTTATGTATGGTCATGATGTGTTTGTACTAGACTTTGGTAGACATGACAATAAAGGGACTCTTCTCCATATCTTCTGTTTTATCTTTTTAGAACTAAGCTTGAGTCTTTTGCATCTTTTGCGCTTTGGCGAAGGGATATCTTCAGCTGAGATTTTTCATGCTTCTACACTTCTGTCAGCTTATGGTATCCCAAAACCACTTCCTTTGACCTAACCGGTTACTCGGATGCTGATTTTGCTGGATGCAAAGAGGATAAAAACTACCAGCGGTACGTGTCATCTCCTAGGCAAGGCTCTAGTCTCTTGGTTTAGCAAGAAACAAAATTTTGTCGCATTATCAAAAACTAAGGCTGAGTATATCGTCGCAGGACGTTGTTCTACACAAATTTTGTGGATAAAGCAAACCCTAGAAGACTTTGGTTTACTTTACACACACATACTGTCACGCCCCGGTTCCAAAATATGTGGGACCAGGAACACGTGGCGTGCCAGCTGTACGATCAAGTATAGAAAAACCCCAATTTAATGGACTATACTCGATCGTAGTACACTGAAGTAACAACTAAATAACAATACAGGCAGGTAAATACTAATCTCATCCACAGGAAAAATCACAGAATAAAGCTGGAAGGAATGAAAATAACTCTGAATCAAACTACAAGTCATGACTAGTGGAAAATAATCCACCAATAAATGTATGAAAGAACTACTAAAAGAGTACAACTGAACCAGAAAAGAAATAGATAGCCACTAGCAGAAATCACCTAAGAACTTAAGAAACTCACGAGGCTCAACATTGAAGTCCTCGTCAGCAAAAGTCTCCAATCTTCGTAGTCCGTCGGTACCTGTGCTCGTCCCAATCTGGAAAAGGTGCCAGGTCCTCAGAGGGACGTAACAAGTACACAAGAAATCGACATGCATGATAGTACAGGGCAGTATATAAATAACTAGAACAAAATGTAACATAACATCTCCCCAACCAAACAAGGACAGGATATATCATGCGACATACGACAGGTAAACTAACCATCTATGTGTAATGCACTCGAGACATCTCTAATGGTGCATGAGGGAGGGAGAAGAAGAAGAAACTGCCACCAAGCGTTCTACGGTTTGAGAAATGAGGGGCTACGAGCATCCAGCGTCCATTGGAAACAGAATTCTCATACACCACTAGTAGACTCTCTCCACCCAATGTATATATGTACCGTATACGCGGTACAAATAATATGCAAGACGTCATAGTATATATAAGTAGACCTGTACCAACCACTAGACCAGACGCGAACTCACGTACCAATGATCAGTCGACACACAAATCCATGCTCTCAACTCACTCATATAGTGATCGTGTATGATACGGTGTCCGGCTAGAAGGTACCACATACCTTCACAATACACGGGATAAGTCCACTACTACTAGACGCGTGCACACAACTGAGAAGTAACTAGGTAACATAAACTAACTGCAAAAATATACAATCAAGCAAGGTGTACTTGCCTGTGTCCAGCAACTGAGTATCCGGGTCCGATATAGAGTCCGAGTTCCGAGAAGCAAAAAATCCTAAACAAGCATGATTTATAATTAATCTCTATTTAACAATTTACTAAATTGATTAATTGCTAATTAACCAACAAATATTAGTATTTTATTAAAACTAGCTAACTAGTACCAATAATTATGAATAATACTTATACAATAATAAGTATGTAAATATACTTATTATCATACATTTATATTCTGTAATTAATAATACAACATGATATTTAATAATTAATTAATTAATTATAATCAATTAACTACTCAATTTAATACACACGTGCATACACAATTCCTAATAATACTAACAAAAATAGTAAAAGTCCTTAAAAATCATTTCTAGTCTATTATAATAATAAACTAAATAATACCAGAATAATAAATATATATTATATATATATTTTTACAGAAATGAATTTATTACCATTAAAACTATTTATTAAATAAATAGTTAAATAATACATAATAATTCGAAATAAATCTTGAAAATTCACTATAAAACCTAAATTTAACCATTAAATCTAAATTCACTATTCTACACAATAATAATACATAATTAGTAATTATTTAAATTAATAAATAATTATTAAACAATTTAATAAATAATTCTAAAATAATTCTAGAAATTACTTTTAAATCCTAAAAATTAGTAATAAATATAAAATACCTAAAATAATTTCCAAAATAGTTTAATTATCTATTTACAACAGAAACCTTAACATTTACCCATTTACAAATAATTATATAATTAATATCGATTAATTATATAATATACTTAGTAATCAAAATTACCCTTCTAAAATCTAAATAAATATAATTAAATATTGGAAATATTTTTATACAGTAAAGTATATTTTTACAAACATTTTCTATATAATATATATTATTTAATTAACAAGCAATTAAATAATATAAATTAAAAAACGGTAATTGGAATTAATTTAAAAATCTAAAGTTCTCGATTTTTAATATAAAATAATTACAAATAAAATTCTATAATTTCTGGAAAAATTGTTATAAAATACTACATAAATTTTACAAACTTTTTCCTCTACAAGGTTTTATTTATTTAATAATAAAATTATTAATTAACGATTAAAATAGTAAATACAAACAATTAATTAACCGCGTATAAAATTTATAAGTAAATAGTAATAAATACTAATAAATAATATTAATTCACACAAAATTTAATGTAGATCCTATACTTAATTACTAATGATCCCTTTCAATTAGATCTAATTAATTACCAATAATTAGGCAATAATTAACACTAAAAAAACTGAATTAATTGTATTAAAAACCCTAAAACTAGGGTTACAGTAAAAAATAAGATTTCTCACGTGGAAGAGCCACGGGGTCGCTCGGGGGGGTTACCTGCCCGCCGCAGGGGGTCGGGGTCGGCCTCCAGGCGCGGTGGTGCCGCCGGGGGTCGCCGGGATCGGCCGGCTCTACTGCTCACAGCGGCAACCGCAGTCCCGTCCGGCCTTGTGCTCCTCCGTACGTCGGCGAGGAGTCTCGGGTTGAGGGAGGAGGTAGGCGAGGTGAAGGTGAGGTCAGGGGGGGCGGCTTGGAGACAAAGCTCTAGGGTTAGGGTTAAGAGGAACTTGGTTAAAGAAGGCTATATATATATATATATATATATATATATATATATATATATATATATATATATATATATATATATATATATAGAATATATATCTAAATCTAATAAAACATCTATAAGCAATTCTTAAGACAAATAATAGAATTTAGTAATAAAACCTAATAGGGATATCCAATTTAATAAAATAATAATAATAGACCATGGCAATAATAAAAATATAATAATAGTGATAAACCATAAATAAAAGGTAATAAATAATTATAAACTTGCTATTAATTATAATAATATGACAATAACTAAGGATTATAAATAATAATAGAGCCAATATTTATAAGGATAAAATTTGACTAGCACTAATAAAAGTAACCCTGATGATCTTGCCAACAATATTGTCAGATAGAAAATAGCATCATCTTGCATTTATATATATACAATATAAATTAAACCCTGATTAGAAATAATTAATTAATTATTTAATTAAAATAAATTAACAAGCTATTCTTCAAATAAAAAAATAAATTTAAAAATTCTCTGAAAATTCAGGGGGGGTTACAATCTACCCAACTTATAAGAATTTCGTCCTCAAAATTTAAAATAATTCTAATACCGAAGAAATAATAAGAAAATCAATGAAAAGTAAATATGTAAATTGTAACTTACTCAACAAGACAATTTACAACAATACTTGGGAGTTTATAGAGGGGTCAAAACTGGCATCATATCCTACAAGAATATGTTCTACGTCCGGCATAGGTCATAGGATTTCCAAGTGATCAGGGAATAGATCGATATTGCATGGTCAAATCTAATAGGATAAGGAGAGGACACAAATAGTCTATTCTAAGGGAAAGATTTGTCAAACAAGTAGAGTTATTAAAATAGAGCACATAAAGGTGTGTTTATGGGGGGCATAAATGTCATGTGTATGGTACGGTTTGTCTAGATCTTATTGGAAGAAAAATCCTAATATTGTGCTTCAATTACCCAAGTCATGGTAAGGGATCAAATGATATGAACCAAGGAAAGGATAATAGGAAAACTTTTATTTGCTAAATATCCGACTAAAATTAGTCTAAGATGGCTACTAGGGTGCTAAGGATATTACTAAAATAAGATATCATACAAGGTATACTTAACTGACTTAGTAGAAAGATGGTTCTACTATAAATCATAGCTAATAAAGGGTTATAAAGAGAAATTCTATACTAAGATGCAGAATAAAGAAGAGTTCAAGGGGGATGGGGTCGATTACAAATTTGAAGGTCCAATGCGAATAAATGTTTCAAGAAAAAAAAATTGTCAAACGGTCGCAAATGAGATCCTAGGACAAGTTTACTATATCTTCATCTGCATAAAATAATCATAGGGAAAGCGAATCAACATGCACTAGGTTGGCCAGACCATCATGCACCGATTCTGATTAGACAACATTTTAGTGGGTGCACCCAATAATATATGTGTCAAGAACAAGCTTGAGAAAAGAAGAAGCTTGTAAAAACTAGGCTATAACAGCAGTATTAGTCAAGACGATAGAAATAAACGTACAGAAGAAAAGAAAGTACAAGATAGTTCAAGTCCAAAACACAAATAATGATTTGACCTTTCTAGTTGCCCTATGAATCTCTAACCATAGTTGAGCTAGGGGATAGGAACCCACAAAGTTATGTCTAGGTAATCTAAATACTTATACCAACATATAGTCAGTGTTATCCAACTATAATTTCTTAATGGTCCTAAGAAAAGTATGATGCTAGACTACAAGGTATACTACCCAACTTATAAGAATTGAACTAGTACCTCTAACTGTCTCTTTAGGGAAGCAAGTTTATCCTACCAAATTGTAGCAACAACATAGAATTTTCTAGAGAAGCAATAATAATCCTAACATGAGAAAAAAAAGTCCTTTGGTCTATTCAAAAGGATAAGACGTAATGATCTGCTTTCCATTATTGCTTAAGAAAACAAAATTTTGGATCGATAGTACTAGAATTATGCTGCACGATAAATAGTAAATCAGGAAAGAAAATAAACTAATGAGATAATAAAAAAATCCTTACAGCATTTAGCTCGGCAACCGTGGCATGAGCTAAAGGTGAAGGAAAATTTTTATTACAGAAAATATCAACCAATATTGTCTACAGGTAAAGTAACAAACAACTAAATAGATATTCCTAATATTAATACTAATAATATAATACTAAAATATAGGAGAAGATATACTGGTTGACGGATTTGGGGTATGGTCAAGAAAAATTTATAGACATCTATAGCTCTAAACAATTAGGGAATCATGATACTAGTTTAGGGTCGAGAACAAGGATGATAAAATTTTAAGAAGAAGACATAGTCACATGGGTCGATGACTTAACTATAACTGCATATAATCACTATCATGGCTATGAAAAATATGGCAACTAAGGTGTGACACTTCTATCTCATTAGAGTAACATCCACTATGTTTATTTCCTCATCAAGATAAAAAAAATCAAATTCCTGTAAATAAAATTTCTTCATAAATTCCTTCAGTATAAAATCTTTAAATCAAAACAATCATCCACCAATTTCCTTAATCTCTTTAAGTTCGTCGCATATAATCATAATTATAACTTTAAAATATCCAACCAATCCTTTTATCATCACACCAACTCCCTTTTATTTTCCCCCTTTTTTTTTCCTCAACTTTAATTCAGTTTACCTAATGTAAAGATTGTAACTCTCTTATGAAAATACTTAAATCAATCACCGAGATAAATATTATCATAATACTAAATTCTTCTTCTTTTTTCCAAAAGAAACTTCAATAAAATTTATCAATCTAAAAAAAAGATTTAAATCTCAAATTTTTTTTTCAATCAAAATTTGTTCCATCAAACAAAATTCAATCACAAAAAAATACCTCAAATTTCTAAATCGATCCTCGAAATAAACTTTATTATAGTACAAACATCCTTTTCTTTTATCCTCAAAATTTTTAGATTAAAATTACCCAACTCCAAATTTTAAATCACTTTATGAAATGCATCAAATTTCTAAATTCTTCTTAAATAAACCCTTTTTTTTTCATCAAGGTCAAAATATTCAATCTTTAAAGAAATATAAATCTCATAGGCAACTCTTAACTATTTCTATTTACAATCATCTATCCTCAAATTTTAAAAAAAAAATTTATTCTTCTATTTTAGAAACCAACATAAATCATCAACCAATTTAAATCTCATGTAGCAATGTGAATATTTAAATTTTAATCATCAAGTTGATTTTATATCCTCTCTAACCAATCATAGAAATTTTTTATTTAAAAAACTCAAATCAAAACTTTAAATCATCCTCTCAAATCGATCATCGAGTTTATTTTATTAATCAACTTCTAACAGTCTTTCCCATATGAGTATAATTAATCTTTCTCACTATCATTCGAAATTGATATATCATTACTGCTCAACTTTGAATTAACTAATCATTCATGCAAAAATTATATCTTCCAAAAATATGGTGTTCATCAACCTGTAATATTTAGTACTTTCCAAGAATTCAATTATAGACTCAACCGCATAATTAGCTGCCAAGGTAACCCATCTAGCCATATAGTTAACTCAAGAGTGTATATAGTATAGCATCTTCCAAACCTCTATCAATCATGACAAGCAAGGGGTACGGTACATTAGATCGAGAAGGATATAATTGCAAGGAAGTCAAAGAGTCAGAAGATATAAATCAAAGAAGAGATTAAGTATTTCGAGGAGTTTGAAATGAGTCAAAATCAAACGAGATCAAAGGATAAAAATAATCAATTGTGGATGAGACACAATAGTCCTAATCCTATACGCAGGCTTGCTTGGTACGGTAAAGTAACCAAACAATTTTTATCTCGACCTGCATGGGCCACCACTAAAAACATGCCACGCCCCGGTTCCAAAATATGTGGGACCAGGAACACGTGGCGTGCCAGCTGTACGATCAAGTATAGAAAAACCCTAATTTAATGGACTATACTCGATCTTAGTACGCTGAAGTAACAACTAAATAACAATACAGGCAGGTAAATACTAATCTCATCCATAGGAAAAATCACAGAATAAAGCTGGAAGGAATGAAAATAACTCTGAATCAAACTACAAGTAATGACTAGTGGAAAATAATCCACCAATAAATGTATGAAAGAACTACTAAAAGAGTACAACTGAACCAGAAAAGAAATAGATAGCCACTAGCAGAAATTACCTAAGAACTCAAGAAACTCACGAGGCTCAACATTGAAGTCCTCGTCAGCAAAAGTCTCCAATCTCCGTAGTCCGTCGGTACCTGTGCTCGTCCCAATCTGGAAAAGGTGCCAGGTCCTCAGAGGGACGTAACAAGTACACAAGAAATCGACATGCATAATAGTACAGGGCAGTATATAAATAACTAGAACAAAATGTAACATAACATCTCCCCAACCAAACAAGGACAGGATATATCATGCGACATACGACAGGTAAACTAACCATCTATGTGTAATACACTCGAGACATCTCTAATGGTGCATGAGGGAGGGAGAAGAAGAAGAAACTGCCACCAAGCGTTCTACGGTTTGAGAAACGAGGGGCTACGAGCATCCAGCGTCCATTGGAAACAGAATTCTCATACACCACTAGTAGACTCTCCCCACCCAATGTATATCTGTATCGTATATGCGTTGCAAATAATATATAAGACGTCATAGTATATATAAGTAGACCTGTACCAACTACTAGACCAGACGCGAACTCACGTGCCAATGATCAGTCGACACACAAATCCATGCTCTCAACTCACTCATATAGTGATCGTGTATGATACGGTGTCCGGCTTGAAGGTACCACATACCTTCACAATACACGGGATAAGTCCACTACTACTAGACGCGTGCACACAACTGAGAAGTAACTAGGTAACATAAACTAACTGTAAAAATATACAATCAAACAAGGTGTACTTGCCTGTGTCCAGCAACTGAGTATCCGGGTGCGATGTAGAGTCCGAGTTTCGAGAAGCAAACAATCCTAAACAAGCATGATTTATAATTAATCTCTATTTAACAATTTACTAAATTGATTAATTGCTAATTAACCAACAAACATTAGTATTTTATTAAAACTAGCTAACTAGTACCAATAATTATGAATAATACTTATACAATAATAAGTATGTAAATATACTTATTATCATACATTTATATTCTGTAATTAATAATACAACATGATATTTAGTAATTAATTAATTAATTATAATCAATTAACTACTCAATTTAATACACACGTGCATACACAATTCCTAATAATACTAACAAAAATAGTAAAAGTCCTTAAAAATCATTTCTAGTCTATTATAATAATAAAATAAATATTACCAGAATAATAAATATATATTATATATATATTTTTACAGAAATGAATTTATTACCATTAAAACTATTTATTAAATAAATAGTTAAATAATACATAATAATTCGAAATAAATCTTGAAAATTCACTATAAAACCTAAATTTAACCATTAAATCTAAATTCACTATTCTACACAATAATAACACATAATTAGTAATTATTTAAATTAATAAATAATTATTAAACAATTTAATAAATAATTCTAAAATAATTCTAGAAATTACTTTTAAATCCTAAAAATTATTAATAAATATAAAATACCTAAAATAATTTCCAAAATAGTTTAATTATCTATTTACAACAGAAACCTTAACATTTACCCATTTACAAATAATTATATAATTAATATCGATTAATTATATAATATACTTAGTAATCAAAATTACCCTTCTAAAATCTAAATAAATATAAATAAATATAATTAAATATTGGAAATATTTTTATACAGTAAAGTATACTTTTACAAACATTTTCTATATAATATATATTATTTAATTAACAACCAATTAAATAATATAAATTAAAAAACGGTAATTGGAATTAATTTAAAAATCTAAAGTTTTCGGTTTTTAATATAAAATAATTACAAATAAAATTCTATAATTTCTGGAAAAATTGTTATAAAATACTACATAAATTTTACAAACTTTTTCCTCTACAAGGTTTTATTTAATTAATAATATAATTAATAATTAACGATTAAAACAGTAAATACAAACAATTAATTAACCGCGTATAAAATTTATAAGTAAATAGTAATAAATACTAATAAATAATATTAATTCACACAAAATTTAATGTAGATCCTATACTTAATTACTAATGATTCCTTTCAATTAGATCTAATTAATTACCAATAATTAGGCAATAATTAACACTAAAAAAACTGAATTAATTGGATTAAAAACCCTAAAACTAGGGTTACAGTAAAAAATAAGATTTCCCACGTGGAAGAGCCACGGGGTCGCTCGGGGGGGTTACCTGCCCGCCGCAGGGGGTCGGGGTCGGCCTCCAGGCGCGGTGGCGCCGCCGGGATCGGCCGGCTCTGCTGCTCACAGCGGCAACCGCAGTCCCGTCCGGCCTTGTGCTCCTCCGTACGTCGGCGAGGAGTCTCGGGTTGAGGGAGGAGGTAGGCGAGGTGAAGGTGAGGTCAGGGGGGGCGGCTTGGAGACAAAGCTCTAAGGTTAGGGTTAAGAGGAACTTGGTTAAAGAAGGCTATATATATATATATATATATATATATATATATATATATATATATATATATATATATATATAGAATATAAAAAATATATATATATATAGAATATATATCTAAATCTAATAAAATATCTATAAGCAATTCTTAAGACAAATAATAGAATTTAGTAATAAAACCTAATAGGGATATCCAATTTAATAAAATAATAATAATAGACCATGGCAATAATAAAAATATAATAATAGTGATAAACCATAAATAAAAGGTAATAAATGATTATAAACTTGCTATTAATTATAATAATATAAAAATAACTAAGGATTATAAATAATAATAGAGCCAATATTTATAAGGATAAAATTTGACTAGCACTAATAAAAGTAACCCTGATGATCATGCCAACAATATTGTCAGATAGAAAATAGCATCATCTTGCATCTATATATATACAATATAAATTAAACCCTGATTAGAAATAATTAATTAATTATTTAATTAAAATAAATTAACAAGCTATTCTTCAAATAAAAAAATAATTTTAAAAATTCCCTAAAAATTCAGGGGGGTTACACATATCCATTTTCTATGACAACACTAGTTCTATTAATTTGACTAAGAATCTTGTATGTCACTCTCACACTAAGCATATTGAGGTTCGACATCATTTTTTTAGAGATCATCAACAAAATGGAGATATAAACCTTGTATATGTAGACACTGAGAATCAACTAGCTGATATCTTTACAAAACCATTAGCAAAAGATTATTTCAATTATTTACGTCAAGAATTAGGAATTTTAGATATAAATAATATTAATTAATTTTATTTTATTAATTAATTAGCTGAAGATATCCCTCCTCAGGATTATCTTATGTCATTTGAGGGTGTCCATCAGCACCTCTCGAATTTGCGAGCGTTTATCACTGAGACATTTAGGGAACGCGAGTTCCATGATGCCAATTGATTTCAGTCTCTCAATAATTCTTTTGTCGACCTCTGATTCGCTCAGACTGGATATTCTGCCAGTTCCCTTCCCAGAGATCCAGCTGTTTCAGGATACCTTTATAAGGATGAGGCGGTACGTTCTTTCTTTCAGTCTGGAAAAGCATGTAATTGGTACCTTGGTTCTGGTGCTACTCCACACCCTTCTGGAGCTGGCACTTCTTGAGATGTTCCATCCGGACATGGTGGCACTACCTGCGCTGCTCATGATGATGACTCTGAGGATATGTGATCTAGAAGACTTTGGTTTACTTTACACACACATACCCATTTTCTATGACAATACTAGTTCTATTAATTTGACTAAGAATCTTGTATGTCACTCTCGCACTAAGCATATTGAGGTTCGACATCATTTTCTTAGAGATCATCAACAAAATGGAGATATAAACCTTGTATATGTAGACCTTGAGAATCAACTAGCTGATATCTTTATAAAACTATTAGCAGAAGATTATTTCAATTATTTACGTCAAGAATTAGGAATTTTAGATATAAATAGTATTAATTAATTTTTTTTATCGATTATTTTTCACTACTCAAAAACTATTTTTGAGACAAGCCAACAAAAGGTCTATCTGTCACCACGACTACGGTCGAAGCAAAGCGATATTTAATTGTTCCCCGGTGAACTTACGTTAGCTGGGGCAGTACCCCTACACCTAATCTGAAACAGTTGCTGTGTTATAAAATGTAATATGTTAAATAATATTAATTATATTAATTAAAATTTAAAATAACTAAACTTGGAATGAAATAATTGAAAAGAGTTGATGAAAAGAATGTGGCCTGCAAATTTCTATTTGAAAAATTACCTCACCAGAACCTTGGCGAACTCGGCCCATATTCGGCTAGTGTTTGGCCACAGTTCGGTTAGTGGTATATGTTTTAAGTCAGAACCGAGGGCCGGCCCCCTTCTTCTCATCTTCTCTAAAACTCCAAAAACACAGCAACAGCAGCCTGAGGCCCCCTTCAAACCCTAGAACTTCTCCAAGTCCATTCTTCTAATCTACTTGGAGATTTCCATCCAAACTTTGGATTCGTGCGGAGATTCTCATCCTCTGCCACATACCCAAATCTTGGAAGGTATAACCATCTCCTTCCCTCTCTTTCAAGTTCTTAGCATTTCATTTTTTTGGATATAATGCCTGTGTGTTTCAATCCATCCAAGTGAAAGAAGACCACGGGTAGTGAAGAAGCTTCGTCTTCAAATCGTCATGTGGATTCACACTTTTCCCCGATCCAATCGGCCGACGGTGCATATAATGAGTTTTACTTTGAAACTCATGATCAATCCTGACTTTGGTACGCGGATTTCCCGATGCGTAAGATATGCACCGGAGCCCTGATTAAATGGACTATATTTTCTGACCACCGTCCATTCTTTGAAGCATTAGGGTTACATCATTTTGTCACCAAACAATTCCCTATCGCCACTAATACTATTAGACTTTTTTATTACAACTTCATATTGGATACTTTTGGTGTTAGAACTCGTGTCGGTGGAATTAGTATCGAGTCAATGATGTCCTTTTAGCGAAAATCCTTGGTATCCCCAATGAAGGCGCCCCGCTTGATGATATCACTGAATTTGATTTCCCCGCAGGAACGACTCTAAGCAGTTTTAAGAACAAACTATGTTCTCCTGCCCGCATTCGTTCTGGTAAGTTCAAGACTGCTAACTTGAACTTATTCAACTATGAGTTGCACCGCATCATCTACTCTAGTATCTTACCCAAATCTGGTTCAAAACATGATGTTACCACCCTTGAACTATCTGCCCTTTATCATATTCTTAAGGGTATTCAATTTTCTGTCCCCAAGACTATTATTCAAATGATGGATTAATGTCACGGAAGGGATCACAATCTTGCTTATGTGATGATTATCCCCCTCATTTTCTAACATTTCGATATTGACTTATCTACTTGTGCTCTTGAGCCTGAGCCCAAGTATCTTCAGCTATCATGTTGCAGCGCAGCCATCCCTCCTACTCCTCCTACTGCTCCTGCTCCACCTCCTCAGGATTACCTTATATCATTTGAGGGTGTCCATCAGCACCTCTCGGATTTACGAGCGTTTATCACTGACACATCTAGGGAACGCGAGTTCCATGATGCCAATTGATTTCAGTCTCTCGCTAATTCTTTTGCCGACCTCTGATTCGCTCAGACTGGATATTCTGCCAGTTCCCTTCCTAGAGATTCAGCTATTTCAGGATACCTTTATGAGGATGAGGCGGTACGTTCTTTCTTTCAGCCTGGAAAAGCATATGATTGGTACCTTGGTTCTGGTGCTACTCCACCCCTTTCTGGAGCTGGCACGTCTGGAGCTGTTCCATCTGGACATGGTGGCACTACCTGCGCTGCTCATGATGATGACTCTGAGGATATGTTATCTAGACGTAATGTATTTTGTCTAGATGTCATTTAGTGAGACTTTTATTTTTTGTCTATTTTACTTGGAAGTGCTCCGACATTCTAAGATATCATTTAGTACTTTATCTTTTTATTTGCACTGAGACTGTATTTGCTGAGTTGATGTACTGAACATCTTTATGTTTTTCTTAGCATGTTTCTAATTTCAGCTTAGCATTATTCCTTATTTCATGTTATAGCATTATATTCTTTTTATGCTTCAACATATAAACTGCTTATGAAATACATATTTATCCCTATATTTTTTTTTGTATTTCTTCAACGTTTGTTTCTTATGCATGAATTGCGGGGGAGCTTCTCTACTTGCTATTATTTTGCTAAGTGACAACGGGAGAGAAATAGGACTAGCATCTTTTACAGGATACATAAATTTTTAGGACATAGTATAATATTTTGATTCTTTTCAAATCACAAACGATCGAGATGTTATATTGGTCAAGGTTTGTCAATTATCGAAATAGGGGAGATTGTTGGCCCATTGGTCATGGTCGAACCTGATCTTAATAATTGATTAAACTCTGTTTCGATATAAGGGCTACTTGGACTATTTGGATAACTTGGACAACTGCTAAAGAACTGTTATCTATCTGTTCAAGACCGAAGAAGATTATGTCGTATGAGTCTGTATGCAATATAATTTTTATATTTATTGAGTCTAGGAATACTTTGTTCACCGAGTCGTACTGGAAAATAGGCTACCCAAAAACGTTTTCAAAAATATCCTATGTTTTGAAAAACAGCCCATTTTGCAAAAGTTCCTTACTGTTTAAACTTTTCAAAAAGCCAAAACCAAAATATGCTTTTTAAAATGACCAAAATTTCAAAATAACCCTAGAAGAATTCGGCCAGAATTTGGCCCGAATTTTTCTAGTATACGTTAGATTTCGAACTTGGTCTTCTTGCAGTTACGGATGCAACGGCTATTTGCCAAGATTCTCTCATAGAGTTCTGCCCGAATTCTACCCGAATTCTGTCAGAGTTCTGACTTTGGAAAACCTATAAATAGAAAAGAATTTCAATCATTTCAACTCACTCATTCACTTTCTCATATACTCTCTCTAAGCTTAAACGTCTTCTAAAGTGCTCTAAAGCTTTCATTTTTAAATCCCAAGCCAGTTACAATTCTCTAGTCGATTTGCCAGTACGGTACGGTCTAGAAGCTTCAGAGTGATTGTAATCGGAGACTTGATTGATGAAAGACACTTCACAATTGAAGTTGGTCGAGTACTTTATATCAAAGCTCACGTTGTAGAAGTTACAAGGACTTCGTATGAAAACTTACGATATTTTCCAATAGTGGATTCAACTGGAAGCTAGAATTCTTCCGACTGGAATAGTCCTCACAGGAGGAAAACCATTATACATTGTCGTCTTTGCATTTACTTTTTGATCTCTGCCTTTACATTTATTTACTTGTGATATATACATTCTCTGTGATCTTGTTGCTAACTTTTTAATTAGCTAAATTCTGATGCCTACTCTATTTACACCCCCCCAGAGTATTACGCTTTATGATTCGTTCCTACAAAGTTCAAGATCTTGGATCATACAAGCAGCTAGAATTTTGAATTGGGTATAAGGAATGTTTCTATCTATAATTCCTTAAATCCTATTCTCTAAGAAAGAATTAAAATACTGCATGCAGATTCTAGCCATACCCTCTAGATGGGCACCTATCATTAGTGTCATTGGCACAATATTTGTTTGAGTTTCCACTAAAAATGGAAGGAGATGTGCCTCTTGAGTAGCTGTTATACAAAAGAAAACTGTTATACTGAAAACAAGAAGAATATAAGTCAAATCTGTTTTGAAAGCCTGATACCTTTAACCTGATCTCCAGCCATTGGTAAATTTATAGTGGATGGCTCCTCTGCCATTCCTGACTTTTCTCCTTCGATGATCTTTTGATCTGGTTCTAGGTAGAAAGTTTTTCTTTGATGTGATTCGGCAGAAAGAGGTTCAGGTTTCTTTACTGATCGTCCGGAAGTCTGGTCTTTTCGAAAGGAATCGGGTTTGGAAGATAGTACAGTCTCAATGGTTCCAAAAGTACTTTTAACAACCAGAGTCTGGAGAGCTGATACTTCAGATTATAGTAAAGTAATCTTTTTAAAATGTTTCTTGGGAGCTGAAGCATTTGGCTCTACTCTAGAAGCACTATTGGTCGTTGATTCTCTAACTACAGGAACAATTGGTTCATCTTCATGACCATTGGTCATGGATACGGTCGTAGAGGACTCATCTGACATTTGTAGACTCGCTTCGATCTTTTTTAAGATTGTCTAAGTCTATATTTTCAAAAGCATGGCTGTTTTCATCAATCGTATCCTTAGATTCAGGCATAGCATTAGATTGGTTATCTTCATCATCATCCCAGTCATCCAGTGACTCATCTTTTGGGATAGGCTTTGAGGGCCCTACATCATTCTTCGGCAATGTCTCAGCTGCTTTTGAAGTCACCCCGATTGGAGAGTTCATAATATCTGCACTCTCGTTAGTTTGTTGGAAAGGGGTCCTGCGGGAAGACCTTTTCGAAGATGTCATTTCAGGTCCTCCAAAGAACGGATTAATTGGTGGGATGAAAGCAATTGCTAAAACGTCTTTCGTCCTAGCATTCAATTCTGAGTCTACTTCAGGAGAAGAACGATGACTTTCGGCCGACTTTTTCTTCTTGTGAGCAATCTTCGTCTGACTCGGTATTGATTTTGGCTGGAGAAGGTTCTGCAACTATTTTTGCTTTCTTCTATAAAGGAGAGACTGCAGGGTCAGATCTCTGTCTCCTTTTACCCTTACCTTTTTGTTTTGGTCTCTCATCAGAGGAACCCTCTGTCTCGGGCTCTTCAACCGATATTTTTCTAATAATATCCCTTCACCTGAAGGATATTTCTCGAGCTTTTTTGTGATCATTGACAGATGGTTTCAATTTGTCACTAAGATGAAGCTCTTCTCGATTATAATCAAGTGGAGGAGATGTAACGCCCCAGTCCCAAAATACTTAGGACTAAGTACGTCGACATGCCAGCTGCATACATACGAAGTAAACTCCAATATATGGAACCATCGTAAGTATACATAAGCTGTAAAATGCAGTAAACCATGACACTAATCTCATCCACAAATAAAGAAGGAAGAATTTATAAATCAACACATGAATTGTCATTTACAAATCGTTGGGCTGAGACAAATCCACTACCAACTAAAAAGAGAAGAAATATATAACAAAAAAATTTGTTGAGCGATGAGAAGGCGATCCAAGTGCAATCACCTCGGAGGAAGAGAGTAAAACATGGCCTTGGTTAGAGCACCTGCGAAACAACACAAAGGCACACACCTGGAGAGATCACCAGGTCCTCAGAGGGACGTAACAAGATATAGAAAGAACATGCCAAAAATACTAAATATAAAATATGCCACAAATAAAAGTAAGTGACAAGACATCAATAAGGTAACCCAGCCGTACTAAAGTGAACATGCAGTTAAGAAACAATCCTTCGACGCATGAGTCCTGTCTGTAAATAGAATTGACTTAGTTCCCGTATAGGGCACCAGGGGCCTACGTCCGTAACGTCCGAAGATCGTCAGAGGGCATCATGTGCAAGGGGGTACGTCCATAACGCTCTGGGAAAAGTCAGAGGGCACCTGGAGCCTGCGTCTCCGGAGGAGCGCACAGGTAATCAAGGAAGTGCAAAGAAGCCCATACGTCAGGTATTGTTCTCCCAACCCCATGCTCTTATTTAAGTCGCATCAAGACCTTATACCTCTACTAACTGTTAAGTCTCCTAACATGCCTCTATTAGCTGTTAGACCTAACACATGCGCACGGGTGATCAGCCAACACGCAAGGACCTCTACATGCTACTCATCTCACACATACTCATGGTACAACTATGTCAAGGTTTATGTAGATGTGCTAAACAAATGGTAGTCTTCTAACTCTAAGTCCATATGCACTTCTGGACAAGCAGGAAGTATATTGTGAAAGCAAGTAAATAAATCATGAACTATCACAATGATACAATAGAGGAACTGGAAATAAAGACATGAATATGAAATAACTAAAATCAAATACAAACTAATTATAAACAGTAAAAAATTACAAGGTTTCTTGCCTGGTGTTGCGACCGATGTGGTGTGATGATTCTGGCAAGCCCAAATTCGTACAATTGCCAGGGTCGATGCGAAGGGTCCAAATTCTCAAGCAAATAGGAATGTGATAGTCACGATCAAGATTTACAATTAATAAGAATTTGTGAAGAAAAGTACTTATGAATTATTATTTCTTATACTGTTTATAAAGGGCACATAATACTAAAACAAAGACAAAAAATATTTTAGAATAAGGCTAATAGAGCAAGGATTCAGCAGCACCACTCTATGTCTTCTAGAAAAAGGAGAGGATCTCGAATTCACCTGAGTGAGTTCAAAACCGATGCTTCAGTTTCAAAAGTGAGGAAGAAGAGGAAAGAGGGATGGGGAGGAAAATCACAAGGGGGCTCGACGAAGTCCGGGACAGCACGCGGAGGAGGCACGATACGGAGAGTCACGGTCCGCAGCCGACCGGAGAGGTAGCTCGGCCCATGTGCGAGAAGAGGGTGGTCTGTTTCGAGGGTGGCAACGGTCGATCTCTGTCGCAAAACATTGGATCGAGGCGCACAGCGACCTGAGGCATAGCCTGGATCTGGCAGACGGAGGCGGGGAGCCCGACGCTCGGGCGTTGGCACGGCGAGCATATGTTAGGGTTTTTCCCTCTCCTTCTTTCATCTGGTGGTGGTGGTGTGATAGATTTTTGGGGTAGGGTAGCACCGGTAGTGGCGGTGGCAAATTTTGGTTACGATGGTGGTAGAAGGACTGGTTGGGTGGTCGTTCAAATTTGGCTGGGGTTCTGGTGTAGATGGGGTTTTGATGGCGGAGCCGATGGTGGAGTGTGAAGGTGTTGATGCCAGAGGCGGCGATGGTGCGGGGACGGGTAGCAGTGGTTGGCCGAGAAAAAGGATTTCGTTGCGGTGTCGAGGATAAGGGACGACAAGGATTTGGTTTGACGGAAGGATCGACAGCGGTCGGGGTGGTGTTGGTTGTCGCGGGGACGTCGAGCAAGCCAGGTGGTGGAGGCAGAAATGGAGTTGGGTTAGGGATTGAATTTGATCGTGTCGGGGGTGTCTTCGAAACGAGGGATATAATGTATATGTATAATATGGAATAAGAACGATGGATACCGACACGATGCACAGCACGCCCTGGGTGGAGAAATTGGATTCGTGAATTCCTCGAAAAAAGAATATGGAGCCTCCACTTATATAGGGGGTTGTGCTCCTAGTTGGATATGAATTAAGATGGTTTAAACCCCCGGTAGATAATTTAATTTAAAATGCTATATTTTAAATCAATAATATCCTTCAGAAATATATACACACTCAGTAATCTTATATTATACAAAAAATATTTAAAATTTGTCGATAAAATCGAATACCAACTTAATTCTTAATAAACTAGTTTAGAGTTATCTTTTTATAACTTGTAAAAATTAATATAATAATAATTTTAAATTTTGGATATTAAATTCTTTATATGAATTAGATTTATGTCCGCAAATATTTATAATAACAACGTTTTCTAAGTTACTACTATATTTATACTATAAAATAAAATAGCCTTTTATAGAGTAAACGAAAATAAATCTTTGCTTACAGGCTTAAGCAACTTAAGTATTTATCATATATATATTTTTGAAAACTATACTTCCTCCATAATAAAATAAAATGTTTTTCTAGAAATATGTACCTAGCACATATTCGCATTCGTCGAGCATATACAAAGATACACATTCGCCCGTGACGTACAAATACGAGAACGCGTACTTGCTTGTGATGAAGTACAAAGTAGATACAAATTTTATAAAAAAAATCATAGTAGAAATTTAGGGGGTTTACATCCTACCCAACTTAAAAGAATTTTTTCTTCAAAATTTAGGAATAGGTAGGGTTGAGGAGATAGAAGGACTTTACCGATAAGAAATCAATCAATTTATTTGACAAGGAGAAAAGCTTCCAATGAAAGGCAATAATTACGGAATAACTGCAAATTTGGGTAACTAGGAAGTATGAATTCAAAGATATAGTTTATAAGGTATATCATGACAGCCCACCAATCTCTAAATCTTGCTCAACACGAACCATCAATCTGAGAGATGTTCATCCACGTAATTGGAACTTTATCTCCATGCAATTTCTTTCTTCGTCACTCACCCTTAGACTCAATTCTTTGAACAACTATTTTATTTCAATTTCATCCCTTATCATATTCACAAATTTTATCAAATCAATATTATTGTCTTTACCACTGCTATCACTTAACAATTTAATATCTTACTAAATTTATATACTATCAACCAATTTGATTTCTTTTGAATCTTTTTTTTCCTCTCAATTGATACTTTATCCTCAAAATTTTACTCACTAGAAATTTATATTTCTTATAAACATAAAAATCCTATACCCCATAATAGAAATTCAACTCCAAACTTTTGATTTCTACTCTTCTCCCAACATATCTATATAAGTATATATTTTTTCCAGTTATAACCTCCTCAAAAACTATCTCTTAATTAACCTTTTTGAAATATTAATTTATTTAAATCTTCACTCAATTTAGTCGATAACATAAAACTCATCTCTAACAGTTGATTAATCTTGAAAGTACTTTATTTGTTGATCAACTTACTAAACATAATAGCACTTATCACATCCTCTCACTTGTGTCAAATCTTAAGTACCTTGTAATTGTCTAATCATATCAACCACTATACCATTTGTCTCCTTTATGGAATTTTCTAATCTAGTCCTGTATAACTGAAAGGTGTCATGATACTATTTCTATCCTTGCACCAGAGAATCCTATGAAACAAGGTTGCATGAATAATAGTGGAGCCAAAATAAATCCTCGAAGAAGGGAGGAAAACAAATGGGGACGGAAATTTGGGTATGTTCTATGGTCAGGGTAAGGGTTTAGATAATAAATAAGGGTCACAAATTATTGCATGAAAAAGGTAAAAGATGTTAGGGTCTAAGTAAATTGAGATAAAACGCAAGTAAGCATATTAAGAAGATTAAGTAGATCACAATCATATATTGGGTCGAAAGAATTGAGTCAAGACTTGGTCTCTAACTGAAGTCAGAAAGGACAATGGTATTATGGTGGGTTTTATAGCTAGCCATTTTGACTCGAAAGTTGCATCAATAAAATAGAGTACAGGCGAACGTGTTCTAGTAGGACACGATATGTCTACATGAAGGTGGGCTCATCTAGGTCTTGCATGTGAGATTTGTTGGAATGTAACAGCTGGTCTTGTGCTTCGAATATCAATGTCTCGGTAAGGGACACCAAAAGATCTAAATGGAAAGTGGGAGTTTATGAGGTAATGATTAACGCACGAAAAATAAAAAGGATCAAGTTAAGGCACGAAATAAAGGTAGTTAAGGAACCTAGTAGGTCAAAGTAAAATAAGTTAGGGACACGATTTCTAGAGAGGAGATAGTCTCCTAGATGGGTATAACCAAGGAACGATCAAATCATTTATTCAAGTTTAAAACGATGAGAAGGTCATGATAAACTATCTAGACTTGAGGGAAGGTCGAGTAAGTCAATATGAAGTTATAGTCACGTGGTTTGGTCGATGACCAACTACCCTTGTGTAAAACTATCATGGTCATGAGTAATATGGCAATTAACATCCATCTTGGTGCCTCTCAATACAATATCTAAATCAATGAGTTCTAGTCCCTCAAAAGTTTTCTTAATATAATTCCCAAATTAATCTATCAAATTTTTACTCATCTCAAGATAACCCTTTGTATAACAAAATTATATATCCAATATGCTCAAACTAAATTTTTCATACCTCTAGTCGGTTGAGGTCATCAATTACGATTTTAAATTTTTAGATTTTTCTAATCAATCCCACAATAAACCTTTATCGTATCCTCAATCAAACATACATAGCCCCTTTTTTCTCACTAAAATTTTTAATATCCATAATCAAGATTTTAAACTCGACATCTAAATAACCTTATAAATCATAGATCATATGTCATAATTTAAATATAAAAAAAGAATATTTTACCAAATTTTATCAATCTCCCTCAAAGTTTGGTCAATCGTGAATTATACTACAAAATTTAAAATTTAAGATCATTTTCAAATCAAATTTATATCCCTCCAAGGATGCATAGCTATGACCTAATAAATCATAAATATTTTTCAAAGACCTTCAAAAATTAAATCAATTTATTTTCTGAATTGTATATAGATTCTAACTATCCTCTTGTGTATACCACTTAGCGGTATCAAAATAAAATACTAACCATCCTTCGAAGTTAATAATGTTGCTACTACCTAACTTGGAATTTACTAATCCTTAAGATCATACATCTAGGGAAATAGGGTTCTTCTATAGTAGAAAATACTTTTATAACTTAAATAGAACCTCAATGCATACTAGTTGCCAATGTAATCTTTCTAGCCATGCGTTTGACCTATGAGCATATACAAGTGTAGTCATCTTCCTAGCTGCAAGTAAGCACAAATTAAGGGATAAGATTATGGTAGAAAGAGTTTAAGCAAGAGAGGAATTAAAGAATTCGAACGAGAGATAGAAAACGAAGTCAAAGGAGGAGTTCAAGCACGTAGATGAGATTTTAGACTCTAATCCTATATGCAGGCTCACATCGGTATAGTAACGTAACCGAAGTGACAAACTGACCTGCATGGGCTACCACAAAAACATGTAACGCCCCAATCCCAAAATACTTAGGACTAAGTACGTCGACATGCCAGCTGCATACATATGAAGTAAACTCCAATATTTGGAACCATCGTAAGTATACATAAGATGTAAAATACAGTAAACCACGACACTAATCTCATCCACAAATAAAGAAGGAAGAATTTATAAATCAACTCATGAATTGTCATTTATAAATCGTTGGACGGAGACAAATCTAATACCAAGTAAAAAGAGAAGAAATACATAACAAATAAATTTGTCGAACAATGCGAAGGCGATCCAACTGCAATTACCTCGTAGGAAGAGAGTAAAACATGGCCTTGGCTAAAGCACCTGCGAAACATCACAAACGCACACACCTGAAGAAATCACCAGGTCCTCAAAGAGACGTAACAAGATACAAGAAGAACATGCCAAAAATACTGAATATAAAATATGCCACAAATAAAAGTAAGTGACAAGACATCAATAAGGTAACCTAATCGTACTAAAATGAACATGCAGTTGAGAAACAATCCTTCGACGCATGAGCCCTGGCTATAAATAGGATCGACTTAGTTCCCGTATAGGGCACCAGGGGCCTACGTCCGTAACGTCCGAAGATCGTCAGAGGGCTTCATGTGCAAGGGGGTATGTCCATAACGCTCTGGGAAACGTCAGAGGGCACCTTGAGCTTGCATCTCCGGAGGAGCGCGCAGGTAATCAGGGAAGTACAAAGAAGCCCATACGTCAGGTATTGTTCCCCCTACTCCATGCTCTTATTTAAGTCACGTCCACAACCTTATACCTCTACTAACTTTTAAGTCTCCTAACATGCCTCTATTAGCAGTTAGACCTAATGCATGCGCACGGGTGATCAGCCAACACGTAAGGACTTCTACATGCTACTCATTTCACACATACTCGTGGTACAACTGTGTCAAGGTTTATGTAGATGTGCTAAACAAATGGTAGTCTTCCAATTCTAAGTCCATATGCACTTATGGACAAGCAGGAAGTATATTGTGAAAGCAAGTAAATAAATCATGAACTATCACAATGATACAATAGAGGAACTGGAAATAAAGACAAGAATATGAAATAACTAAAATCAAATGTAGACTAATTATAAACAGTAAAAAATGGCAAGGTGTCTTGCCTAGTGTTAAGACCGATGTGGTGCGATGATTTCGGCAAGCCGAAATTCGTCCAATTGCCAGGGTCGATGCGAAGGGTCCAAATTCTCAAGGAAATAGGAATGTGATAGTCATGATCAAATTTTACAATTAATAAGAATTTGTGAAGAAAAGTACATATGAATTATTATTTGTTATAATGTTTATAAAGGGCACATAATACTAAAACAAAGACAAAAAAATATTTTAGAATAAGGTTACTAGAGCAAGGATTCAGTAGCACCACTCTATGTCTTCTACAGAAAGGGGAGGATCACGAATTCACCTGAGTGAGTTCAAAATCGATGCTTCAGTTTCAAAAGTGAGGAAGAAGAGGAAAGAGGGATGGAGAGGAAACACACAAGGGGGCTCAATGAAGTTCGGGGCAGCGCGCAGATGAGGCGTGATCCGGTACGGTGCGGTCCTCGGCCGATCGGAGAGGTGGCACGGCCCGTGTGCGCAGAGAGGGCTGTCTGTTTCGAGGGTGGCAACGGTCGATCTTTGTTGCGGAACGCCGGGTCGAGGCGCACGGCGACCTGAGGCAGCACCTGGATCTGGCCGACGGAGGCGGGGAGCCCGACGCTCGGGCGGTGGCACGGCGAGCACAAGTTAGGGTTTTTCCCTCTTCTTCGTCCATCTGGTGGTGGTGGTGTGATGGACTTTTGGGGGAGGGCAGCACCGATAGTGGTGGTGGCGGATTTTGGTGACGATGGTGGTGGAAGGACAAGTAGGGTGGTCATTCGGGTTCGGTCGGGGTTTTAGTGTAGATGGGGTTTTGATGGCGGAGCCGATGGTGGAGTGTGAAGGTGTTGATGCCAGAGGTGGCGATGGTACGGGGAGGGGTAGTAGTGGTTGGCCGAGAAAAAAGGGTTTCGTTGCGGTGTCGAGGATGAGGGACGACGAGGTTTTTGGTTGACGAGAGGAGCGATAGCGGCCGGGAGGTGTTGGTTGCCGCGGGGACATCGAGCAAGCCTGGTGGTGGAGGCAGAAATGGAGTTGGGTTAGGGATTGAATTTGATTGTGTCGGGGGTGTGTCCGATACGAGGGATATAATGTATATGTATAATATGGAATATGAACGATGGATACCGATACGACAGCACGCCTTGGGTGGAGAAATTGGATTTGTGAATTCTTGGAAAAAAGAATATGGAGCCTCCCCTTACATAGGGGGTTGTGCTCCTAGTTGGATATGAACTAGGATGGTTTAAACCCCCGTTAGATAATTTAATTTAAAACTCTAAATTTCAAATAAATAATATCCTTCCGAAAAAAGAATATGGAGCCTCCCCTTACCAATTTAATTCATAATAAACTAGTTTAGAGTTATCTTTTTATAACTTGTAAAAATTAATATAATAATAATTTCGAAAATTGGATATTAAAATCTTTATATGAATTAGATTTATGTCCGCAAATATTTATAATAACAACGTTTTCTAAGTTACTACTATATTTATACTATAAAATAAAATAGTCTTTTATAGAGTAACCGAAAATAAATCTTTGCTTGCAACCTTAAGCAACTTAAGTATTTATCATATATATATTTTTGAAAACTATACTTACTCCATAATAAAATAAAATATTTTCTAGAAACATGTACCTCGCACATATTCACACTCGTCGAGCAAATATAAAGATACACATTCGCCCGCGACGTACAAATACGAGAACGCGTACTTGCATGTGATGAAGTACAAAGTAGATACAAATTTTATATATATAAAAATTTGTAGTAGAAATTTAAGGGGTATATAGCAGAGTTTCTCATACGATAAAACTTGCCCGCAATAAACATCATGTACACCTCTTATTTGTTGGGCAAGAACAAAGAACTGTTGATTCTGTTGGGAAAGAAACGCGGAAACCTTTCCCCAAACCGGAGAGTACCTGCGAGAGGACCGAGCAATACAACACACGAACCCAAAAACAAACACATAAAACAATCCACGCAGACACAAAGAATTTTTGACGTGGAAACCCTTGCGGGAAAAAACCACGGGACGATCGGAGTCCAACCCTGATAAGCCTCCACTAATGGAATAGAAGAATTACACCCTCTACAAACTCCTCCCGATCCAAATCGGATCCCTACAACACTCAGAGATAAGAACAATGATTACAAGGCTACGAAGAGCGAGAACGACGAGTAGAGATTACCCGAACACGATCTCCTTCGAACAGCGACCTTCAATCCTCCGTCTTCTTCTCCGAAGTTGTAATGGCACTCTTGCCTCCTTCCTCTCTCAAACTTGTGTTGTCCAATGCGTTGCGATCATACGATAATAAATTAGGGTTGAGGAAACTCAACTTAACTCCCTAATCCCGCAACCAACCTGAACCGTTGGATTAGATCCAATGATGAAAACTCATCCAGAAATCCGCTTCAGCCCCCGACGACACAGAGTTCGGCCAGAACTCTGTGTGGGACAACCAGCACCTACTGGACAAACCCTGGAACGGCCAGACCGAGTTCGGCCAGAACTCGGCCTGGTACCGAGTTCGGACCGAACTCGGATCCCCTGCTTCCAGCAGCTCCAGCAGCAACAGCAGCAACTTCGTCGCCTACTTCCCGAGCTTCTCCGACATCGGACGGCGCTCGTCGCACTCCGGGGTCTTCTCCACATAGGTTGGGAACCCCACCCACTCCAACAAATCTTCCCCTTCACAACTATGGGGAGGATGTCGTCATCCCGACGACCTGCTTGCAGTACTCAAACTTCCCCCTTGGTAGAATCTTCGTGAACATATCAGCTCCGTTGTCATCTGTATGCACCTTCTCAAGCTCCGCGTCCTTCGTCTCAACCACATCCCGTATCCAATGATACCGGGTCTCGATGTGCTTGGACCGGCTATGAAACGTCTGATTCTTTACAAGGTGGATCGCACTCTGACTGTCGCAAAGCAAAGTATACTGTTTTTGCTTCAGTCCCATTTCCTGCAGCAGCTTCTTCATCCACAACAGCTTCTTGCAAGCCTCCGTCGCCGCAATGTATTCTGCCTCTGTCGTCGACAAGGCAACACACTTCTGCAACCGCAACTGCCACGATACTGCTCCTCCCGCAAACATCATCACGTAGCCCGAAGTCGATCGCCACGTGTCTACATCTCCAGCCATATCAGCGTCGGTATACCCAACCAGCTTTGGCTCGTCACCACCAAAGGAAAGTCTCCAACCAGCAGTGCCCTGAAGATAACGTAGAATCTACTTGACCGTACTCCAATGTATCCTTCCAGGATTTGAAAGATACCTGCTAACCGTACCAACTGCATGAGCAATATCTGGCCTCGTACACACCATAGCATACATCAGGCTTCCCACAGCTGAGGCATATGGAACCCGCTCCATATCTTCCTTTTCGTCCTTGGTAGATGGACACTGTTCCTCAGTGAGCTTAAAGTGAGCCGCAAGGGGGGAACTCACTTTCTTCGACCCATCCATCCCGAAACGCTGAAGTACCCGGTGAATGTACTTCTTTTAGGACAAGTGTAGCAGCTTGGACTCTCTCTCTCGGCTGATCTCCATCCCAAGAATAGTCTTTGCTGCGCCCAAATCCTTCATAGAGAAGGCCGCGCCCAGTTGGCGCTTCAACTCCGCTATCCTAGTGGCATTCCGACCCACTAATAGCATATCATCAACATAGAGCAATAAAATGATAAAATCATCATCGACAAAATACCTCACAAATGCACAATGGTCCGACGTCGTCCGTGCATGACCATACTCCCCCATAAACGACTCGAACTTCCTGTACCACTGCCTCGGAGCCTGCTTCAGACCATACAAGCTCTTCCTCAACCGGCAGACCAAATGTGACTTGCCCTTCTCACAGAATCCCTCCGGCTGCTCCATGTACAACTCCTCCTCAAGATTACCGTAGAGGAATGCCGTCTTCACGTCCATCTGCTCGATCTCTAAGTCGAAACAGGCTGCTAATGCTAGCACCACCCGGATAGACGAATGCTTGACGACAGGCGAAAAGATCTCATCATAATCCACGCCTTTCCGCTGACCGTAGCCTTTGACTACCATCCTCGCTTTGTATCGAGGCCGAGTAGCATCATCCGTCTGCTTCACTCTGAACATCCATCGATTCTTCAAAGCCTTCTTGCCCTTTGGCAACCGCACCAGATCATAAGTGGAATTGGTGTACAAGGAACTCATCTCCTCCTGCATAGCCACCATCCACTCCTGCCTGTGTTCGTCTTCCATAGCCTCTGCGAAACTTTCGGGCTCCCCCCCGTCAGTCAATAGCACATACTCATCCGGTGAGTATCTCGTAGATGGTCGACGATCCCTGTCACTCCTTCTCAGTGGAGCCACTGGTGCTGGCTGTATACCGACAGCCTCCGCCCCTTCAGGAACTACCTCTCCGGCATGCTCATCCTCCTGAGGGACACCCTGACCACCATCAGCAGGCTAATGATCAAGGTTGGGAGCAACTCCATGTACCGGCTCCCCCATAACTGGATCCTCTGCGATGTCCTCTGGAAACTGCTCGAAGCGAAATGACTCTAACTCAGGCAATTCCTCAGCCTCAGAAGGCGTCTCGGAATCCTGAGTGTTGGTCATGGTCTGATCCTCGACGAACACCACATCCCTGCTTCTGTAGAGCTTTCCTTCCACTGGGTCGTAGAGTCTATAGCCAAACTCATCCCGACCATAGCCGACAAAGACGCATCGCCTCGTCTTCGGCTCAAGTTTGGTCCTCTCGTCCTTCGGTACATGTACGAAGGATTTACAACCAAACGCCCGCAGGTGATTGTATGACGGCTCTTTGCCGTACCATACTTTGTCAGGCACATCACCATGCAAAGGAGCACTAGGAGACAAATTAATAATATAAGCAGCTGTAAAAAGAGCCTCACCCCAATAACTGCCCGGCAAGTTTGCTTCTGACAGCAAACACCGCACCCTCTCCATCAGTGTCCTGTTCATGCGCTCCGCTACACCATTGAGCTGAGGTATCTTTGGCGGAGTCTTCTGGTGTCGTATCCCTTGCTCTCTGCAATACGCATCAAATGGACCGATGTATTTGCCGCCATTGTCGGACCGAACACACAATAACTTTTTGCCCGTCTCCCTTTCAACAGAGGCCTGAAACTCCTTGAAAGTAGGCAGCACCTGATCCTTGGTCTTTAAGGCATAGACCCAAACCTTCCTGGAACAGTCATCAATAAAAGTCACAAAGTAAGAAGCACCACCAAGAGATTTTACCTTCATAGGACCGCAGACATCCGAGTGAATCAACTCGAGCAACGCCGGCTTCCTCGAACTTGGGTGACTTTGGAAAGACACCCTATTTTGCTTCCCAGCTAAACAGTGCGTGCATTTCTCCAACTTTGTAGACTTGAGCCCCGGAATCACTTTCCTGTTCACCAAGTAGCTCATCCCCTTCTCGCTGATATGGCCGAGCCGCCTGTGCCACAACTCGGTAGACGCATCACTGACTGCGTTCACCTCCTGTGCCCCCTCTGCGCTCCCCTCTATATAGTAGAGACCGGACTTCTTGCTTCCTCTGGCAATCACCATCGAACCTCTGGAAAGCTTCTACTGACTGTTCCCGAAGAGACTGAAGAATCCCTCGTCATCCAACCTTCCAACCGACACCAGGTTGAAACGGATATCAGGGACATGACGAACATCCTTGAGAACAAGAACCGCACCCGTCTTCGTTCTCAAATGCACATCTCTAACGGCAACCGCCTTCGACACATCTCCGTTGTCCATCTTCAACATGCCGCAGTCTCCTGTCGTGTAAGTGGCAAACAGTGCCCTATTGTGAGATACATGTACTGAAGCCCCTGAGTCCACCAGCCAAGAATTGTCGTCGCAGGCGAGGTTAGTAATGACCTCATCACCTACGACGATCAGATCGCCTCCATGTACCGAGGCTGCCGCTGTAGTGTTCTCTTCTTGCTTCCCCTTGTCGCCCTTCTTCTCTCTCTTCCAAACGAAACAATTCCGCTTGATATGGCCCTTCTTACCACAATGGTAACACTCTGAGTCCTCGTAACGACCCTTGGACTTCCCCCTGCTCTTGTCTCTGCCACCACTTGGACCCCTGCTTTTGTCCCTTTCGCGGCTCTCTGAAACAAGTGCCTCTGAGTGGTGGGATATAGATGAAGTGCCCTGAGAACGTCTCCGCATCTCTTTATTCAACACCCTGCTCTTGGCAAACTCCAGACTGACCATGCCCTCTGGAGCAGAAGCGATCATAGATACTCGTACGGTCTCCCACGAGTCTGGCAATGTACACAGCAGCCACAGTCCCTGAACTTCGTCGTCGAACTTGACTCCCATAGAAGATAGCTGGTCAACCACGCCCTGGAAATCACTCAAGTGATCCGTAATAGACGCCCCATCTTTGTACTGCAGACCCATCATCGTCCGGATCAGGAACAACTTGTTTACCCCGATCTTTTTCGCGTACAAAGATTCCAGCTTATCCCATAACGTCTTCGCGTGCTCAATATTGGCAAAGTGGTTGTACACGTTCTCGTCAACGAACTGCCTGATGTATCCGCACACCTGTATATGCTCGAATTTCCAGTCCTCCTCGGATTTATCACTGGGATTCTCGGATACAAATACGGGCAGATGCAGCTTCTTGACGAACAGCAAATCCTTCATCTTGCTCCGCCAATAATGATAGTTTGTGCCGTTCAGATTCACCATACGCATCGGCTTCGCGTCCATCTCTCCTCTCTGGTTCCTCTGTCAACTCCTGACACCCTTTGAACCCAAAGCTCTGATACCACTCTGTTGGAAAAGAAATGCGGAAACCTTTCCCCAAACCGGAGAGTACCTGCGAGAGGACCGAGCAATACAACGCACGAACCCAAAAACAAACACACAAAATAATCCACACAGATACAGAGAATTTTTGACGTGGAAACCCTTGCGGGAAAAAACTACTGGACGATCGGAGTCCAACCCTGAGAAGCCTCCACTAATGGAATAGAAGAATTACACCCTCTACAAACTCCTCCCGATCCAAATCGGATCCCCACAACACTTAGAGATAAGAACAATGATTACAAGGCTACGAAGAGCGAGAACGACGAGTAGAGATTACCCGAACACGATCTCCTTCGAACAACGACCTTCAATCCTCCGTCTTCTTCTCCGAAGTTGTAATGGCACTCTTGCCTCCTTCCTCTCTCAAACTTGTGTTGTCTAATGCGTTGCGATCATACGATAATGAATTAGGGTTGAGAAAACTCAACTTAACTCCCTAATCCCGCAACCAACTTGAACCGTTGGATTAGATCCAATGATGAAAACTCATCCAGAAATCCGCTTCAGCCTCCGACGACACAGAGTTCGGCCAGAACTCTGTGTGGGGCAACCAGCACCTACTGGCCAAACCCTAGAACGGCCAGACTGAGTTCGGCCAGAACTCGGCCTGGTACCGAGTTCGGGCTGAAGTCGGATCCCCTGCTTCCAGCAGCTCCAGCAGCAATAGCAGCAACTTCGTCGCCTACTTCCCGAGCTTCTCCGACATCGGACGGCGCTCGTCGCACTCCGGGGTCTTCTCCATATAGGTTGGGAACCCCACCCACTCCAACAGATTCTGTCTGCATTATAATAATTCCTGAAATAACATGTAGGCAACTCTAGAGAGGGTGTGAATAGAGTTTGTGTCGATAATCACAAAATAAAAAATAACTTTCTATCACCTCCATAAAACAACTATCAAGATAGTAAATAAATCAGAATGAAATGCAGAAGTAAATAAAGATCAGGAGAGCATATGCAAACACAGCAATTTTAACCTGGTTTCCCTCGTGGAGGACTGGTCCAGGCCTGAGAACTCTAGCTCATGGTTGAAATCCACTATTTGTAAAATAGCATACAACCACGTGCCTTTACTCAGAAGAGCACGTCAACTTCTTACAAATTCGCAGGTGGCAAAACTTAGAATTGTCCAAGTGACTTTTATTTCACTCTTGCACACAGCTTCTAGCTGATATCGTACTAAGCACCTTGGGCTAAGGAGAGTTGTGGCTTAAGAGATATGGAAAAATGAGGCTTGGAGTAGTAGAGCTTAGAAATCTTGAATATTTGAAGGTGAGAGATGATTTGAAATGAGAGAATTCAAGCTCTATTTATACTACTCTGGGGAGGAAGAATTCAGCCCGAATTCTGTCCCAAGAATTCAAATTTTTGAACGTTGGACATCTTGTAACAAGCAGGCCCTAAAAATTAGGGTACTGAAAATTAGGGGGCAAAGTTCAGCCCGAACTCTGCCTGAGACATAGTTCGGCCCAAACTCTGTCTCCCTTGGGACAGAAGTTCTCAATAGGCTATGGTGGTTTGGTTTGGTTCAGGAATTGGTATGTTTGATTGGTAGAGCTTAGAGAGATATGTCTAGGGGTTGAGATGACATAGTGCGACTCAACGTACACATTCTCCTAGACTCAATAAATTAAAGATTACAGACTTGAAACAAATAGGAAAACCAAGAGCCCTTTGATGATACCTTTTTTCTGATATTTGAGCAGACCTGAAGACGTATTTTTTCTTGATAGAAGTCGTCCAAAGATAAACCGATCTGGATTGATCACTAGGCGGTTCAGAGAAATCTTTTTGTATGACCTCGTCTTTGGTCCATCATTAATTCTTCAATACCTATGTCCTGGTTTGATCATGTTTGATCATGCTTATTGTATGTCTACAAATACATGTTAGGCGAGCAAAATATGTTACAGTACGATACAAGCATGGCAATATGATATAGGACAATTAGGACAATGCTAAGTTTAATTAGCAATATGATAGTGAGTATATGAATATTAGTGACATCATTATGTTAAACTTAATTGATTAGCCATATTCGAAAACACAATGTAATCATTGGGCTAACAATGACATGTGTGAATACCGTCAAGTAAACTACTCTCACATCTAAAGTGAGGGCTGGCATTCTCTAAAAACCGTTGGCTACAGCTGAATTGACGTGAGAAGCGGCTAGGTAGGTAAGGCTCCAAGTAAATTTGTCTGTCTTCGGAGTACTAGGTAAGAAGGGCAGATTAATTGAAGCCAGTGAAAAGGTCCCTCGGAAAGACTGGAGACATGGCCTATCCTGGTATATGTAGACTCATAACCGTCTTCACTGCCAGGGAACCTCGGTGCAATCTTGAAAAATCATAGACATTCACATAGCCCAGTACTCTTCTAAGAGATATAATACGATTAAAGTTCCAAGTCTACCCCTTATATCTTTGAAAGGATACTGTCTCCATGGGTGACATCTGATTACAGCCCCAGATCGTTAATTTAGGGAAACGAAGGATGAGCAACACATTAAACAATGAAATGGCAGTTCTGTTCTCGTAAAATCTTTATCCTTCTCTTCGTGCATCATATTATATATAAAGTTGTGTAATCCCTTCTTAATGATGCATACCATAGCTGGAAGTAAAGCTAATATATGGCCGAAGACCAACTTTATAGTCGGAAAGATCAAACTCTGACTCAATCTCTCAATGGCTCCAACTCCTCCAGAAACTTTGCTGTTTTGCAACTAGGTCATTAAATGTCCAGCCATAACTGCTTTATCCGATAATGGTGTAAGGCGTTGGTACAGAAAATTGTAAGTTGAAGGGTGGTCATTACTTTCTCTTAAATTCTTCTCCTTGAGTGTCTCCATTAACTCCTTGACCTTATTTTTAGTCATTTTTGGGCAGACTTCAAAACCAGCTGGGCTTTCATTTACTAACCGCTGACGAATGAGATAGTTCGTCCAATCCTTGGTATGGGGAATAGGGCCTTCAGTCTTTCCAGTCTTGTTTTTCCTATAAAAAATCTGATGATGTAACAATAGCTCTTTATATACTGCGGCCATTTTGGGTGATTTTGCTCCATATCAGAGAGTTCGTCATTTGTTGAAGTATATTCTTCATATGGTTCAGTGCCCCAAGGAAGTTTCAAGATTTTATACATCTCGTACAAGGCCAATCACATTTTACTAGCAGGTATGTAAAATGTACCTTTTTTTATTGTACATCTTTGTAAGGGTGACAAACATGTGGCCATTCATCTTCAAGCCATAGTAAGTAGCTATGGTGGCATAATACAGACCACATTCCTTCAACATATTCTCATATCATTGTAAAATCCACTCTAATCGGTCATTCCAAGACTTGTAGTCATGAGTTTAGTTGAGTAACGTTAAAGTACTAGTGGGGTAGGATTTGTTCTTGATAAGTAACTTATTGACAAAGGTGTCATCAGCAAAAACTGGGACGTCGGGTCCTATATCACCTTTAAGACCCCCTGGCAACAACCCAAAGTGGGTGTAAGATAAAGATCATTTATGACATTCGAAGGAGTCCTTCCCTGAGTCATTGTAACTGTAAACTATGCTTCCGGGAAGGAGTCCAGCTTGCGAGAGTGTAATAGGATATGTATCCAGAGGCAGATGATGTTCTACAGCTGGTATAAACACTTATCGATTCACAGAAATCATTATCCAAGGAGTTTTCTCCTTCTTCATTTTATAAGTATTTGTGTCATTTAAAATCAAAGCATCGCCAAACAAGAAGGCTGGTCTCAGAAACTCTTCGTGTTCTAAACGAACTTTCCACTGTTCAACATCTGTTCCAGAAAGCTTTGGGTTTGATCAGCAATCATTTTCTGTCTTAAAGGAGGCTGAACTTTGTTGATCTGAGCCGCCATAAAAGATACAACATCTGAGTAGGTTGACAGGAAAGTGGACTGCAAAGTGGAAGAAAAATATCAGTTAAGATGACTTAGTCAAAATTTCACATTTTTGGGTCATTAATGACATAAATAGTCGCATCGACATTTATGCGTGCATTCTTCATTATCAGCAAGACTGGAATTTTTATGCCGCATACTACAAGAGGCGCATAAGTGCAGATTGGTTACACTCATGCGACAACTTATAAAAGGTGCCTAAATTAAAATATGCATAAGGGCAGATTGGTTTCACAGCAACAACTATATGCATAATGGGAGAGTTTCTAATCTACACATTTTAGAGTTGAACTTCCTCACTCATACGTCAAGAATTATAGGCACATAGCGTTGTGGATTTCTATTTGCGAATAACAAAAGAAAAGAAAGAAGAAGAAGAAGAAGAAGAAGAAGAAGAAGAAGAAGAAGAAAGAGTGCAAGGGTTTTTCCTCCAGCAAATGAAAGTAGGGTTTTACCCTCGATCGGCGGCTGAACTCCGATAGGAACAGTCTCAGTTGAGTCATCGACCGACTCTCCCTTACTTCTGTTTGATGATGGTGCCTTAAAAAAGCTTTAGGGGCCATTGCTCTGATGTTTTTGGTAGAATGAAAGAAAAGAAGGAGTTCTTGAGAAGATAGAAATTTTCAAGAAAAGTAAACTTTCTCTATCCTTCTTCAGCCCTATTTATACACTGCTATCAACTAGCCGCTTAAGAGTATATGACTTTTGAATCCTGAGTTTTTCGAATGAATCATACTAAACTTCTCGATTCTTGTGCCAAACGATGGTTATATTAATGGTACAGAATCCAAGGACGATTTCGAAAGATTGACAGCTATCTAATTAAAAATTATAATCTTATGCATTTCAATCAGTGCGACAACCTTATGTGTCTCGGTTAGTTCGATTATGTCATACGTCAAGTTAATTTGGAGCTCATGCGTCTTCTTGATGACAGATTTTATATACAAGTCCTATGCAGCATAGTTCTTTTGCGATTATGGGACAGTTTTCTACTTCAATCAGTTATGCGACAATTTGGAGACGGTGATGCTTCAAAGACAAGCCAGAACTCACACAAGAATAAAATTGCAAACAAATGAAAGAACGTTAAATTCAAAAGCAAAATTTTATTTCAAAAAAAATCATGATTACATATGATAGAGATTTATTACATTCTGGATTTTTACTTCTAGGTCATGATGTTGGCTGATGGTGATCTGTTACATTCCAGATATTCTCCATCAGTTTGTCTCTCAGTGCAAACCGTAATATATGGAAAATATTGTACTAAAAAGAGATAATTACAGAAAGGTAATACTGTGACATATAAGTCTAGTACCAATATTCCCACAACCTCATAAGGTTGGTGGTAGGGATACAGTACTGATTTGGCCCCTCAGAAGGTGCTCAACCCCGGACTCCCACTTTACGTTTGCAGCTGTAGGTCACCCTCTGTAGTATCAGGCAGCACACTCTGGCAGGAGAATACAAAATTGGGCATGCATAAAGCCGATGTCTCCTCGCCAACTACCAACAATGTCCATCATCAATAGTATTTTGATTGGGACTCAAACCCAATCTCATCACGGATGCTACAACAGTAAAACCAGCCAGTTGCAAGCCTCATCAGATAGATGTAGACAGCTAGCTGGGTCTGAGGACAGCAAAGGTCCTTTGTATAATGTGCTGGATTATGTCGAACAAGACATGTTATGATGTCCTTCCAAGCTCCATTTGGGCTCCAGTTATCCGAGGAGTATCCTAAAAAGGCATGACAAGTTCAAAGGAGTTAGGTGCATGAAATCAGTTGTTGTTCTGAATAATCATGCAGTTTTCCCTCATAATGGTAAAAGGCGCATAGACATGCATGACAACTTCATGCGCACCTATGTGCTGTATGAAAACAGTGTTTCCAAGCAGCATATTTCTTTGATGAAGTTTGGTAGCAACTCAATTTATGTGTTTGATTGAATTTCTCGCTGACAGTGCGTGTTCTGTAGAAGTTCTGCCTCTACAATTGTGTCCTTTAGAAATGTGATGTGTTCGAACATGACAATAGTGAAACGTTTTCTTCCATCTACTCTTTGTGACGGAGTGATTAGTAGAAAATTAAAAAAGAAAGAAATGAAAAATACTTTAAGAAACATTACCTTCTAAAGATCAATTTTTCTTCTAACTTCTACCACAACCAGAGAGCAGTGCTCTGGGCAGAATGATGCTCAATCTTGTTGCAAGTTTGCATTAGTCTGCTGGAGATCGAACTTGCAATTGCATGATGAAAGGATGTGATGAAGAAGTTTTGCCAAAACAACCTCCTAATTATAATGATGGAGGAGTCATACAAAGTTGCAATATGCGACAGTTGGTTATGAACCATGACCTTCGGTAAAGAGATTAAAGGATAGAGTCAAAACAAAGACAGCAAGGCAGATGATCCTATGTGTCTAAGATTTATCTGACAAAGTCCTCTCTCATACTTCTTGTTCAAAGTGCAAAACTCGTTCAAGTTCTAAAAACTTTACAGAGGGTCTTGTAGAAGCATAAAAAATACAAAATAGGGTGCATAGATTTTGTGCGCCTAAAACTAAAGTTTCAAGGTTGAAGCAGTTCTTAAAGCTTATGAGTTGTTGAAGACTGAGAGTATTGGTCGAAGAGACGCCTAGCTTCAAGAGGAGTGAGAAGGACGCATTGCCTATTTTGACACATGATTTTGTCTTGTCTCATGGAAAGAGATGAGGAACCTTGGGCAGTATGTAGTACACAGATTCTGAGGAAGATGTTAATGCTTACGTCATTGTCATTATTACTTCTATAGATGTATCAGTGTTATGCGGCTACCTCTAAGATATTGTAAAATTATCTGCAGTAAGAAGTCAAGAACTATGTGTCTAAAATTTATTTTGACGAATAGTCAATCCACAGAGAAGAGATATTATTTGCAGTAAGCAGTCAAATACTATGCATCTAAAATTATTTAACACATAAGCTAATTCAAAGTAGAGAGATCGTGTGCAGACACGGCAATATTTCGTGCATCACGTCTCAAAATATGTGGCAAGCTATACGTAATTATCGAACATGTTCACTCTCCACTAACCCCTAAGGCCTATGCGCCTATCCATTTTCATGCACCTTTGAGATAGAAGACAAGTGTATTTTCTGTACATATGCACTTCGTTGTTCCAGTAAAGAAAACCTATAAATAGAAGATAGTGTCTTCCTCGCCAAGACATATAGAAGGAGGCACAAAGAGGCTACGTATGCTAGATATTTGTTAAGAATTGGTAGAGAGAGAGATTTCGGTGATAAAGTTTCCTTTGTTGTCAAAAGTTCATCAACAGACAAGCTTCATCAACTTTTACATCAGATCGTCAATGGAGTAAAGAAGTCAAAGTTGGCTTAACTTCCATCGCCCCAATCCCCAGATATTATTATACTCAAAAATTCTTGTTAAAGATTCTTGTTGTAATTTTTCCTTTATAATAATACAAAATATTCAGTCCTACTGGACTTTTTGTGTTAAAACACTAATGCCACAGCTTAAGAACTTGCTGTAGGCCGTACTGAGATTTCATCAACCTGCAAACTTTGTCTTCAAGATTCTGAATTCAATTCCCAAACTTCAAGGACTAGGAAGAGAATATGTACATTATTCTCGACTGTATGGATCTAGACCTTCCAATTAGGTTGAGTGCAGCACTGCTCCTATGGAAAACAATTCCTTTACTAAGAAAAGCAAACTTTGAAAAGTAGGAAGGAGTAAACTGTATGAGTTAAATGATCGTAAAGTATGACATTTCTGAGGCATTCAGGGGTACAATACTATCTGATGAGGTTACAGAGCCAAGTAATTCATTAAAATTGAGAAATGATTCATAAATAATGATAAGGCAGAAACAAGTACACTTTTGTTGCGCTTGATTACCATAAAGTATAAGGGCAAAGGTATAGAAGGGATACACCATGGAGATGTCTCGTATTGCTTCAAAACTTAAGACACTTAAGCTCGACCTGTCTGATAACTTGCTCGTGCATTTGGTATTACTCTCACTTCCTATATAGTATAACTTTAAGCTAAGTTGTGCCAAAAAGAGAAATGTACTCTAAATAAGCTCATTTTGAATTGTATACAAGAAGATGAGAGATTGAAGTAAGATAAAACTAAAAGTGCCAATTTGGCTACTACCCCTAAGGACAAGTAAAAGGGTACTAAGAGAAAGAATACAAAAGCAGCTAAGGATCTAGCTCAAAACAATCTGAGTTAAGGATTGTTTCTTTTATGACAAGTCGGACACGTAAAGAAGGAATACACAAAATACCATGCATTGTGTGTAAAAAAAAGTATATTTTTTTAATTTGGTCTATTTTGAGGTTAATTTAGCTTTACTACCTAGAAATATATGGTAGTTAGATTCTGGTGCAACTACTTACAACAGTATTTCTATACAAGGCTGCCTGAGCTACCGAAAGCCAAGCGATGGTGAAAGACGTATCTATGTGGGTGAGGACAAGTCGGTATAAGTGGAAGAAATAAGGTATTTTAGATTATTATTGGAATCTGGTTATTATTTGGATTTGATAGACACTTTTATTGTATCGTCTTTTAGATGAAAGTTAGTTCAATTTCTTTATATTAGACAAATCTAGTTATCATTGTTGTAACTTCCGTTCCTAATATACGTATTTTTGTGTATTATTCATGTATCCTATTTGATGTAGTACCTTGCACATGTTGCTCATGCCAGTATCCCTGTATTAGTGCTTGGGTATCTTGATGAGTGTCACGAACGGCTTCTGCTTTTCGAAATATGAGTACGTGGCCAAGTCCAGCCTACGCCGCAGCATCAATGGTAGTGTACGTTATCTAGACCTCAATATCAATCTCAAATACAATAAAATTATATCTATTTGCTCATTCGTAATAATTATTCAAATTACAACCCAATAATACATCAAAATAATATTCGGAAACAAATCCGCTAAATATTTAAATAAGAGAACTATTTAATCTATCTATAATCTAAGATAGGCCTCTAAGATCTCTATCTCCACTCGTATGATCCATAGCATAAGATAGCAAGTCACCTTCAACGATCCAGTCAGGAAAGGAACAAATTACAAGCCTATTGTAATAATATAACTCAGCATAAATAAAGCTAGACGATAGAGATGCAATATAGAAATTAAGGAAACATGTATATGAACTGGAAACAATAAACACGTATAAGAGGACCAGTGGAAAGAACATGTATAAAAAGATGACTGGATAATGAACATGAACAAGTAAGATAACGGACAGTGTGTGTGAAATACCTTGCGACATATGAACGGCTGGACTAATATGCCACATCATCTCGGTGCCCATCCATATTTTATAAGGTACGACTAACCCGTAAGGTACGGCTAACCCATACGTGAGTTGCATAACTTAGCTATCCATATTAACATTTATTGGGGTTTGTTCACATACCTACTTAACATTGCCCCTCCCAACTTACTAAACAAAAACAATAACAACAATCATGGTACAACAAGTCCTATCGTATCATAATCGTGTCCCAAAATTTTGAAAATAGTGAGACATATCAATTTGTTTGGACAACTAGCACTCAAATAATTTTTAAAAAATTCACGTTCATAATTATAGAAAATAAATTATAGATTTGGAAAGCTAACCTCGATACGGTTTTAACAAAAACTAAAGGTAAAACAGAGTCCGGAGTTGGTCGCAACAGTTTCAGGAAGATGTTATATCTTCTAAAAAATGAGGGTGAATTTATGATGAATTTTGGCATATTTTGAATGAAAAAGAGAGGAATTTTGGAAAAAAAAAATATGAGAGATGTCATAAGTTTAATAGGTATTTATAATGGATAGCAATTAGTTAATTAGGATTTGATTGGAAGGGGGAAAGGCTTTCCTTAAATAGATGGAGATTGACTCAATTTACTAATTAGGGAAGGATCAAATCTGATGAATAAATATTTTCCATAAATTTAAATAAAATACATATTTAAAACTTAATTAATCAAATCTAATTCAATATTTAGTTACCATACATAATTCAAATTCATATTTGTTTACATAAAAATAATTCAAATATATTTGCATAATCCAAAATCTTATTTTAAATAATTTAAATAGATTTTTAATGGTCAAAACTAATAATCAATAATTTTAAAACTAAATTAATCAAATTTAAATCTAATATTTGATTACAATAATAATTCAAATTAATATTTCATATCATCAAAATAATATAAAGAATATTTTCTTAAACCAAGAATATAATTTGGCAAGACCTTTTTGTCATTCAAAAATACCTATAATTTCTTTTATAGGAATTCAAATAAAACTTTATTTTCTAACACAAAACAATTAAAATAAAGTAAATAAAAATTTTGAAAATTCAGGAAGAGGGATTACAATGAGTATGGGATTTATTAGATTTCTTATGATAGTTGGAGACCTGATGGGTCAATCAGCTAGATCGCCTTATATTATATGTTATCCCATGACTTTGGTCTAGACATGTACTCTATCTTGGCATAGTATTGCAACCCTTGTCCTTGTTTGGTTTTCGAGGTGTATTACTACATCGATGATAGAATACAGATTTAGTCTATAGTTTAGGCTTTATTTATAATATAGTCATTATGGTCTTTCATCGGATAATTGATTAACTTATACAACTATGTTTTAATTGCTGGTTTTATAGAAAGATTATAATACATGAGACTACCCTGGTCAAGTAGAACATCCATTGGCATTGCCATATACCCGTGATAGCACCTGTAGGTAGAACAAAATACCCAAAAATCCTCACAATTAAGAATTTCTTAGACTAGTATATCGTCAATATAATAGTATATAGTCAGTATATTGTCTGTTAACAGAACTGCCCAGTCAGCTTGTTGAATAGGCCCACATTTTTACCCGTTGAATATTTGTTTTTGTTTGTGTGACTAGAATTTGTTATGGAAGCCTTGGATTGATGACTTGGCATGATCAATAGCCAAAAATCAATTCCCATACATACTAAAACCATTTCTTTCTCTCTGTTTCTCTTTGAGGATCCATATATATATTGCATTATTAGGGTAATCCAGATATCACATAGCAAGTCGTAGGGTTGGTTGGTCAATTATTAAACCTAATTTGATTGTGTATTATACTATCTGTTAGTGGCCTAGAGACATAGATTGTCGTGGTGTGATGGTCAAACCCTTACCCTGTGACCCCCCATATACTTATGGCATCCATAATGACCCTTCTTATTTATTAAGGAAATCATAATAAGCAAATTAATTATGCAAGTTACATAAGGAATTCTAGTTGATCAATTTCCTAATTTCACCAAGCACGAAGTTCGTCCCTCCAAAATAGGAAGAGACAAGAAATAAATAATATCGATGTCAAGGAGTATGATCGAATGCAAATTATGAATTCTAAGGGAGGTAATTTATTTTAAATCAAATCAGTTGTGGATTGAGATCCTATTAATACTTAATCATAATCGCAGGTTCGCTCGGTACAGTAACATAACCGAGACGATATGCTATGACATGCATGAACCACCAAAAAAATATGTAACATTCAAGTCCCAAAATACATAAGACTAGGATACGTAAACATGCCAGTTATTCATCAAGTGGAATCCATCCCTAATCGAATACGTATAAGCTGTCTAAAGGTCCAGTCTAATTATAACTAGCATGTCCAACTATATCTCAATACACAGAATATCATCTTAAGTGAGAACCAAGTGTACTAATGCTGATCAAACAATAATACACCGATTCCACTAGAATAAAAGTACCAAGAAAGATAATATGTATTAAAGTTGGTCAGTCCTTAATACAACTATCTGAACAAGCACATGACAAAAAATTAAAGCTTGTGAAACTAAGCTAAAGAGCAGAATGCAAGTAATGGATAAAATGTGTAACCATAATAAATACCTGGATCAAAAATAGTAATACCTCCATGATCAACGAACTATATATCTCTGCATAATCAACTACCTGGAGAGATCACCATGTCCTTAAGGGACACAACAAGGTACATAAAACAACAAGCCCATAACAGTAATAAAAATACAACAGCAAAAGGATAACTATCATAACCAATAAAGTGATATGCACATGAGAACATGTTCCATATATAGGCTTCAGCCACTGAGGCTCACAAGCTCCTCAGCAGGCTATCACCCTAAGGCACTTGTCATGGGACCAAGGACATACGAGTAGATAACTACCTATGCTCTACGATAGAGACGAAGGTATATTGGTAGAATATCATCCAAGTCCTAAATATGGAAACGAGGATATACCAGTATATATATATAAATGAAAAAAATAATATATATATATATATATATATAGCCTGATATAGCGGTACTGTTCACCCTACCCTGTGTATCTAGTACTAACAAGTCGAGGCAAGTCCAGTCTAGCAAATATCAAGTACAAGTAATGACCTACATCCTATCACAGAGTCCAACCATAAATAACTCATGTATAACTCTATACCATAATCGTGTCAGTGTCATGTGGTATATAGTGTCAATGGAACACGAATAAATACAACGCAATGCCTAGTATCGATACCCGATATCTTTAAGATGACATCGGCACCCGAATGTAATTCGGACGCTAAGTATCAATAATCCTACGTCCACTAAGACTATAAATATGAAAAATAAATGTACAACAAATAAAGGAAAAATAAATTAACTGAAACATTGGCAAGGTATACTTGCCTGCATTCTCCAAGTACGTGTATAATGGTCTGACTCTTGTATCCTCGGTCATATCATCACAAACTCCTAATAAATATAAACCATAAATCAACTACCGCACCAAGCACATCGTACTCCAACCATATTTCTGTCACAACACTCTAACTAGTTTTTAAGATAACTAGTCTAGTCCATATGCTAGTTAATTAGTCACAACTCTATAGGTAACATGCTACTCCAACAAAATACCACTTTTTATAATATAAATGTATTTATTAATTCTAGAATAATATTTCAAAATAATTTAAAATATAATTTATATACAATTTTGTAAGAATAATAATTATTTGTCAAATCTAACTAGCCACACAAAGTAACAATTTCTCGGGCTATTTGGAAAGATATAATTATACAAAAGTATTAATTTAATATTCTGAAATAATATATTTAAAATAATAGTTTTTAGAAATTAATTCATTAGTTTTCATGACTTCAGACATCAAAATTTATATAACAATTGGTTTCACAACAATGAACACAACAAAGTACGAAGATCAATTAATTTCGGCGACAAAAACGACAAAGAATTGATCACAAATCTATGCCAAACTTATAGAGCAATTTAATAAAATGAATGTGGGTTAAATTGAGATGTTAGGGTGCTTACCAAGGGTCCTAAAGTTATCGTATGGCTAAAAGGGTCACGAACAGCGGCTATGTCCAGCAAAATTCAGCCTGGCTACCATGTCGCAAAACTTACGCCACGGACAAACCGTTGCGATCCATAAGCCACGGCTTTGAGGGAAGCTATGAGGGAAGGTAGGAGACAGTAAAGGAACATATTAGAGTTGGTTTCGTGAAAGATTGATCAATAAAAATAGGTGACACACATGTGCAAAGTCAACCTACTTGTTGGTTCGTATTTCCCGTTACGGCTGAGAATAACTTCCAAGTTCAGCCCTCAAACGACCAAACAAGTAGACGAGACTCCTCCGGAGCTTGACAGGGTTGAAGAGGGGGTCTCTTAGGGTATGCTTGGATTGAGGGTTAATAAAGTAAAGTGAGAGGAAGTTAAGTGAGGGGAAATAAAACTGTGCTCGGTTTGAGGGTAGAGGTTTAGGAAGGAGAGCTATAGATGGTTAAGTAAGGATTTATTTTACCCTCTTTTGTCCATTTTAACCCCCTGAATGGGAGGGTTAACGAGGGGATAGAGTAATTTTCTTTAAAAAGTCATAAAACCCCTTATTTGTTTATATCATGATTTTTCCTCCAATTTTTTCTTGTTTTTAACAAGTTGCTCCGTAGCTTCCTAATTTCTGAAGATATTTTGACAAGTTTTAAATAAAATTTCAATACAATTTAATGCTTATGATATATGTAATAAGATTATTTTGGTAACTATCATATTTTTATTAATCCTCCTCTCACTCAAAACCTCCAATCCAAACAAAAGTTATTAAACATCTCCACTTAACCCCTCCAATCCAAACAAGGTTCTATGTATTGACTCTACTCCCCCCTCACTTAACTCCCCCTCACTTAAACCCACTTAACTCTACTTATTTTCCCCCCTCAATCCAAGCAAACCCTTAAGGTCGTCATGGAGGTGGTGGAAGGGTTGGAAAGGTTGCCAGAAGGCGCGGATAACAAAGAAGAAATAGGAGCCGCACAGTTTGTGAAGGTTCGAAAAGATTATGGTTAGGGCTCAATTTTTTTAGTGTGTGTGTGTGTGTGTGTGTGTGTGTGTTTGTGTGTGTGTGTGTGGAAATCTGAGAGGGGCGTTGTTCGACATCACAAAAGGTAGAACAAACTTTTTGTTTATTGAACTAAAAAAGACCTGTGTACAGAGAAGGAAGTCCAAAATAGGATATTCTAAGTATAAGGGGAAGAGTTTTTGAGTTTCTGGGAAATTGTGACAGTGGAGATCGAGCACCACAGCGGCTCCTTTACTCCGTTGACGATCTGACGACGGGTTGAACTTGCTCTGACTTTCTGATGCCTCTGATGGAACTCTAGGGTTGCCGATCAAGAGGATGCCTGGAGCCGGAGATTTGATATTCGGTAGTCTTTCCTCTTTTTTGAAGAAAAATTCTTTCAATTTATAGGGGGAGAGCACATATGCGATGTGCATTATGATTTTGAGATATGAAGGAATCTACCGTCATTGCACGCTACAGGCTTCTGCGGTACTGACACGTGGTGGACATTGAGATTTTCCTCAATCGAGATCTCTGATGATTATCAAAATAACCGAAAGAGGAGACACTTGACGCGTACCGATTTGCTTGTTCGGATGCAACAGAGTAAATCTTGGGATTTCATCTCAGATTTGGATTCTGATTGATCCTCGTCTAAGATTTAAATCAATTTGATAAGATATCAATCATGATTAACCCCAATTCTATCTTTGAGAGAGTAGGTATAAGCAATCTAACTGGGTGGAACCATGCTTCCTGTGCCTTTGGCAAGGTCTGAGTACTGCTGCGCTTCTGGGGCGACGAGTAGACTGTTCTTCTGGAGACAACGGAGCCCCTGTGCTTTCAGGCGACGAGTGGACTATCCTTCGAAGACGACGAAGCCTATGTGCGTATGAGTGACGAGAATGCTGTGTTTCGAGCGACAAAGTCACTGTGCTTTAGGGCGACGAATAGGCTTGTGCTTCATGTTGACGAGGTTACTGTGCTTTTGGAGCGGCAGGCGGACTTGTGTTGGATGTAATGGTATCTCTCAAGTCTCTGACGAAAGGTAATTGAGCTTCTGGGTCGGAGCAGAGTGTTGCATCGTTGGAGTTGAGGTGGTATGAGAACATCAGCGATCTGCGCCTGAGGTTGGCGCAGGAATGTAGTTGTGCATCTGGATTGAAGGCATTGGCTTTGAAGTCTTCTTTTAAAGAGCAATAAATGACCGCTCCTTAATGAATGACTCCCTCTTAATTGCCACCGTAAGTTAGAGAATTTCAAGGGGTCCTAGGATAGTCTAGGACTTAGTCGAATGAACTTTATATAATGAGGTTCATCGTGTTGAATCCTAGGTTCATCCCATTAATATGGAAACTTGCACCATCGGTCATGTGGCTTACATTTTGGACTACTCCCGCCAATATAAAGGGGGAGTTTCTTCCGAAGAGTCACATCTTCTTCTTCTTCTTCTTATCCTTCAACACAATACTGGATCCAGACTTAGCTTCGAACGGAGGTTGGCCTTGCCGAAGTCAGATTTTGGTTGAGGATTCCTTCGTTCAAAGGGGCTATACCTTCGTAAAAGAACTGTTGATGAGCCTCGGAACGTGCTGGAATGCTTCTCATTAAGAGTTCAAACCTGGGCGACACCGTGGAGGTCTTGGAGATCCTGACGCCCTAGCTTGTGGAAGGATGGCCAACTCGGAGAGCCACAGGTTGTGCTCTGCCCTGCTCATTGGCAGCGGCGTGCTTTTGTTAGGCTAGAAGAGCCTCAGAAGCTGATGTCCTTTTGAAAAAAGGACTTTCTGTTGCGCTGTGGCCTGAGCTTTCGGCGGGCCAAGCTGCTTCCGGAAGTGCAGCGCGTCTGAAGGAGAGAAAACTGTGGTGAAGACTTTGATGAAGACTGTATTCACATCTTCTATCCATAGTACTTCTCTCATTGATGATCATACTATGAAGAGTAACCCAGATGTAGATCCGTAGGAGTTTTTAATTCGGCATATGTAATCACAAAGTCTTTTTTAACTGATCCTTGTAATTATGTCTTTATGCAGTCTTTTATGTAATCGTGACGAGTCTGTAGCAAACTCTTGTTGTCACGACCCGCACCCTAGGTAGGGGCACAAGTGCGTGACAACGCCCAGCCTACACCGTAAAAACGGCGTAGAACGCTGTAGGTCTACTAGCCAACAAAAAGTATATAATAACCTGTCATCTCCGTACGGAGGTATATAATATGAAATACTGATAAACTCAATCACAATCTAGAAGGAAGAAATCATGTCACGAAGACTAGATAGATATAAACACAAGTCCAAAATCCAACTCAACAACGAGAGAGAGACAAGTAATATAGTTATACAATCCCAAAATATAATAACATATGCATAAGGAGCAAGCTGGAGATAAGGTACAGTCCAAACAACTCTAACTAAGCAATAGGTAAAGTCTCGTCGGGCGGAGCTAAGCCCTGCTGGACCCAGGTCTCCAAGTCTAAGCCCACTACGTCATCCGGACCGTAGTAGGTACTGTAACCCTCCTCATCAGCATCTGTAATATTTTGTCAATATATCCAATCAGGATGGAACGAGTACAATCAACTAACAACAGTTCACAAGATATGACAAAAGCTATAAGACTGTAAATAGAGAGTATATACAAGAAATCATGGTATGTACATGTGAGTATCATGGCATGGTAAGCTGTAAATCTAGAGCTAGAACAAGGCAAGTAAACTAATCATGGCATGTACAAGAATCAAGAATCATCTATCTAGGTGTGTGAGTACTAGCTTCGATATGTGGCCGGCTTGGGTCTGAACAAGGTCTAATGATCCACCAATCCTACGTGGATTGTAGGATTGGTATTATTCAAGGTCTAAAAGAATAAACAAGGCAGATAATGACCACACATCTACACTAGTGCTCTCCGTCCCCGACTGGTATAGTGGATCCAAACAAGGCACGTCACGACGTGGGATTCTACGAGAAGGGAGCAAGTCTCCTCGAGAATCAGCGTCTATATACTGTACAAGAACTACAAGGGGGCTTGTACAAGACATACCAAGAAAACAAAAAATAACACCTCATGTCGGGATCCATGAATACCAATCCGTGTGACCAATGTGTCAAGAACAAGCATATCTACACTAATTACATGAATTATAACAATCATCGTAAATTGGAAAAGTCTCAGAGAATGTAATTGCCTGTAATGTGATGGATAGATCGACTGAGTCCAAGAACAGTGCCTCGAGGACCTATAGATGGAATAATATATATCTATATAATGGTTTAGAAGTAAAATTAAGTCATACTGAGTAAAACTAGGTTAAGACACGTCAAACTAAGTCAATCTAGGTCAAACAAGGTCAAACTAGATTGTACAGGGTCAATCAAAGTCATATTCGGCCTAACCAGGTCAAACTAGGTCAATGCAGGTCAAACAGAATTAATCTAGGTCGATTTAAGTCAACGGTTGACTTACAGTTGACTTTAGGTCAATTGGTCAACTCTGGTCAACCCTAGGTGAACTTTAGGTCAACTTTAGGTCAAACTTGACTAAAGTTGACTAACAGTTGATTTTGGGTCAACTGGTCAAGTTTGGTCAAGTTCTAGGCTATTTTAGGCTTCGGTTAACTTTCGGTTGACTTTTGGTCAAAATAGTCAACCGTGGTCAACTAAGGTCAAAGCTAGTCCAAGTCCACTATTCCTAACCATGACCAACCATAATAACCTAATTTTAGCTATATCTTAGAGTATTAAACTTATATGTTGAGAATTGGGTATTATCTCTACTTAACCCATTTATCCGTCTACTCTAATACTAAGGCCAAGTAGCTTTACCTTAGGAGTTTCACTCCCGGGTTCCTAGGGTAGTACGATACTAGCCTACACTATCATTACCTACCAAGCTTCCTAGGTAGAGTGGACATCCAGCCCATCTTACGACTCATGTTGTCGATTTACCGATTCAAGATACTCAATGATATCGTGCGATACCATCCTCCTACTCCCACACGAAACCTCGATTTCAACTCGAGAGCCTACACACAAAATCTAATTCACATTATCTAAGTCTCATCCAATTTTGGACACGTTCCGACACTCGGAACTCAATTTCCCCCCTTTACCAAATTCTGACTCACTCACTAACTCTCTCTAAACTCACTCTACACACACACTCATAGGACTAATTGGGGGATTATTTTGGGAGTATATAAGGGAGTATATATGCATATATATATGGGTATATATACGTATATATATAGGTATACAAGTATATATAGAGGGGTTTTAGGGGGGGTTTATAGGCTAAAAAGGGGGGCTTATAGTGCTTGCTACTGCTGCTGCTATGCTTGCTACTGCTGCTGCTAAGCCTGCTGCTGCAGCTGCTGTTACTGCCTGCTACTGCTGCTGCTTAGCTGCTGTGATGGGGGGGTCAGCAACCCAAACCCCCCCTAAAGCTGCTGCTGTTGCCCTCATTTCTTCCCTCTAGCTTCCTCTCTTCCCACTCTTTAATCTCTTCCTCTCACTCTCTAAATTCCTTCTAAAATCTCCTCTCAAATCTCACACACATCCATATCTATATATATATATATATATATATATATATATATATATAGAGAGAGAGAGAGAGAGACACTCACACACACATTCATATCTACATATGTATATATATATACACACACATACATATCTATATATATGCATATATATATATATATATATATATATATATATATAAATATATATATATATATATATATATATATATATATATACTCACAACCACATATAAATATATATATATATCTATATACATATATGGACACACACACACTTACACACATGGACACACACATATGTGGACACACACACACACACACATATATATATATATGGACACACACACACATAATTATATAAACATGTATATATATATGGACACACAAACTCAAGGACACAAACACTGATCCTAATCCTCCTAGGAGTCTCCCATAGCCCTCAAATCTCTACACAAGGGACACAACCATGGGGTAGTTCCTATGGGTTCCAAAATCAATAAAATTTTATAGGAATTGATTTAGAGAATAGGTAATTACCAACTAGGAGTAAATCCTAATGAAACTCTCTCCGATTCGAAGATTCTCGAAGAATGGACACTTCCACCTTGCACTTCTCTTCCAAACTTAGGTAGCACCCTCCCTAGATGGTATAGAGAGGTTCTATGGAAGAAATTTGGGGAAAAATGGGAGATTGAGAGATCAAAACTCAAAATCTAAGTTTAGGTTTGGGGGAAACTTAAAATTAGGGAAGAACTTTGAGTGGAGAAGAAGTAGAATGAAGAGGGAGGTCCTCCATAGGTGGCCGGCCATGTAAGGGAGTTTGGGGGCATTTGGCTAATGTCCAAAATGCCCTCCAATCCTCCTTTAGGCCAAATTTTGACTTAAGAATTTTTCGGGTTCGGAACGGCCAAGTTAAAATCTACAAATTGGCCGATTAAGTCACGAAAAAATTATCTAAAGGTACCAGAATAATTTGTGGGATTTTATGGGCCTTGTCTAACTTAAAACTGGGTCCCGATCAGAGTCTAAGCTACCCCGGGTCCCCGATACAAGTCGAAATGAGTTGAAATTTGAACCGGACTCTAAAAATCCCCAAATAATAATAAAATTAAATAAAAATTTCTAAAATTCCCAGAAATGCAAAAATGACCATTTTACCCCTATTTGTGAAAAGTTGAAGTGACAAGTCTACCCACCTTAAAAAAAATTTGTCCTCGAAATTGAATGAGAAACTAACACAGCAACATAAATAGAACAAGAAAAGAAAAGAAAGAATTTTACCTCAAGGCTCGAAGAGATATGGAAATCGCTCCCGCATGTCGTCCTCTCTCTCCCAGGTAGACTCACCTGGAGAGTGGTGCCTCCATGCAACACGAACTAAGGGAATGACCTGGTTCTGGAGCACCTTCTCTCTTCGATCCAAGATCTCAACCTGCTTCTCTGGATAGCTGAGTGTCGGTCCAACTTCGATCTCGGAGTGGTCCAAGACGTGACTGGGATCTGCCACGTACCGTCTCAGCTGCGACACATGGAACACGTTATGCACTCCCTCTAGTACGGGCTGTAACTCCAGTCGGTAAGCCACAGCACCGACCCTGCCCAAGATACGGAAAGGTCCGATGTATCGTGGACTAAGCTTCCTGTCGCCACCAAAACGAATCGTGCCACACGTCAGAGAAATCCGTAGAAACACAAGATCACCAACCTAGAACAAAAACACAAGACTTAAAGCTTGATCTAAAACAATCACAATCAGACTCAAATACTAGAAAAATCTAAACTATACCTCAAACTCCAACGGCCTCCGGTGGCTATCGGCCCAATGCCGCTGCCTGTCCTGCGCCACCCGAAGTTTATCTCTGATAGCCCTGACCTTCTCTGCAGCATCCACTACCATCTCAGGGCCAAGCAAAACCCTCTCGCCGACATCATCCCAAGACAAGGGAGTACGGCACCTCCGTCCGTATAGAGCCTCGAAAGGTGACATCTCTATACTGGCTTTGTCACGACCCGTACCCACCATGAGGGTACGAGTACGTAACAGCGCCCATCCTACGCCGCAGTATCGGCGGTAGAACGCTGTTCTAGGTCATGAACTATAACTACATAACATGAATATACTCTCCAAAAGAAGGACAACACAGAGGTACAACTCAATCACAATCTAAGGTAGAATATAGCACGATGGAAATAGATAAGAAATCCTCAACTGAGGTACAGCAGAAAGAATAACAAAGTCTCAACATCTCTAAAATATACAACTCTGAAAATAAAGACAACAGCTAAACATGAAAAGAAGAACAGTCTAAGCTATCTACACTATGCAAGGTATCGTCCTCAGCAGCTGCCTGAACCTCCCCTGGGGTCTAGGTCGCGAGTGTCATCTAGGCAAGCTCCAAGTAAGGGGTGCAGGGTTTCTCATCATCCTTCAGTAAAATTTTCAACAGGTCCAGTCAGGACAGGAGCGAGCACAAAATATCTCACGCAGTTCATATCAAGTTAGGAAATATAAAGTATGCAATAGAGTAAGGTACATGAAACGCTGAAAGAGAATATATATGAAAAACAGCAAAGAATTGATAATAGAAAATATCTATATATGATACGTAAGAACTGTAAGCAATGTGTGATTTAGAGTACAATATGGTTATGTAAACGGTCTAGGACAATGCAATGGTAACTCCATTGTACGTGAGTGTACAATAGACATATACAATAGTTATACAATATTGTACAATAGGATTTGAGTACATAACCAATTCTACTCCCCCTCCCCAATTAATACACATGGATCCACCTCAGTTACGTTATCTTGTACAATAGTGTACAATGTTATACAATAGATGTACAATATTATACAATAGATGTACAATGTTATAAAATAGTTGTACAATATTATACAATAGATGTACAATGTTATACAATAGTTGTACAATGTTATACAATAGTTGTACAATGGTCTACCCCTGGAACTCATTTGATAATGAGAGTACAATATACACAATGAGTATACAAGGATAAGGGTATTCAACAAATACAATATGTAAGTGAAACGCACATCACAATATGTATTTAGTGAATACAAGGGGATAACATCTCAAAAGAAGATCCATATAGTACCAATCCATGATAACAATCGTGTCAACATCAAGTACAGTAATCTAGAGCAAGAATGTAAATCCAGACAAGTATGAAACGGTCAGAGAATGTACTCGCCTCATATCTGAATGTCTGAAGTAAATGTACTGTCCGAGATGAGGTACCTGACTCCTAGTTAGAGCAACACAAGTCAAGATGTATACAGAGGGTGATATATGAAATGTACAATGCATCTGCATGCTGTTTAGGTCGAACTAGACCAAAGTCAACTCTCGGTCAACTCTAGTCAACTAGACTAGTCAAACTAGGTCAACTAGGTCAAGTCCTAGCCCAACAAGTCTAATAAGTCTCACTAGGCCTAACCAAGCCTAGTCTAGCAATCACACACCAATCATAAGGCTATACAAGCCAAACACAAGCCATCACATTCAATATTATACATAAGAGAAAGGAAGCTAACATGTAATGCTATGTGTGTGTGAACATGGGGGTGTACATGAAAAAAAAAATCAACACTAGTTAGGAGTTTATACTACTCATGGCGCAAGGCTAACCCATCTTCATTACACATGTATTTATACTTAACATGCAAGTCTACAATATACATCCATATACATAAGGAGAGTTAGAGAGAGCTATATAAATAGGCAATTGCCATATTTATTTCACAATACTTAAACACATGCACATATCACATTGGGCTATACATATACCACATTCACATTACATAGGAAATTACATTATTCATTACCTATCACATTACACCTATTCTCATTTACACATTCACATAGGTTAGATATAATATATATATATATATATATATATATATATATATATATATATATATATATATATATATATATATATATATATATATATATATATACATATATATATATACACATGCATATAGAAGGGATAGGGAACCAAGGCAATATGTGTGTGTCCTGTGTTTCAGGTTTGGTAGATAGGTATCATGTGTTCATGTGTGTGTAGATATCAATAGGGTGATGTGTTCTCTGGTCTTGTGTGTGTAACAGTAGCTATAGGGTGATCCAGGTCTGTACATGTGTGTGAATCATTCAAGTGGCAGGAAAGTGTGTGTGTGAGTGTGTGAGCCATGTATAGGCATGTAGAGGAGAAAACAGTGTGTACAGAATTTACAAAATAGTGAGTGGAATGTGTAGATGTGTGGGTGATAGGCAATGTGAGGAAAACAGTGACAGGAATAGGGTGGCATGTGTGTGTTTACATAGGAAAGAAACAGTGTGTAACATGTGGAGGCAATGTGAGGAAACGGGAAATTATCTCAGTAATATGTAACAGGGATATTAAGGATAGTTTCAGTTTCAGTTTCCATTTGAAAACAGTGCACATACAACCCCTTCTTCATTCTCAGATTTGGAAAAAGGACAGGAATGTTCTCAGTAATTCCATTTGCAACAGTGTGTTCTCAGGGTTCCATTTGCAACAGTGTGAAAGTGTCTGTGTTTCAGTTATCAGGTTTACACAAAGTAATTTTCAGATTGATACATAAAGGGGGAAAAACTTAGTTGACAGGAAAAATTATGTGTGTTGTGATATGAGAGTTCAGGTGACAGGAATGGGAAAAACATTGTAGTGTTCTCAGGAATTCAATATCATAAACTCAGGTTTAGGGTGTAATGCAATCCAGTTTTTAAACCAATAAATTCTCAGATTCAAACAAGGGAAATCTCATTCTCAGGTTTACATAACACAATTGAATCATGACATAAATTAGCCTATCAATCTCAGGAATACATAATCAAAATCTCAGTTGTGTGTAATACAAATGAGAAAACAGTGTGTGATAACAGTGCAATGTGTGATAGGAAATCAGCAAAACAGTTTAATAGGAATTCCAGTTCAGGTTAAGGGAAGAACCATTCTCAGACAAATCCAATGAATAAGTCATTCCTATCTCAGCTCATTAAGGAACACAAACTCAGTTTTCGAAATGAATTCAGTTCTAAAAGAGACAGGAACCTATTTCTCAGCTCTAAGTAGAAAAGGAAACCAATTTCCAGTTTTGAGAGTTCAACTGAAATCACATTTGACAGTTAATTAATGAAATAACATTCATTTCAGAATTTAGTTTAACATAAAGCCCAAACACAAGACAATTAACCAAATCCGCAATGACAGTAGACATGAACAATCAGTAGAAGGAGAACCAATAATCAATAAGGAAAGGAAATCAATAATCAGTGAAAACATTACTCAGAAAAGGATTTAAGTAGGAATCAACAGTTAAGGATAGAAAATCAGTTCAGGTATTAATAGAAAACAATGTATCAGTCATGAAATTTCGAAACCAACTCAATGTCCTAATTCTCATTTCCATGTCATAAACTTAATCTAATAAGTAAATCGTATTAATCATGAACAAACAATTATGTGGGATGATCTGATAACTGAACACATCAATTTAAAATAGGATTAAAATGGATTAATAGTTCAGGAAATTGAAACAACATGTATCAGTCACATTTCGAAACCCAGTGTAATGTCTAATATCCCATTCTCATATCAATACGCAACTCAAAATCAAACATACAGTCAAATGAACTAATGAACATCAAAAACCCATGTAAAACTAAGAATTAAACACCCTGAAAAATGAAAGCAACATTTCATGAAATTCAAAAGCTCTGAAACTCATGTACAGACACAGTGCATTGTTCAACAAAATCGTGTGGCTCAAAATCGTGGTCCGATACAAAAACAAATGACTTGGCACTTGGGGACGGACGTGTCAGTCATGTCCCCAAGCCACAGGCCATGTGTCTCATGTCCAAGTGACACGTACACTGTGTACGGCCACCCGAGCAGCAGGGGAAAGACACTACTCGCGCGTGCGCGTGTGTGACCCGTACGCATGACTTTGCGTGTCCAACACGACACGAGTCCCCCTGAAACTTTGTGGGTGGCATGTCAGACATCGCCCCTAGGTGCTGACCAAAAATGGTGGTGTCTCGTGTCGTGTCCAGTGAGAACTGGACACGAGGTAGCATGACAGTGAACCGCGTGCGCGCGGGGCGTGTCCAAGTATCCAATACATTATCAAAACGACACGACACCAACTTAGATACTTAGAAACCCACATACGACACCAAGACACGACTTTCTATTCAAATACATCTCGAAATATCGATCGAAATGCCCTTTGCGGCATTTCGTCGAACACCTGCGCACAGCACTGATACGTGTCCGATACGGACACGTACAGGACACGAAATGGCACGAATCCTATACTTACAGAGAGAGGATACCTAGGGCTTCCTATCTATGCAAAGAAATCGAGATTTGGTGGAGGGAATAGAAAGTTACCTATGGGTGTTCTCCAACACAAAAAACTTCTTCAAAGGGGATCTCCAAAAGCCACCCAAATCCTTCAAATTGTCCCAAACCTGTGATGTGACTCCACAAATAGCAGAAGAATAGGGATTAGAACACTATGGAAGAAATCCTAATGAAAATGGAGCCCTATTGATCAAACTATGAAGAAAAATAAATAAAGGCTCACCTAGTCTTAGGAAAATGATGAACTAATAAAAAAAAGAGGCTCAAATCCCTAAGGAGACATTATATAGGCAAGGGGGGGTCTTGGCTGGCCACTTTAGTTAGGGTTAGGGTTTCTAGGTTGCATCCTACGGCTAGGAATGAATCAAGGGTAATGTGTGGCCTAAAATCTAGGGCTCTTTCCTAGTCTCTTAGCAAATCACTCAACTTAACTAAACTTGACTTAAACCATTAACCAAAACCAACTAATTCTCAAAGTGGCTAACTAAACTAGTTACGACTAATCTAGGTTAGGCTAACCAAAACCACATGGAAATTAATTAACGAGTATTTAAATCACACCATTCAATAAATCATTTTAAATTCCTAATAAAATATATTAAATTCAAATAATTCAAAATGACAAAATTACCCTCAAACTAAAAATGATAAACAAAATACCTTAATCACATGGCTAGGCTCTAGGTCAACCAGTCTCCAAGGTTACACTATCAAAACACCAAAATCATAAGTCATGATTTAAAATAGTTTTAAATGATTAAAAATCACCAAAAATTATATCATGATTTAAATATTATTATTAAAAGACTAAAATTACAAAATTTCAAAATTACCCTCTTCTGGAAAACTGGGTGTTACAATCCTACCCACCTTATAAAAATTTCGTCTTCGAAATTAAGATGATCGCACCCCCTTCTAGGTCAAACATAGTTAAGGGTCAATCACTAGTCAATTTCTTAACATCCTAGTGCTTGGTCATCAGTTGGTCAACTTCTTATGGTTTTACCTATGCTGGCTATCTAGGTGTTGGCAACTAGAGATTAGCAAAAGAAACTCTATAATAGACTAACTCTTTACTTTCCAAATCCTATCAAGTCACCCATAACTAGATACCCAAAAATCTAAGCACACAAATCCCAAATACCACATATTCATAGGCTCAGTAACAACAACCCATTACATACATCCTAAGTATATCATTTGCAATCTATCTATATATATAGAACCCTCAGTCTTAGGTGAAACTACAACTATGCTCAAGGACAGGCTCTGGTCACTGGATGCCTCACTGGAAGGGGAAAGGAAACAATAATAAATCATCAAGGTTGTATGGCATACTAACATCCTATATGTGTAAACTGGTTGGTATTATAGATAACAGGAGAATTATCTGCAATAGGTTACTTATTCTAACACCAATGCTAACTATCACCTCTAGGGTACAGACACTCTACAAGTCACCATATCATTATACTATGAAGGAACTACCTATGAACAAGCTCTACAAACTAAATATCCCTACTCCTAAGTCATTTATAACAATCAAAAGGGTATGATATTTAAAACCTTCTCAAGATACAATCTGTTAATCATATGCGTCTGTCCAAAATCATGTTGTCCAGAGTCTTCATCATGCTAGTGAGCAAGGCTACGATAATCACAGAGTCTTTGACTAAGGTACGTGCCTCTAGGTTCATGGTATTTAAAATTTTCGCATTACCGCATGCGACGGCGAAAACCTTAAATTCTATACCTGAAAAATACATCCAAAGTCTGACTACGTGTCCTCACTATGCCAACTATCACGACTATCGAAGATTCTAGATCCCATGATTTAGGTGACCTAGCCCATATGATTTTCTTAGAAGAATAAGAAAACATCATAACAAAAGAGCAACATGACAAAATTAATCAATCAGCAAGGAACAGATGGAATCGGATTTCAAGGTAGTTATAAAAGATAATTTCGGGAATAAAATTGAGAAGAACAAAACTTGCAGCAAGATCTCCAATGGTCTGTGCATCCTCGACAGTCCTGACGATAGCTCGCCCTGCTGGTTTCCCCTGGTCTGCTGCTGATGCTGCATGAACCGCTGCTGCTGAGAGAATCGGAAATGACGAGAAAAAGTCTCTATACAGATAGAGGTGCACCTCCAATGTAGCAGAAATGCCAACCTGAGTCGGCACAACAGAAGCTGCGGTCTCGGGGCCCTGATGAACAGGACTAGAGGTGGCCAGCCTCTCGATAGTATCCCCCGAACCAAAGCGATGAGATCGTGTCTTCACAACCATCATGGAAACAGATCAAAATAAGAAGTAATTTCTGAGAATGAAGCGAAAATTCAAAGGAGGACAGTTTATATTCAAGGGAAGTCAGTAAGCAACAATTTTAGACAAAAGGAATCTGATTAAGAGTTTTTCCTAATGTGATTGAGTACCTCCAAAAATATCCTAATTCTACTGCAGGCTATAGTGATACTCTAGTTCGAATACCACTACATAAACTAGACCTGCATGGGCCACCACTAAAAATGTGTCACGACCCGCACCCACCGTGAGGGTACGAGTACGTAACAGCGCCCAGCCTACGCCGCAGTGTCGTCGGAAGAACGCTGTTCTAGGTCATGAACTATAACTACATAACATGAATATACTCTCCAAAAGGAGGCCAACACAGAGGTACAACTCAATCACAATCTAAGGTAGAATGTAGCACGATGGAAATAGATAAGAAATCCTCAACTGAGGTACAGCAGAAAGAATAACAAAGTCTCAACATCTCTAAAATATACAACTCTAAAAATAACAACAGCTAAACATGAAAAGAAGAACAGTCTAAGCTATCTACACTATGCAAGGTATCGTCCTCGGCAGCTGCCTGAACCTCCCCTGGGGTCCAGGTCGCGAGTGTCATCTAGGCAAGCTCCAAGTAAGGGGTGCATGGTTCCTCATCATCCTCTGTAAATTTTCAACAGGTCCAGTCAGGACAGGAGCGAGCACAAAACATCTCACGCAGTTCATATCAAGTTAGGAAATATAAAGCATACAATAGAGTAAGGTACATGAAACGCTGAAAGAGAATGTATATGAAAAACAGCAGAGATTTGATAATAGAAAATATCTATATATGATACGTAAGAACTGTAAGCAATGTGTGATTTAGAGTACAATATGGTTATGTAAACGGTCTAGGACAATGCAATGGTAACTCCATTGTACATGAGTGTACAATAGACATATATAATAGTTATACAATGTTATACAATAGGATTTGAGTACATAACCAATTCTACTCCCCCTCCCCAATCAATACACAAGGATCCACCACAGTTACGTTATATTGTACAATAGTGTACAATGTTATACAATAGATGTACAATGTTATACAATAGATGTACAATGTTATACAATAGTTGTACAATGTTATACAATAGATGTACAATGTTATACAATAGTTGTACAATGTTATATAATAGTTGTACAATGGTCTATCCCTGGAACTCATTTGATAATAAGAGTACAATATACACAATGAGTATACAAGGATAAGGGTATTCAATCAATACAATATGTAAGTGAAACGCACATCACAATATGTATTTAGTGAATACAAGGGGATAACATCTCAAAAGAAGATCCATATAGTACCAATCCGTGATAACAATCGTGTCAGCATCAAGTACAGTAATCTAGAGCAAGAATATAAATCCAGACAAGAATGAAACGGTCAGAGAATGTACTCGTCTTGTATCTGAATGTCTGAAGTAAATGTACTGTCCGAGATGAGGTACCGGACTCCTAGTTAGAGCAACACAAGTCAAAATGTATACAGAGGGTGATATATGAAATGTATAATGCATCTGCATGCAGTCTAGGTCAAACTAGACCAAAGTCAACTCTCGGTCACCTCTAGTCAACTAGACTAGTCAAACTAGGTCAACTAGGTCAAGTCCTAGTCCAACAAGTCTAATAAGTCTCACTAGGCCTAACCAAGCCTAGTCTAGCAATCACACACCAATTACAAGGCTATACAAGCCAAACACAAGCCATCACATTCAATATCATACATAAGAGAAAGGAAGCTAACATGTAAAGCTATGTGTGTGTGAACATTGGGGTGTACATGAAAAGAGAAATCAACACTAGTTAGGAGTTTACACTACTCATGGCACAAGGCTAACCCATTTTCATTACACATGTATTTATACTTAACATGCAAGGCTACAATATACATCCATATACATATGGAGAGTTAGAGAGAGCTATGTAAATAGGCAATTGCCATATTTATTTCATAATACTTAAACACATGCACATATCACATTGGGCTATACATATATCACATTCACATTACATAGGAAATTGCATTATTCATTACCTATCACATGACACCTATTCTCATTTACATATTCACATAGGTTAGATATAATATATATATATATATATATATATATATATATATATATATATACATATATATATACACATGCATATAGAGGGGATAGGGAACCAAGGCAATGTGTGTGTGTCCTGTGTTTCAGGTTTGGTAGATAGGTATCATGTGTTCATGTGTGTGTAGATATCAATAGGGTGATGTGTTCTCAGGTCTTGTGTGTGTAACAGTAGCTATAGGGTGATCCAGGTCTGTACATGTGTGTGAATCATTCAAGTGGCAGGAAAGTGTGTGTGTGAGTGTGTGAGCCATGTATAGGCATATAGAGGAGAAAACAGTGTATACAGAATTTACAAAACAGTGAGTGGAATGTGTAGATGTGTAGGTGATAGGCAATGTAAGGAAAACAGTGACAGGAATAGGGTGGCATGTGTGTGTTTACATAGGGAAGAACAGTATGTAACATGTGGAGGCAATGTGAGAAACATAAAATTATCTCAGTAATGTGTAACAGGGATATTAAGGATAGTTTCAGTTTCCATTCAAAACAGTGCACATACAACCCCTTCTTCATTCTCAGATTTGAAAAAAAACACAAGAATGTTCTCAGTAATTCCATTCGCAATAGTGTGTTCTCAGGGTTCCATTTGCAACAGTGTGAAAGTGTCTATGTTTCAGTTATCAGGTTTACACAAAGTAATTTTTAGATTGATACATAAAGGGGAAAAAAACTTAGTTGACTGGAAAAATTATGTGTGTTGTGATATGAGAGTTCAGGTGACAGGAATGGGGAAAACTTTGTAGTGTTCTCAGAAATTCAATATCATAAACTCAGGTTTAGGGTGTAATACAATTCAGTTTTAAACCAATAAATTCTCAGATTCAAACAAGGGAAATCTCATTCTAAGGTTTACATAACACAATTGAATCATGACATGAATTAGCCTATCAATCTCAGGAATCCAGAATCAAAATCTCAGTTGTGTGTAATACATATGAGAAAACAGTGTGTGATAACAGTGCAATGAGTGACAGGAAATCAGTAAAACAGTTTAATAGGAATTCCAGTTCAGGTTGAGGGAAGAACCATTCTCAGACAAATCCAATGAATAAGTCATTCCTATCTCAGCTCATTAAGGAACACAAACTCAGTTTTCGAAATGAATTCAGTTCTAAAAGAGACAGGAACCTATTTCTCAGCTCTAAGTAGGAAAGGAAACCAATTTCCAGTTTTGACAGTTCAACTGAAATCACATTTGACAGTTAATTAATGAAATAACATTCATTTCAGAATTTAGTTTAACATGAAGCCCAAACACATGACAATTAACCAAATCCTCAATGACAGTAGACATGAACAATCAGTAGAAGGAGAACCAATAATCAATAAGGAAAGGAAATCAATAATCAGTGAAAACATTACTCAGAAAAGGATTTAAGTAGGAATCAACAGTTAAGGATAGAAAATCAGTTCAGGTATTAATAGAAAACAATGTATCAGTCATGAAATTTCGAAAACAACTCAATGTCCTAATTCTCATTTCCATGTCATAAACTTAATCTAATATGTAAATCGTATTAATCATGAACAAACAATTATGTGGGATCATCTGATAACTGAACACATCAATTTAAAATAGGATTAAAATGGATTAATAGTTCAGGAAATTGAAACAATATGTATCAGTCACATTTCGAAACCCAGTGCAATGTCTAATATTCCATTCTCATATCAATACACAACTCAAAATCAAACATACAGTCAAATGAACTAATAAACATCAAAAACCCGTATAAAACTAAGAATTGAACACCCTAAAAAATGAAAGCAACATTTCATGAAATTCAAAAGCTCTGGAACTCATGTACAGACACAGTACATTGTTCAACAAAACTGTGTGGCTTGAAATCTGGGTCCGACACAAAAATAAATGACTTGGCACTTGGGGACGGACGTGTCAGTCATGTCCCCAAGCCACAGGCCATGTGTCGCATGTCAAAGTGACACATACACTGTGTACGGCCACCCGAGCATCAGGGGAAAGACACTACTCGCGCGTGCACGTGTGTGACCCGTACGCATGACTTTACGTGTCTGACACGACACGAGTTCCCTGAAACTTTGTGGGTGGCATGTCAGACATCGCCCCTAGGTGCTGACAAAAAATGGTGGTGTCTCGTGTCGTGTCCAGTGAGAACTGGACACGAGGTAGCAGGACAGTGAACCGCGTACGCGTGGGGCGTGTCCAAGTGTCCAATACATTATCAAAATGACACAACACTAACTCAGACTCTTAGAAACCCACAGACGACACCAAGACACGA
>JANAVB010026799.1:30199291-30208324 GCA_029216955.1 Iris pallida
GGACCAGGTTGATAGGCTCCACAGGTCCCTCATACGCCTCTCGGAGTACCTCTGTCTGAGACTAACACTGTAGAAGGAGTCCATCGTATGAATAACGATACAACATTTTGGTGGCTATGTCATAGAAGAATCGGAGTGACGTCTTCTAACGGAAGCTGCTTCCTGTGGGTCTTCATGTAGGATCCCGTAGACCGTATAGTCTATGAATGAGAATCGCCAATCTCGAGTGTCAGTATCTACTTGTAGCGAGTAGCTTTGACATATGTACATAGCGTTCTTCGGACAGACTAGCTCCCGTCCTATCACCGTAACGGTATATTGGGATCCAACGGGGGCAGCCAGCGAACTAGCGAGACCAGCTAGTGCATCGGCCTCCAAGTTTTGCAGGGTGACACATGTTTTATAAAGAACCCTATACAAGTGGACATGATGTCGATCGTCGCCTGGTTGTAGGTGATCAAGTCTTTATGTAGAATCTCGTACTGTCCTCGAACCTGGCTGATGATTAATTTTGAGTCTCCATAGGCCTCGATATAGTCAACCACAGCTGTTTAGCGAGTTGGAGCCCAATCATGAAAGTGTTATACTCTGCAGCATTGTTGGTGCACGACTCCGTGAGGGAATATGCGCGATTGATAACCAGACCATTGGGAGTCATGAGGATGATCTCGACCCCTGCGACGATATCACCCTTTGGTCCCATTCTCGAAGCTTCGTCGAAGAACCGAGTTGTCTAAGACTATATTGGACTCCAGAACTTCGTTGGGCATCTCTTCGTAGAGTTTGATGTCTCTGGCATAGGAAGTGCTGCCAAGAAATCTGCTAGTGTGTGGCCTTTGACTGCCTTTTGTGGGATGAATACCACATCATAAGGAGTCAGAAGGATTGCCCACAAGGCTAATCATGAGTTTAATGCCCCTGGCTTAGTCATGAGGACTCTGAGGGGGTTGATCCTGGACATGACATAGATTGTCTGTCCAGTCACATAGTATCGCGTCTTCTGGATGGCATGTATCCCCTCTTCTCGAAATTTTGATAATATATTTTATTTATTTATTTGAATTAAATTGTAATTTTTAGAGTTTTTATAAATAATTATTTAGTTAGTTTTACAGTAGATGATTTTAGCCATAATTGAGTTTTGAAGTACAAGACGACTAGGAATCATGGTACGGAGTACAGTGGCATGCTTTGACTAGTATTTAGCCATGGTAGGGAAATGCCGACCATAGGTGTCCTAACTAGGAAAACCAGGCCAAGTTATAGCATGACCATTATAAATTTTAATTAATTATTATTATATTTTTGAACATTGCAGGAACCCAGTTGTACCGAACTAGTCCGGACCGGACCCTGACCAAGTCCAAGCCCTATACTCGGGTAGTACGTATAGAGACGACCATATAGAGGTACGTTGTATTGGCATTTTTTTACTTCAGTGATTTAGGAAGCAATTTTGGAATCGGTGGATATATATATATATATAATATATATATAGATATACATATATATATTTTTATATATATATATATATATAATATATATAGATATATATATATATTACATATTAATGTGCTTGCTATTAAAATAGTATTTTAGTTGATAATATAGTAAATAAGTTCTTTAATAAATATTTTGGATATTAGGAGAGTACCTAGGTTATATATATATATACTTGTATATGTGTTATGTATAGAAGAGTATTTATAATATATGAAAATTAGGCTTATACGTATATATATATATATATATATATATATATATATATATATATATAATATATATATATATATATATATATATATATATATATATATAGTCACTGTATTTTATTATGTGAATTTTTGAATTAAGAATTGGATTCCAATATTAATATTACTTAATACTTTGTTGCTTGTATTTGTATTTATGGTATATGTGCGTATATCAATAATATATATATATATTATATATTATATATATATATATATATATCTATATATATATATATAATATAAATATATATATATAATATATATATATATATATATATATATATATATATATAATCTATTATATATATATATAGGAATATATCTAATTAAATTGTATTAATGGAATAATATGTATATATCATTATATAAGTATATATGAATGTGTATAAATATATATATATATATATATATATAATATATATATATATATGTATATATATTATATATTATATATATATATATATATATATATCTATATAAACATATATCTATATATATATATATCTAATTATATATATATATATATAAATATATATATATACATAAAATATATATATATATATACCTAAATATATATACACACATATATACATACATGTATATCTACATTTTTATATGTATACATCTACACATATACACAATATATATATATATATATATTATATATATATATATTATATAATATATATATATTCATATGTAAATATTATATATATATATATATATATCTATGCATTTATATGTAAATACATATAAACAAAAGTGAGCCCAGCCCGCTCTCAGCTAGGCCAGCCCGCAGGCCGAGCTTACCAGCCCACAACTAAAACCCATGTATGAATCGAACTGTTCCCCAAAGAGAACCCGAGCCATAAACTGAATCCCAGGACGAGAGACAAACACGCACACACCCGCCCATATATAACAGAGAGCGAGAGAGAGGAAGAAGAGTATATCGAAAACCCTAACCCTAAACCCGACGCCCCTCCCCATGTCAACTGGACGGCCACCCGCCGCCGGCATCACCACCGCACACGGCCAGGAACCACCGTAGCAAGGTGCACGCACGGACAACAGAAACAGAGGCACGGCATCAGGCAGGCCAAACTCCAATGTTTGAGGCGACGGTTCTCCCTTCTCGGTCGACGAAACGTCATCCCGATTGCTCAGGTACGATTACAAAACAACCATCTTTAGACCCATTCAATTAGTTCGAACCTAGATGGCCAAGGTTGTCCAAAAAATCGAAGTGAAGTCGACGAAAAACATGCTTGCAAACAGAACAACACCCAGTCCAAACGCCCATATTGAAGGCCGATTCTGGTCAAACCAATGACCAACTTAGAATTCTATTTGAACAACATGTAGGGCATCATAACCCTTCTCGTAGATTCAGATTTCAGTAAGTAGATAAGAAGATATTCGATTCTAAAGTTCAACAAAAACCTGTTTTTCAAAACTATAGAAAATAGAAAAATTGTCCGATACGACGTACGTCCCGCCAAATCGGGCAACGTAGTCACGAACCGAAAGCATCGAAAGGTGCGTAACGGCTTCATGGTCGTGTAGGCTTTGACGAAATTCAAATTGGTCGCGTGTGCGCGACGAATTTGATGCGTATCCGTCAGAATTTACCGTATCGGCCTCTGTGCAAATTTCCTAATTACTTTGTGCACGCTCGTCAGATCGAGACGAAACTTGCGCCAATAGTACCGTATTATTTTTCTGGTCTTGTATGCCAAGTTTGGTCTGATTCTAAGATAGTTGATTGGATCGCCGTTTTGCGGACCCTACGATCCGATTAAACGGGCGATTTTGTGCACGGCCTACCGGAATCCACAATAGGACACACCGTTGGGTTCGTACATCAAAACAAATCTGTAAACAGGTAGTTTGATGACTTTAGAGACCATTGACTCTGGCATGCTTCTCGATACAAAGTGGGTCCAACGGCGAACACCGTTTTGGCCCGAAATTACCGTTTTGCCCTTGTGTCCAGAATTGGACTTATGGACAGGCAATCCAAGCTAATTGGAATATTCTGAGAACATTGGTGATATTTATTTCAGCTTTCGGCGACTGTTGTACGGGTTTTGACTATTGTGGCATATTGAGTAGTTCAGACTATCGGTTTCACCAGCAAAGGACCACAGGCGAGTACAGTTTATTATTTGTTTCAGTATTGATCTTTACTATACATCAGTATTTAGTCGATAGATATGTGATTTCAGTTTTATATTGATTTTGTTCTTTGTTGTGTCGGAAGGTGAAGTACCAACGATGTGTGATCTGACCTTAGACCGTATAGATCATGTAGACCGTGTTTATTATTGTATTTATTTCTTATAGACAGTATAACTTTAGATCGTGTAGACCGTAATTATTATTGCATTTAAAACTATGTAGTTCGTGATTATTATTTTGTAGACAGTATTTCTTTATTGTAGTATTTTCTGTAGTCCGTGTAACTATAGACCGTGTAACTGTAGACCGTGTAACTTTAGACCGTATAGACCGAGTCGCACAATTGTCCCGAGATCGATCACATATCAAAGGTACTTCAATCGGTCAGTTGGTGAGTATTTTATTGTATTTTATTTTCTGTTCTTATTATTCAGTTTTATTGTCTTTCTTTATTGTATTTTATGAATCATGTGTCTAAAGGCTAACCTCTGTGATATAGTCATTTTCATATATTAGAACTGCATTCAGTGAATTGTACTCGTTCCATTCCTGACTGGAAACCAATATTTTTTAGGTTAGCCGTGGATTCACTTAGCATGGGAGATACGGGGGTACTTACAGACGAAAGCCTAGAGACTAGCTAGATAGTGGAGTTGTAGTCATTCAAATATTTGTACAAGTTTATATTTTTTGTAAATATAAAACTTGTAAATATTGTAAGTTAAATTACTTATGTGAATGAGCATTATTTGTGATTTTGATCTTCCTGGCCGTGACAGCGTTCTCTACGCCGACACTGCGACGTAGGCTGGCTTGGACACGTCTCGTATCTGTTTGAAAAAAAGTGGTGCGGGTCGTGAAAAGTTTTTGGTGGCCCATGCAGGTTTATTTTCGCAAATCATGCGAACTCGTGATAGTACTTAAGTTAGTTGTACTATTGCGAGCCTACGACAAGGAAGTGCTCATTCACGAATTAGGATTAATTAATTTAAGAGAATGACTAGACTAGGAGTCCCTTATACAAATTACCGATGGGTAGTCTAGGCCAGCATATAGATGAGTAATTATTAATTTTTGATAGTTGTCAGATCCCCATAGGTACATTATTACCTCTTGATATGACGATTGATCCAATGTGGATAGATTATTCGCTTGGTGAGACAGGGCTTCATAGAGTTAATGGTCTAACCTTGATAAATTGTTCGATTCTTCTCTTTGCCCTGGAATATCATCCTCATATCTTAATCCGAATTGCCTATTCAGTTCCTATTTTGCCCTAAGAATTATTTTTTTATAGGTTTCCATATACGGGCCTCGAGTTAGTTTCGATTCAAGTTTTCCTCAAGGCTTGAATACACATGGAATAGTTAGAATGTTTGTATTTTTTTGTCTTCAGTTATTTTTTTCCTGTTCACTTTTATTTAAAGGTTGTGACTGATAGAGACCTACGCTTTATCTCATAGGCAACCTGTGTGAATATCTAGAAGCTCAGGAATTTTTACAAATATAGTTAAGGTATGTTAGTTAACTCATAATGGCAGGACACAGCGCACTGTCACCATTTATTAGAATTATGGAGACTATGGATTCACTGCAGCCAGCAGTGCACTGGCGAGGCATGACCCCTAGTTGAAGTTAGTTTAAGAAAATATAGGTCATAGAATATTCCTAAAACTATGGCTAGTGGTTCTCTTTGATCGTAGTTACCCTGTGTCAATATAAGACAGAGTATCTTATAGCATATCACATCTGAATCACGGAACCGAGGGTTTACCACATCCTGAGTATACGGGCAAGACATAATCCCCGGTGAAATGACTTCAGACATGATTACAAGTTCATGATACTATAGAGGATAGGACAATACCATGTATGTCCCATAAGATCCAAAGCCAATAGTAGTGAAGTTTTATAAGTTGGGTATGTCTCCCGACCTAGCATTCAGTAGTCCTTGTGAGTTATTGACGAGGTAATTGACTGCCCTAATAATTTTACCTAGAATATAGAATTTTGAGGTCCATTACCCATTAGTCGACCAAGGCCTTGGATAAGAAGATAGCAGAAAGACTATATAAGAAAGAACACCTGGTAAATTTTTGATTCTCACAAAACTCGAACTACTTGTGCCTTCTTTCAAAAATCTTGTATACGTGAAATTTGACTATTTTGACCAATGTTGCTATCATCAGCCTAGTTTTTGCAAGCTTACTCTTTTATCGAGCTTGATTCAAGACATATGTACAGTGGGGACGCCTACTAACATATTGTCTAATCAGAATCGATGTATTACGGTCTGATCAACCGTGTACTCGGTTCGCCCTCTTTATGATCCTACGTGGATTGAGATGTCGAGGTATCCGTGATCTCATCTACGACTACTTTGACAATTTCTTTTGAATTATATGTTCGCCTTTGAATCACGAAATTGTATTCAGTAACATCTTCCTTGAACTCTTTATTGTTTTTGTCTTTCACCGATTTGGAAAGACGAAAGCTCGTGTTGGTAAGAGATACAAAGTATTTCCCATGGCTATGATAGTTGTATACGCAAGTGTAGCTAGCATCGGCCAGCCCTGTGACTAGAACCTTGCCTTGAGTCACTCGTCCTCCCTTCGACACTAAACCTACTATCTTGATCTTCTAGTCATTGGAGTCCGAGAATGATTAAGATCTTTCCCTTGATCAAATGCCAAACTAGGAGACTACCTACTCTTAAGAGACCAAACATTGTGAGCCTCTAATTATTTGCTTGAAGCTTGCTTTAACTAAGAACCCTTGTGACAATAGTCTGGCGGTTTGACCCTAATAGAAACTCGTGACTCAGTTGTTAAAATCTTTTATATGATGTGCCTTAGAGTTGGTTACCCTGTCGATAACTCTTGTATACTATGGATGTATGTTCTCTATTTTATCGACCATGTGTCATTATACACACTCGTTTTCCATTTATTGAGGAACGATCCTTGACTGACTTATATCTACTGTATTCCGTTCCGCCGTGCCTTATTCTTTATTAATAAGAGTCGAGGCACACTATCCGACTTCGAAATTTTTCTAATCTCATCATTCCTAAAACCATATTCTAACTTCTAAGGTGGTTAGACTGTAAGCCTTCTAACGTTTTTGAGATATACGAAGACTACTATTGATTAGAATGATTTCCATTAGGATGATAACTAGTGCCCTATGGAGTCCCACTCTCCATTTAGATCATTTTAGTGTCCTGGCCATATCATTAATATTCGGCACGAGACCAGCTGTTACCTACCAACAAATTTTATATACAAGATCTAGACGAGTCCACCTTTATCTAGGTATATCATGTCCTACTCAAACCCGTCCCCTTGTACCTATTTTTATGGTACGACTTTCAGGACAAAAGGACTATCTATAACCCTTACCATAGTACCGGTACACTTTTTCGACTTCCACTAGAGCCTCAACCCTAACCTAGTAAATAGTTTTATCTTGGAATCTTGTTCAGTCAATAGATTAAATCCAAGGTTCATCCAACCAACGATTGATGTCCAATCAGGGAGCCATTAAGACCCGGTAAAAAATCCCTCGTACATACCACCATATTTGGACTAGAAAACCAAACTATTTGAAATAGGTCCCTATACCTATTATGTAGTCTCCACCTCTTAGAATGTGAAGTCATTCGTAACCTTATTCCATCTACCTGGAAGTCGCGACACGATCTTGTGTTGCATTATATCCCTTGCTCGTGTGTTTAAATAACCACGGGGAAGACCACAACTTGATTTCTCAAATTCTGTTCTATTATGGAACCTTGTTTAAGAATTTCGAGAATAGAACTTCTATATTGTACGGATTGCAAGCCCTCTAAGAAACGAAGGGTTTTTCAATTTAGCAAGTGACTGGACTAGAGTAGCCCACTATAGCAAATAAGTCAATGGTTCATAGACTTTCTTTTTGTCTGCATCATTGGATACTTTACCGCTCTTGAAACTTCAAAATTGCTCTCGATTACTCTTCCTTATCTTACTGTCCTTCATATTTCAGAGCAGTGAATGGTCATGCTTATTAGAATTTATTAATAATTCTTAGCTACTTGTATAAATTTGTTTTTGTTAAATTTTGGGTTGTTTGATAGGTAGGGAGGATTATAATGCCATACATAGATATCTATTTGCAACAATTTTAGCAAGTAGCTAATGATTATAAAGTTTTAGTGACATGAGATTTGAGGGAGTAGTGTGACCGAAGGTGGGTAGAAACCCTCAAGCATTCGTAGTACAAAACGACCATGAGAATAGATGATAGCTAATGGAAACCGTCTTCTATCATAGCAGATGACTCTTTCCTTAAATTTCGAGGACGAAATTATTTTTAAGGTGGGTAGATTTGTAGCCCCTCTTCCTGAAATTTTGATAATATATTTTATTATTTATTTGAATTAAATGGTGATTTTTAGAGTTTTTAAAATAATTATTTAGTTAGTTTTTACAGTAGATGATTTTAGCCATGGTTGAGTTTTGAAGTACCAGACGACTAGGAATCATGCTTTGACTAGTGTTTAGCCATGGTAGGGAATGTCGGCAATAGGAGTGTCCTAACTAGGAAAAACCAGGCCAAGTTATAGCATGACCATTATAAATAAGTTTAATTAATATTATTATTATTATTAAACTTTGCAGGAACCCGGTTGTACCGAACTAGTCCGGACCGAACCCTGACCAAGTCCAAGCCCTAGTACTCAGGTTACGTGTAGATGACCATATAGAGGTACGTTGTATTGGCATTTTTTTACTTTAGTGATTTAGGAGCAATTTGGAATCGATGGATTATATATATATATATATATATTATAATATATAATATATATATATATATACATATTAATGTGCTTGCTATTAAAATAGTATTTAGTTGATAATAGTAAATAAGTTCTTTAATAAATATTTGGATATTATGGAGAGTAACTAGTTATATATACTTGTATATGTGTATATGAATAAGAAGTATTTATAATATATGAAATTAGGCTTTTACGTATATATAGATATAATCTACGTATATTATATATATATATATATATATATATATATATATATATATAATATATAATATATAT
>JANAVB010026799.1:30216094-30399154 GCA_029216955.1 Iris pallida
GCATAGGCTCGAGCATACCAGGCGTAGCCTTAAGGCTGCCTGACGGAAGCACTCAATGTATGCGCGAACAGGCTCCTTCTCTCTCTAGATGACCTCCATGAGAGTTGACATTGTAAAGTCCATCCCTCCTTCATAGAATTGATCTACAAATAGATTCTTTAGGTCCTGGAATAAAAAAATACAGTCGTCCGGAAGGCTGCAGAACCATTCATAGGCTACCCCCTACATAGCTCCTATGAAGATGTTGGTAAGGAGGGCGTCGTCCTTCGACAAGTTCCCTGTCACTGAGGCAAAAATATCTCAAGTATTGTCGGGGAGACTCTTTTCCCTCGTAGCGAGTGAGCGTCTGCAGATTGTACTTGGAAGGATAAACTATGTTATCCCATTCGGCAGGATATGGCTGTCGAATCCCCATCTTCTGGAGTACTGCTTGTTTCTCTTTGGCATCGTAGTGAGCATACAATTTCTTGATATCCTGCTGTATCTCGGTTGACATTGTCGGGCCTATAGTTGATGGAGTAGACGACGATGGTCCCGCCTGATGGACGGCGGGCAGTTTATGGGATCCATCATTGGCTGCTGGACCAGACGTAGGTATGGAGGTAGTGGGTACCAAATTCCCCTTGATCTCCAGCACTGAGGAAGACAGAGTCTTCATTGTGGCATTTAACGTATCTAGGCTCGTCTCAAGAGCTTCGATGCGTTTCAGCTGGTCAGGCACTTTCGCTATTGTCCGCGTCATCACCCTCGGCCATAAATACGGACCTTGTGTGTAGATGGGTAGGAAGGGATAGTAGATCACTTCGCTATCTGGATTAGATGCTCGAGCCTCATCATCCTGAGGATAGATAGGGAGGTTGTGGTCTTCCTCAGACTCATTGCGGTTGCTATCCTGCAGTCTGGTGGCTAGCTGCCCCTGTGGAGGCATCTGTATCATATGGCTCCTCCTCAGATTGGAACGCGACTATTGTCATACATAGTAGGGAGGATGGCTACCCCCAGCATCTGATGTGGCACCCAACGGAGATTTAGAACGTGTGCCTTGGAACACACCTGTACTGGGTACCTTTGCCTTGCTACTCTCGGGCCGCTTCTTGGGCTTGGTGGCCGATACGGGAGGATTCTTGGATGACTTCTTGAGTTTTTTAGAACCCTACGCCGCGTTGTACGTGGCAACATGGAGGTCATCTTCCCTCTTGCTCGCCAACCCCCTATTGAGTCTCTGATGCACAGTCGACATAGGTTGAAGTCTTTGAAAGACGGAGCGCTTCCTCGGTGGTAGTACAGCCGCCTGTTGACAACATCAGTTGATGATAATCTGGGTACAAGCACTACCAGAAAACGTTATATTAGCGACGCCAGAAAACATCGCTAAAATGACAAAAAAACGTCGCTACAACGGTTTACCGACGTATTTAGCGACATTTTTCTGTGGTCGCGGAAAGCCATGTCGCTAACAGGCAAAATGTCGGTAATCGTCGCCATTACCGACGCTTACCGACGTCAATTAACGACGGTAATTGACCGACGTTCACCGACGCCACGTCGAAAAAATGGCGACGTCTCAAACATCGGTCAACATCAATAAATTTAGCGACGTATTCTAGTCGTTAGCGACGTTACCGACTCTATAGACGAAGGAAATACTGGGACAGCTATACGTCGGTAAACGTCAGTGAATCTGGTGATGTATCAATGTTTACCGACGTTTAGCTGTGTCGTAAAACGTCGGTAAACGTCGCTAAATTACAAAAAAAAACAAAAAAAATAAATTATAGAATGTCCACAGAATCACATTTTCTACCTGCAGTTCAATAAATAACAAAAAAATCACAAGCACATTTTCTTCCTGGATTCGTCGACCCCTTCGGTGGAAAACTCAACACCGATACATCATAATATACATATGTATCAACTCAAGCAAAGTAAAAGTCTACAACCAACATATAATGAGATACCAACACAACAAACACTAAAATATCCAAAGTCAGTAAACGAATATCCAAAGTATACAACCAATATCCACATGAATCCACAACCAATAATAAAAGTCTACACAAACAAATAATCCACAACCAATACTGAAACAACATAAACAAACACTAAAAAAATACTACAATCTCGTAAAACAGTCCTAACTCGGACTACTGCGGATCTGGAGGAGGAGGGGCACCGCCACGCCCATAGGATAGAAACATCTCGTACTCCTCCCGTGAAATCGTCACCGCTGAAGAAGGTAGTGACGTCGGTGGAGTCGGAGGTAGTGTTGCCGGCGGAGTCGACGACGATGAAGGCGCACCCGGAGGACAATAACGCTCCAACGCTGCCAGTCGCTGGTGGTAGAAATCCATGGTAGATAACAGCCTCGTACTGCTATCAACCATCGAATCTTGCATCAACGTGAGCCTCTCGCCCATGGACAGCTGTGATGCCTGCAGATCCGTCACGTTGCTCTTTGTCGATGCTCTAAGATCGGTGATGCCTCGCTCTGTCCTCTCAGTCACATCCCTGAGCTCCATAATGATGCGATCGAGCATATCCAATCGTGCTATGAGCGCAGCATCGTCCATCTACTGCTGCTCCTGGATCCGTCATAGCAGCTCGTCACGGACAGACTCCACCATCTGCTAGACTCGGGCAGACTCCTGGGAGGGTTGTGGGCCATGTACACTAGCATGGGAGGCCCTAGAGGACTGTGTCGCAACTAGGGGGCCATAGGATCCCGTACAGTAGTACGTACCCCTGTGGAGACCACCAGCGACGGTCACCCACAGCTCGTCCTCCGACAGAGCTGGAACGGGCTGTGAGGAAGTACCGGCCTCTCCCGCAGCAGGTGCACTAGCAGCCGCCCGCTCCTTAAGCCGTTGAAACTCGGCCTAGAAAACATGGATACTCTATAACTTCTAATGTCAAATGTACTTATTATTACTAACAACATGAATATCTATTTGCATGCATATTTACTAAGTTATATCAAAACTAACACGAAGTATTAAAATTAATAAATAGAATTTTAATACTTACATAGGCCTGCTCCGTCCTCTCATCAAGACAGTCACCATATTGGCGTTATCACCCCCTCCTTACATGTAATTAAATATATCACCTTTTACTAATTTATCGGACTTGCATTAAAATAATATTTTTGAAATAAAAAGACATACCAAACGACGGAAATGTTCCGTCATCGGAAACGACCCACCGTACCACTTTGATCCCTACTTCCTAGCCGCCTTGGCCTTCTCAGACTTTTCCTTGTACTTTGGCTCGTCGAATCGAGCCTTCATCGCAGTCCATTGCTCAGGGGTGATCCAACCTTGGATCGGCTTTCCAGCACGATTACGAGTCTTCTGATCATTAATAGCATCGCGAATCAGCTTAGCAGTGACAGCAGGAAACATCCCTTCGATCATCTCGGCCCGGTGCGGTGGATAGAAAAACATATCCTAGAAGAGTGCAAACCAAATATTTATCAGTTATATATAATATGCAAAAATTATATGATTCATGTTAAAGCAAATATATTTTAACCTTGAAGCCCGCAAACCAGTAGGCCTTTCTCTCGTCCGGAGCATCAGAGTAGTTTATCCAAGGACCAGCATAATTAGTTCTCAAGAAGTGGCCTAGACGTCTCTGTACCAACGGGAGACGATATCTTTACAGACATATTATATTCATAAGAAAAGTTAATTTATGATAAACATAGGAAAAAAATGACAAACCAAAATACTTACTTTGTACCGTCGGCCCAGATCTCCGTCCTCGTCTCCTCCGGAGGTGTGCATGCATCATCGTCCTGATACTGGTCGATCGTCGGCTCAGCCTCCTCCTGCTCATCTGTCTCCATCGTCGTATCAGTAGGAGGAACGCTAGACGACGGAGCAGTCTCAGGCCTAGAACTACTCGTCCCAGGAGATATGCCACCTAGCATCGGGGCAGGCGGAGGTACTGTCTGATATACAGGAGTACTAGGCGACGAGGATCCAGAGCCGGTACCAGTAGGAGGTACCTGAAGGAGTACCCTGTCCTCTGCCAGTACCAGTACCCTCGTGCCCTATTTCGGGACATAGCGGAATGATCCACGATGACCTGTCATACCTGATAACAACATATGATGAGATACATCAAATAATAGTACATTAGAAATATGAAAGTACAACAAAGACAAGATAATAACCAAGACAACATATGATGATACATTTTACAAGAAACATCTAAGTCCAGATAGTATATTCTACAAGAAACATCTAAGTTCAGATAGTACATTCTACATGAAATATCTAAGTCCAAATAGTACATTCTAAAAGAAATATCTAAAAAATGAAAGTACATCTCTCTCAATCATCTTCAGAATATTCATCATGTTCGTCTTCCTCGACCTCATCTTCCTTTCCCTCCTCCTCCTCATCTTCAGTTTCATCTTCGCCTTCGTCGGCTTCGCCTTCCTCTTCGGATAATTCTACAACTTCTATATTAGGCGTGTAATGCGTAACTTTCCTGGAGTCCACAACAACAATATTGGTTACAAGAGGTAGCTCGTCCTCCTAATAAGCTTTTTTGTCAACATCAAAAGTATCTCTAGCTTTAGTCTTGCATACTACCCACCAGTCAGACTTCGTTGCTCTCCGTCTCGGATAAGCTGTGAAGTACACGAGTTGAGCCTGAGTTGATAGGACAAATAGTTCATAGCCTTGATATCTACGCTTGTATTTTATATCCATAAGACCATGCTTGTCAATTTTCCAACCTTGATTTTCAATCGGATCGAACCATTCACACTTGAACAACACGATCTTTGCTGGTTCTCTGCCATAATTATATGTCAACTCCACAATCTCTCGCAAGATGCCAAAGAAATCATTTCCTGGATCGATGTTTTTGTAGTTCGAAGATTTGATACACAAATAACTATTTTTGTGGAATGAAGATCCAGGAAGCTATCTCTGATCGGAGCATTTATTGACTTGAACCTAAAGGCATTGACACAGTAACTTGGCCATATTTTAACAAAAGTAATTTGTCCCTTAGCAAAAGTTCTAATTAATTCAATCTCTGGTGAAATTAGACGATCGACCTGAATACCAAAGAAGAGATAGTAAGTTATTTATTGCGCAGTTGTATTAGAAGAGGCCAGTAATTATCGAGTTGCTTACATATTCGCTCAAACAAGAAGGAAAATGATGTCTCATTTCTTGTTCTAATGCTTTATCTGTTTGGTAGGGTCCAACCGACCTCAAATCATCATTATATGTGTTGAAAAACAACGAAGCAACCGCCGATTAGTACAATAATATTAGCTTATACTATTACATTGAGATGACGTAAACTCATCATTAATTACTTACCCCGCTAGCTTCTCCACTTCATCCTTGTCGCAATTCAGTAATATATACAACTGAGCAGCCCTTAGCTCTTCGTCATTCAAATATCTCTTCTTTATTTTCTCCGAAGGCTTTTCGGACGCATTGAATACTTTCAGTATTCCATCATTAGATTCTTGATATCCATCGCCGTTTCTCGGAGCCCTCATTCTATTAATAGCAACATGAGATTTGAAATACGTCGAGCAGAAGTTTGTAATCTCCTCGAGAATATAGGCGTCACAAATAGAACCCTCGACCCGAGCCTTATTTTTTACCTTCCTCTTTAGGTGGTTCAAATGCCGCTCAAATGGGTACATCCACCGATAACCGACGGGCCCACTAACAAGTGCCTCGTAGGAAATATAAATTGGCAAATACTCTATGGAGTCGAAGAATCCAGGAGGAAATACCTTTTCGAGCTTGCACAGTATTACCGTAATATCGTTCTCTTGCTTTTCTAGACGATCGACGAGCAACTTAGTAGAACAAAGATCTCTGAAGAATATGTTAAGCTCGGTCAATGGATCCCAAACAACCTAGGGTAAGAATTCCTGAAATGCAATCGGAATTAACCTTTCCATGAATACGTGACAATCATGGCTCTTCATACCTATCAGTTGGGTCTCCTTGAGGTCGACGCATCTTCTCAAGTTCGAAACATACCTGTCTGGAAATTTTAGACCTTGAATCCACCGACAAAGTCTGACTTTTTCCTCCTTCTCCAGTGCAAAAATTGCCTTAGGCTGCTTCAACTTCTCATTCCCTTCCTCTATCAAATGCAATACAGGACGTCTACATATTTCTTCCAAGTCCAATCTAGCCTTTGGATTGTCTTTCGTCTTCCCCTTTAAGTCCATTACGTTATTAATTATGTTGTCAAACACATCCTTCTCGATATGCTTGACATCAAGGTTATGTCTAATCAGATTGATGCTCCCATATGGCAGATTCCAGAATATACTCCTCTTCGTCCAGTTATGAGTGCGACCAAATTTGTCACACTTGTAGCCCATAGCAGGCTCTTCAATAGCCCTTGGTAAATCCGGGCCACCTTGGCCGGGGATTAGCCTTCTCCATAACGCCAGCACGAAAAGCATTCATGTTCTTCCGGTACGGATGATCCTTCGGCAGGAATTGTCGATGACAATCGAAGAAGCACGGTTTGCCTCCATGTTTCAAACGGAAAGCCTTAGTGCGGTCCATGAAATATGGACATAAAAGACAACCATGTGTGCTCCATCCAGATAACATACCATAGGCCGAAAAGTCGTTGATGGTCCACATAAATGATGCTCGTATCTAAAAATTTTGTTTTCTAGATACATCGTACATGTTGGAACCTACTTCCCACAGCTGATTCAACTCATCAATCAATGACTGTAAATACACATCGATATTTTTTTCGGATTGTTCGGCCCTGAGATAATAACGGTGAGGAACATATACGGAGTCTTCATCCACATCCAAGGCGGTAGATTGTACGGAGTGATGATCACAGGCCAACACGAATATTAGTATCCCGAAAGTCCGAATGGGGTAAAACCGTCGGAGCAGAGACCCAATCTGACATTACGTAGATCAGAAGTAAAATCTGGATAGCCTCGATCAAAGTGCTTCCATGTTTCTCTATCATATGGGTGATCCAACACTCCTTCGATCTGTTCTCGCTTATGCCAACTCATGTTTTCTGCAGTTTCCTTCACCATAAACAACCACTGCAACCGCGACGTCAATGGCAAGTAGTACATCAAATCGGTAGGCTTCCTTTCACCTGCAGACATTCTTCTACCACTGCCCTTGTAGCGATCAGCACCAAAAAATCTGCAGGCGTCTTCATCCTTGTCGTCTTTGTTGTACAACATGCACCCGTTGTGACATACATCGCTTTTCTCGTATCCCATCCAGAGCGATCTCACCATCCTCTCAGACCGGTAAAAGTTTTTAGGCAACTTAGCACCCTCAGGCAATATTTCTATAATCAATTCCATAACTCGGTTGTAGCAATCTTGCGACATATTAAAATCGGCCTTGATTCTCAACAATATTGTAACCACCTCCAACGGTGAATGATCCTCACAACCAGGATATAATAGAGTCCTTGTATTCTCCAGCAACTCCATAAACTTTGTAGCATCGGCGTTCGGTGCCTCCTCAGGTGCATCATGATTGTCCGGATCGAAACTAGGCCCTGCCGCATCAAAAATCATGTTCACCAACCCATCGTCGTAAGCAGCATGGTTGTGGACATCCACATAAGGTTCATACTCTGATGCTAAAGACACAAGTTCTCCGTATGCACTCTACTGATAGTAATTCGGCGTGAAACCCTTCGAGTATAAATGATACATGACTTCCACTTCTGGATGATATTTCAAGTTGCGATATCTCACACACGGACACTTAATTTTGGTACCGTCCATGTACTGAGAAAACGCCTTGGCAAACTACAGGAACTGCTGTACACCTTCTATAAATTCATTCTGTACACCACACATGTCATCAGGATGACGGTTGTACATCCAAGAACGATTCTGCAGATAGTAATTCAGATCCATATCCATTTGAGGATAATTCTGTAAGATAGATACATGCACTCGTTGAAACACTTGTAAAAGTAATAGGCGCATTAATCAGGACATATCCTAAATATTGAAATAGAATCCCAAGTAATCATGATACAACAAGTGGTAATAGTGTATCACATGACATAACCATATAACCATAGTGTATCAGAATTGACCATACAGAAGACTTAGCCTAATTAATCTCCATAAAAAAGTAGTAATAAGTCCATAATTAATCTCCATAAAACAAGTACAGCTGGTAATAAGTCCATAATTAAGTCCATAAACTCATCTCCAAAAAACAAGTACAGCTGCTAATAAGTACTAATAGTCCAACATAAAATATATCCATAAAACTATACTAATGACGACCACGCAGCTCATACATACGCTCAATGATACCATCACGCAACATCTTCGAAAAAGTGGGATTGACGGCGAGAAAGCGCCATTCTACTGCAGGTGCTGGATGAATGGAACTCCCGGTCTCACTAGCTAACGGTGCCACTTCCTCTTTAACAGTAGGAGGAGCCACCTCAGCAATCTATATTTCCCTCAAACGACGTGCCATTGCTCGAGTCATGGATGCCATCTAGTAAGATCGATATTCACAGAAAATATAATTGTAACATAAGCAAGCTAACTAAAGGAACCATCATCTCGTTTCATGTATCAAAACCCAAGTTCCATTGTGAAATCTCAATTTTCTTCAATGAGTATACCTATGTGTGTTTAGTTCAGTTTTTCCTGAGATTGTATACATATGTATATATGTAGATTGATAGATATAGCTATAGTTATATAAGAGTTTTTCTGAGATTGTATACATATGTATATATGTATAAAAAGGAACCATCAATGAGTATACATATGTATATGTATAAGAGTTTCATGTATACATGTATACATATGTATAAGAGTTTTCTTCAATGAGTATACATAAGTATATATTGTATACATATGTATAAGAGTTTTCTTCAATGTATACATATGTATAAGAGTTTTCTTCAATGAGTATACTTGTCTGTGTGTCATGTTATATACTTCCATGTTTGCGTATTAGGGTGCATATGTCTGTATCTGTGTCTGTGTCTTTGTCTCAGTACGTGAATTTTTGTGTCCGTGTTCGTGTTCATGTCGTGGCAGATTGAGGGAGTGTGTCAGTGTCATGTCCAAGTCCAATGTATCGTGTGTATATGTGTCCAACACCAAAATCTAAATTCATATTGCCCCTCCCCCTCCCAAATCAGAAATACAATAACTTAAATAAAATAGCAATGTGGGATAGGGTTTACCTTCGATGAATGATCGAGAAGGGTCTGACTGGAGGGGGCGTCAAGTCGGAGAAAGGGGGACTACGCGACGACAAAGAAGGAGGGGACTAGGCGGCGAAGAATGGGTCGGCAGGGTTTGCGAAGACAAGTGGGGGTCGAGGGGGTCGGGGTCGGCAATCACCGGGGGAGGGGGTCGGCGGGGTTGCCGTAGACGAAGGAGGGGGTCGGCGGGTTTTGCGGAGATAAAGGAGGGGGTCGGGGGGTTCGCGGAGACAGAGGAGGGGGTCGGGGGGTCGGGGATCACCGGAGGAGGGGATCGGGGGTCGACTGTCACCGGAAGAGGGAGTAGGGGGTCAGGTTGCGGAGAGGGAATGGTTTGAATTTGGGTTGAAATTTTGAGAATAAAAAAGAACTCGATCGGCTGACCTAAATAAAATATCTTAGCGACGTCCAATAAAGACGTCGCTAAGCGTCGCTAGATCAAAAAACCTTAGCAACGTAAAGCTAAATCGTTGGTAAACGTCGCTAATCAGCGACGTTTACCAACTTATCAACAACGTTATATTTTTAACATAAGAGACGTCGCAGGAAGTCGCTGATCGTCGCTAACAGTGACGTCCAGCGACGTTTTTTCTATGCGTCGCTAAATTCCTTTATTTTAGCAACGTTTTCCTTGGGCATCGCAAATTTCGTCGATAATATGACTTATTTTGGTAGTGAAGGTTGCCTTGATTTAGGCATGCCCTGTATCGCCGATTCTTCTTCTGCTTGGGACAGCACCAGGTCTTCCATCGTGGTACCCCTATTGTACATACAGGGAAGCTGCACGTGGGTACTATCAGAGAGGGTCTGGCGAGGCACACTCCAATCATGCTTGCAGGAACACTGCTCGTACAAGTCTCTCTCTACAGGATGTACCCCCTGGCTTGCATCATGCATAGGAGTGCTCAAGCGACAGAGGGGTTCAACTGGTCGAGGAATCGAAGCACGAGGACCAATCTTGTATAACTTCCAATTGGCAGCGTGTGTGACTGTCAACACGGGTCTTTGGTCGGTCATAGGCGTGGTATATTTGTTGCACGAGGCATGTACAGCCTTGGATTTCTTCCTACTACCCCCAGCGGGTGTATAGTATTCAGAATCCAATGAAGGCTCGCATGATTGGAAGACGATTCTGTCGAAGATGGATCTTCTCACCGGCAATGCTCTCGTCGTGAGGGGTTGAACTGGTGCACGCTTTCTTCGGCGTTGTGCCTTCGTCAGGCCCGCCATAAAGACATTGTCTTCCTCGCTATACTTTCCCTGGAAGGGAATCGAACGAGGAGATATGGTTGTAGCAGCCAACATCTTCTCTGAGGCTTCGAAGTTGAGGGGGTTCTGGATCGTAGTTTCCTCCACCGTGATGTTCGTCGTAGCCGTCTTGGGCCGCCAGACATGTCGAGTCTTCTCCGGTTTTATGAACCTCTTCGAAGGATAAGACTTCTCATTAGAGAGTAGATCATCAAAAGCTTGATGGTCGAAGCGTACAACCAGCATCTCCAAGGAAGATCCCAGCAAATTGTCGTCATATTGCATCACTGCTTTCTCGTTGGAGGAGAAGGTAGTCCCCAGCAGAGTCATTATTTTGTTCGACATCACAAAAGGTTAAACGAACTTTTTGTTTATTAAACGTAAAAAATACCTATGTACAAAGAAAGAAGTCCTAAACATGATATTCTTAATACAAGGAGAAGAGTTTCTAGAAAAGTGTGACGGTGGAGATCCAGCACTGCAGCGACTCCTTTACTCCGTTGACGATCTGACGACAGGTTGAACTTGCTCTGACATTTTGATGCCTTTGATGGAACTCTAGGGTTGTCGATCAAGAGGATGCCTGGAGCTGGAGATTTGACATTCGGTGGTCTCTCCTCTTTGTTGAAGGAAAAATCCTTCTATTTATAGGAGAAGAGAGGACATATACGATTTGTATTAGGGTTTTGAGATATAAAAGAATCGGTCGTCATTGCACGGTACGGGCTTCTGCGGCGCTGACACGTGGCGGACATTGAGATTCCCCTCAATCGAGATCTCTGGTGGTTGTCAAAATAATCGAAGGAGGAGACACGTGGTGTGTGCCAATTTGCCTGTTCGTATGCAGTCGAGTAAATCTTGGGATTTCATCTCAGATTTGGATTCTGATTGATCCTCGTCTAAGATTTAAATCAATTCGATAAGATATCAATCATGATTAACCCCAATCATATCTTTGAGAGAGTCAGTTTAAGCAAACTGACTGGGTGGGACCATCCTTCCTACGCCTCTAGCGAGGTCTGAGTAATACTGCCCTTCTGGGGCGACGTGTAACTCCTTTTCCATAAATTTGGGAAACATTTTTTTAATCTATTTATTTGACTTAAATAGGAATTTATGAAATTTATAAATATTTTTAAATTAAATTGTTATTATTATAGATGACCTTGGCCATGACTGAGTATTTCAGTACAAGACAACTAAGAATTGTGGCACGGATAGTGTACTCGTGTGCCTTGACTAGTGTATTAGCCATGGTAGGGAAGACCAATCCATAAGTGTGTCCTAACTAGGAAAATCAGGTCAAGTTGTAACATGACCATTATAAATAATTTAATTATTTATTATTAATATTATTTGACTTTTAGGCGACCCGGTTGTACCAAAATAGCCCGGACTGGACCCGAACCAAACCCAAGCCCATGTAGTCATACGACGTATTCGAGGATGTCCTTGTGGATTATTATTGTGTACATATAATTAGTATATTTATTTTAGTGTTTAAATAAGTATTTTATAAATGAGAGTTATGTAATATATATATATATATATATATATATATATATATATATATATATATAATATATATATATATATATATTTGCTATAATGGATATTTTGATTATATGATAACGTTCTCAAAAATGTACTTTGATTGTTGAAATTTTTAGGCTACATATATACTTGTGTGTATATAGTACATGGTATGAGGATATTAGGTGTATATATTTTTATATAAATCTAAAGATTTTATCAAAAAAAATTAAAATAATATAATGGTTATATAACTTTTAGAATAATATAAAATTTCTCTATATTTAGATATATATAAAGGCTGTGTTTATACTTATATATATATATATGGAACATATTTAAAAATATATAATATGTACTATGTTTAATATATAAAAAGAAATTAAAGAAAAAAAAGAAAAAAAAAGGAGTAAACGTAGCCCAGCTCGGCCAAAACCGAGCAGGCCGACCCCAAAGGAACAAATAGTTCCTATATAGCGAGGTAAAAGAGGGAGGAAGAAACCCTAGAAAAACACCAATCCCGCCAACCCCATGCGACCCCGCACGCCCCTGGATGCTGTGTGTGCGCCGCCAGGGCCACCGCGCGGCCGTCTGAGTGCCACCAGCGGACGTACGGCCGCACGTGAGTAGAGCACAGCAACAGCAGGAATGGCAGGAGTCGCAGCAAGTTCATGACGCCATATCTCCCTCGTTGCTCCACCGAGTCATGTTCCGTTTGTTCAGGTACAACTACAACCTAACCCCCTTCGCTTCGATTTAACTAGCTCGATTTACTTTGCACTGCACGCGTCACAAACTGAGCCCAAAAATCGACCAAAATCTGTTTAAAATAGAGTGAAGAGCAGTCTCAAACCCTCACTTGGAAGACAGATTGTGAACAAACCATTAGGAGATTTTGAAAACCAACTAAAGACATATGTAGCCAACCTGTATGGCTTCATAACGCAATTTACAGAAGTTGATTTCATCGACTATGCATCGAGAAATCAATTCCTCAAAAATTTACAAAAAACTATTTTTCAAAACTATAGAATTTATGAAAACTTCCAGGTACAACGTGCGTCCAGCCAAACCGGGCGACGTGGTCGCGAACCGAAAGCATCGAAAGGTGCGTATCAACTTCGCGGACATGTGGGATATGACGGAATTCAAATTGGTTGCGTGTGGGCGACGAATTTGATACGTATCCGTCGAAATATCCCGTATCGACCTCGTTGCAAATTTTCTAATTACTTTGTGCACGTTCATCAGATCGAGAAAAAACTTGCGCCAATAAGACCGTATTATTTTTCTAGTCCTGTTTGCCAAGTTTGGTCCGATTTTGAGACAGTCAATCGGATCGCCGTTTTGTGGGCCCTACGATCTGACTCAATGGGCGATTTTGTGCACGGCCCGCCGGAATCTAACTTTCGATATATGGTTGGGTTCGTATCATCAAAACGAATCCGTAGACATATATTTTGACAAATTTATAGACCATTGATTCTGGCACGCTTTTCGGTGCAAATCGGGTCCAACGACGGACACCGTTTTCACCCGAAATTACCGTTTTGCCCCTGTGTCCAGAATTGGACTTAAGGATAGGCAATCATAACTAATTTGACTATTCTGAAAATGTTGGTAATGTCTATTTCAGCTTTCGGAGACAGTTGTGAGATTTGGACTTTATGGCTTACCAGTTGACGATATATTGTTGGTTCTTCGTGCTACCTCCAGGCAAGTATATCTTGTCGAACATATGCAGTATTTATATTGTTTTCTTTCTATTGTACTTCTTCCATATGGTTACCTGTTTCTCATATTGTGATTAGTTTGTCATCAACTATTTTACTTGTTTCTAGATTTACGTGTACGTATAGGATATTCGATATTGTTTGTCTATTGGTGTTCTTCGTGTTATCGTGTCTGGTGAAGAGTTGCCAGTTCTATACCCTGTTCTTGACTTGACCATTCTTGACTTGACCATTCTTGAGTTGACCATTCTTGACTGGAGTACCTTGTATTGTACTACAGTTGAGACATACTATAGATTGGGAGTTCTTACTTTGTACTACGACCTATAGCAGATTCTTTGATCTTGATATTGATTGATTGACTTGATTTGTGACATACTATAGATTGGGAGTATCTTGCATTGTACTAAGATTTATAGGAGTCTACTTGACCTTGTATTCCTTTAGGAGAGGAGATCGATACTAGAATTGGCTATTCTCGACTGGGAATATCTTGCATTGTCCTACAGTTGAAACCTACTATTGGTTGGGAGTATCTTTCATTACACTACAAGCTATAGGGGTTAATCATTTGATTGATAGCCAAGTCTAATGTTACATTTCTATATTGATTATCGTGTCTTAGATGTCCTTCTTGCATCGTCCTTATCTTCTATACATGTTATTTACTGTTATATTAGTAGGCATATTTTATGTATCTTGTTAGTCCTCTGAGGACCTAATGATCTCTTCAGGTAGCTATTCGCACGAATTTAGTTAGCGGATCATGATGGTAGTGATTACACCTGCAGGGATACAGGTATTTGCTTGTGATATTACTTTATTATCCTCTCGTGCTTTATATCCTTATCATGACATATTCTGCTTGTCAGCATAGTTTATCGACTCCTGTTATTTTCTTGGAGTCTAATCGGACATATATGCTAGTGGGCTGCAGACCACAACTCATAGTGTTCATTTACGATTTATATTCATATTGTGGATTGAGATATAGTTTTGCCTTGCCATGATTAGGCACATTACCATAGCCCAGACAGCATTTACATATTCGAGTTGGACTGGAGTCCGCTCGATACGTAGCTGGCTTGCTCACGAGCTCGCGTCCAAAAAGCGGGTGCAGGTCGTGACAAATTTTTTTGGTGGCCAATGCAAGTCAGAGCATATCATATCGGTTACGTAACTGTACTGATACGAGCCTGCGACTATGACTAAACCTTAGAAATCTCAATCCACATTGCCTTAAAAATTCTCCTAGAAATTTTTTTACGTCCTTGAAATCTCATTTTTGTTCTCGATTATTCTTCATTGCCTTTCGAACCATTGATTTTCGTCTCTTTCTATTTCGGGATGACGAACGATCTTGTTGTTTAGAATTTATCAAAAATTCTTAAGTTATAGTATAATATTGCTTGATTATTTAATTTTTGGTTGTTTTATAGATATGGAGGAATTATAGATGCCATATGTATTAGATATCTATGGGTAATGATTCTAGCGACTAGATGGAAGGTTATAAAGTTTTAGTGATATACCATTGAGGGAGTAGTGTGACCAAAGGTGGGTAGAAGTCCTCGAGATTTCACAGTTACAAAATGGCTAGAAGAAATATATAAACTATTTTTGAGAAATTAAAATTTAAGGAGATTAAGGTAAAAGTAGACTTCCTTTTTAAATTTTAAGAAATAGTTATGAATTAGAATTTCGATAACGAAATTATTTTTAAGGTAGGTAGATTTGTAACTCCTCTTCCCGAAATTTTGGAAACATTTTTTTAATTTATTTATTTGACTTAAAAAGGAATTTATGGAATTTATAAATATTTTTAAATTAAATAGTTATTATTATAGATGACCTTAGCCATGACTGAGTGTTTGAGTACAAGATGACTATGAATTGTGGCACGGATAGTGTACTCATGTGCCTTGACTAGTTTATTAGCCATGGTAAGGAAGACCGATCCATAAGTGTGTCCCAACTAGGAAAACCAGGCCAAGTTGTAACATGACCATTATAAATAATTTAATTATTTATTATTAATATTATTTGACTTTTAGGCGACCCGGTTGTACCAAACTAGCCCGGACTGGACCCGAACCAAGCCTAAGCCCATGTAGTCATACGACGTGTTCGAGGATGTCCTTGTGGATTATTATTGTGTACATATAATTAGTATATTTATTTTAGTGTTTAAATAAGTATTTTATAAATGAGAGTTATGTAATATATATATATATATATATATATATATATATATATATATATATATATATATATATATATATATATATATATATATATATATATAAAATATATATATATATATATATATATTTATATATATATATATATATATATATATATATATATATTACATAACTCTCATTTATATATATATATATATATATATATATATATATATATATATATATATATATATATATTTCTATATATATATATATATATATATAATGGATATTTTGATTATATGATAACGTTCTCAAAAATGTACTTTGATTGTTGAAATTGTTAGGCTACATCTATACTTGTGTGTATATAGTACATGGTATGAGGATATTAGGTCTATATATTTTTATATAAATCTAAAGATTTTATTAAATAAAATTAAAATAATATACTGGTTATATAACTTTTAGAATAATGTAAAATTTTCCTATATTTAGATATATATATATAAAGATTGCGTTTATATATATATATATATATATATATATATATATATATATATATATATATATATATATATATATATATATGTGTGTGTGTGTGGAACATATGTAAATATATAATATGTACTATGTTTAATATATAAAAAGAAATTAAAGAAAAGAAAAAGAAAAACAAGAAAACAAAGAAAAAAAAGAAGAAGGAGTAAACAGCTGCCCAGCTCGGCCAAAACCGAGCCGGCCGACCCCAAAGGAACAAATAATTCCTATATAGCGAGTAAAAGAGGGAGGAAGAAACCCTAGAAAAATACTAATCCCGCCAACCCCATACGACCCCGCACGACCCTGGATGCTGTGCGCGCGCCGCCAGGGCCACTGCATGGCCGCCTGAGCACCGCCTGCGGACGTGCGGCCGCATGTGAGTAGAGCACAGCAATAACAGCAATGGCAGGAGTTGTAGCAAGTTCGTGACACAATATCTCCCTCATTGCTCCACCGAGTCGTATTTTGATTATTCAGGTACAACTACAACCTAACCCCCTTCGCTTCGATTTAACTAGCTCAATTTACTTTGCACTGCACGCGTCACAATCCGAGACCAAAAATTGGCCAAAATCTGTTTAAAACAGAGTGAAGAGCAGTCCCAAACCCTCACTTGGAAGAGAGATTGTGAACAAACTATTAGAAGATTTTATAAACCAATTAAAGACAGATGTAGCCAACCTGTACGGATTTGTAACGTAATTTACAGAAGTCGATTTCATCGACTATCCACCGAAAAATTGATTCCTCAAAATTGCCAAAAACTGTTTTTCAAAACTATAGAATTTAAGAAAACTCTCCGGTACGACGTGCGTCCCACCAAACTGGGGGACGTGGTCGCGAACCAAAATCATCGAAAGGTGCGTATCGACTTCGTGGACGTGCGAGCTTTGACAGAATTATAATTGGTTGCGTGTGCACGACGAATTTAATGCGTATGTATCTGCTTCGTTGCAAATTTCTCAATTACTTTGTGCACGTTCGTCAGATCGAGATGAAACTTATGCCAACAAGACCGTATCATTTTTCTGGTCATGTATGCCATGTTTGGTCCGATTCTGAGACAGTTGATCGGATTGCCGTTTTGCGGGCCCCACGATCCGACTCAACGGGAGATTTTGTGCATGGCCTGCCGGAATCCAACTTCGGACATACGGTTGGGTTTGTATCATCAAAACAAAATCGTAGACATGTAGTTTGACGACTTTAGAGACCATTGACTTTGGCACGCTTTTCGGTGCAAAGCGAATCCAACGGCGGACACCGTTTTGACCCGAAATAACCGTTTTGCCCCTTTATCCAGAATTGAACTTATGGACAAGCAATCCTAGCTAATTTGACTATTCTAAAAATGTTGGTAATATCTATTTCAGCTTTCGGAGACAGTTTTGAGATTTGGACTTTATGGCTTACAAGTTGACGGTGTATTGTTGGTTCTTCGTGCTACCACCAGGCAAGTATACCTTACCGAACATATGCAGTATTTATATTATTTTATTTCTATTGTAATTCTTCCATATGGTTACCTATTTCTTATATTGTGATTAGTTTTTCATCGACTATTTTACTTGTTTCTAGATTTACATGCACGTATAGGATATTCAATATTATTTGTCTATTGGTCTTCTTCGTGTTATCGTGTCTTATGATAGAGTTGCCAGTTCTACACCTTGTTCTTGACTTGACCATTCTTGACTGGGAGTACCTTGTATTGTACTACAGTTGAGACATACTATAGATTGGGAGTATCTTACATTATACTACGACCTATAGCAGATTCTTCGATTTTGATATTGATTGATTGACTTGATTTGTGATATACTGTAGATTGGGAGTATCTTGTATTGTACTACAATTTATAGAAATCTACTTGACCTACTATTCCTTTAGGAGAGGGGATCGATACTAGTATTGGCTATTCTCGACTGGGAATATCTTGTATTGTCCTACAGTCCAAACCTACTATTGGTTTGGGGTATCTTGCATTGTACTACAAGCGATAGGGGTTAATCGTTTGATTGATAGCCAAGTCTAGTATTACATTTCCATATTTATTGTCGTGTCTTAGATGTCCTTCTTGCTTCATCCTTATCTTCCATACATGTTATTTACTGTTATATTAGTAGGCATGTTTTATGTATCTTGCTAGTCCTCTGAGAACCTGATGATCTCTTCAGGTAGCTGTTTGCAGGGAGTTAGTTAGCGGATCATGATGGTAGTGATTACATCTGCAGGGATACAGGTATTTGCTTATGATATTACTTTATTATCCTCTCGTGCTTTATATCCCTATCATGACATATTCTACTTGTTAGCCTAGTTTATAGACTCTTGTTATTTCCTTGGAGTCTAATCGGACATATATGCTAGTGGGCTGCAGACCACGACCCATTGTATTCATTCACGATTTATATTCATATTATGGATTGAGATATAGTTTTGCCTTGCCATGATTAGGCACATTACTATAGCCCAGACAGCGTTTACGTATTCGAGTTGGGCTGGAGTCCGTTCGATACGTAGCTGGCTTGCTCACGAGCTCGCATCCGAAAAGTGGGTGCGGGTCGTGATACGACGAGTAAACTGTTCTTCTAGAGACAACGGAGCCTATGTGCTTTCAGGCGACGGGTGGACTATACTTCGAAGACGACAGAACCTCTGTGCGTATGAGCGACGAGAAGGTTGTGTTTCGAGCGACAAAGTCACTGTGCTTTAGGGCGACGAGTAGGCTTGTGCTTCAGGTTGACGAGGTTACTGTGCTTTTGGAGCGGCAGGAGGACTTGTGTTGGATGCAATGGTATCTCCCAAGTCTCTGACGAAAGGTAATTGAGCTTCTGGGTCGGAGCAGAGTGCTACACCATTAGAGTTAAGGTGGTGTGAAAACATCACCATTCTGCGCCTGAGGTTGGCACAGGATTGTAGCTGCGCCTCTGGATTGAAGGCATTGGCTTTGAAGTCTTCTTTTAAAGAGCGGTGAATGACCGCTCCTTAATAAACGACTCCCTCTTAATTGCCACCATAAGTTGGTAAATTTCAAGGGGTCCTAGGATAGTCTAGGACTTAGTGGAATGAACTTTATTTAATAAGGTTCATCATGCTGAGTCCTAGGTTTATCCCATTAATGTGGGAACTTTGACGGTCGGCCATGTGGCCTGCGTTTTGACCACTCCCGCCCTATATAAAGGGGGAGTATATAATCCAAAGTTTTTGAAGAAAAAAATTATATTTAATTAGATTATGTAGAGTATATTATATTTGTTGTTTCCTTTGATAAATAATTAAGTTTTAAATACTTACAAGATTTTAAATAGTTTACTATTTTTTTATCCATTTATAGAATTATATATGAACACAGGAATAAATATATAAATATATATTTTCTAAATAAAAGGGTCTTATAGGGTAAAAAGATAGATTGCTATGTATTTTGATTATTAAGGGTGCTCACTCTCGTGTATGATATTAACTATTTATACATATATAAAAAGTGAACTTCTCGTGAGTTAATGAGATACATGTGAGATGCATATATAGTAAGAAGCCCGACCCCTATGCAAGAACATGGACGGTTTGAGTAGTCGAATTCCCTCCCATATTTCATCAACTCTCGAAATTAAATCCATCCTAGATTTTGCCTTTCGGATTTAAACTAATTCTTCACAAGATCATATTGAATCATATCAAATTCGAATTTAAATTCGAATTAAAAGCAAAATCTTACTATTGGCTATATATGCGCAAATTCTGCTCGAACAAAGAATCCTTCAAAACTGCCTCCTTTTAACCCTAAAACTAGTCGCCTATATCCTACGCCCTCCACGAGACGTTCTTACCGCCTGTAGTAGCCGCCCGACCACCGGAGTGGCTGCCGGACCAACCCCAAAACAGAGTGCACTTTGTACCCAGCCAAACCCAGGTACTCATGTTCATCCCCTTCCTTCTTCTTTATCCTGTAGACAATCCATGAACTAATTGGTTCAGCGTAAACACAACATGTACGCTAGGAGTCCTGACGACTAGTTCGAGTTTAGATGCCCTGGATATTCAAAAAATTTAGTCAAAAATTCGACAAAAAACTGAGATTTGACACTATGAGTACAACAGTTTCGAGGCTATTTCGGAAGGCATTTCTTGAACTAAATAATAGAAGAATTCAAAAACTATTTGAGAGCAGTCTTAGACATAGGACAACAAAAGCCATTTTACAGAAGTCGATTTCGATAAGTGTGCACCGAGAAATCGATTTCCCAAATTGAGGAAAAATTGTTTTTAAAACTATAAAAAATTAGAAAATTGCCCGATACGACGTACGCCCCATCAAACCGGGTGATGTGGTCACAACCCATAAACATCGAAAGGCACGTATGGATGTTGTCGACATGTGGGAACTGATGGAACTCAATTTTGTTGTACGTGCACGACGAAATCAATACGTATCCGTCAAGTTCCCCCGTATCGGCCACTTTACAAATTAGGCCATAACTTTGTGCACGTTCGTCGTATCAAAACGAAACTTGCTCCAACAGGACCGTATTATTTTTTTGGTCCTGTGTGCCAAGTTTGGTCCGATTCTGAGAAGGTCGACCGGAATGCCTATTTGGCCGGCCCGCAACCCGATGCAACGGGCGAATTTGTGCACGGCCCATCAGAATCCTACTTTAGATATATGGTTGGGTTCGTTTTCTCAAACTGGACTCGTAGACATGTAGTTTAAAAACTTTAGAGACCATAGATACCGGCACACATTTTGGTACAAAATGGGTCCAACGGCGGATATCGTTTTGACCCAAAATTATGATTTTGCCCCTCTGTCCAGAATTGGACTTTTGGACATACGATTTATGATATATCTTTTACACCAAGAACGTTCTTGATGTTTGTTTCAGCATCCGGAGCCATTTGAGGATTGTGGCATTCTTTTGTTGACGTTTGTGACTGTTGGACTTGCCATTTTCACACCACGGGCAAGATACCTTGCCTACTCTGTGATTACTTTAATTTATTTTTTAGTTATTTATATTCAGCCTTATTTGTATGCTGCATATTTTATATCACTGTGCATCCAAGTCACACTTGGGTGCAAGTGTCACGCCCCGATCCCGCTAGGGTCGTCCGTCTTGCCTGGATCCCTGCGGGATCGATCGCCCTCACTAAGGCGTGATGTCGTACAAGCCTAAGTTGCGCTTGCACAAGGCCATGTACCTGTACAAAACAACTAGTCAAGCAAAAACACACGCACGCACCCATTAGTTAAGCAAAACACACGCACGCACCCATTCATTGCAGAGAACCAAATATTTGGACACAGATATTTGAAATGGAAATACTTCTTTTATTGATAACTTGATAGGAATACAAGTACAAAGCTTTGAAAACTCAGAGTGCCTTATATCTTGGCTACATGATTCTCTTTTAAAACTCTCTTTTGAAAATAGTCGCAATGCCCATACATCATATCCCTCTATTACATGCTGGAAATAAAAGACACCTTCAGAAGGAAAGAAACTTGAAACTTGACTGGAAAGAAAATGAAGCTTCGAGGCAGTCCACAGCTCTACTGGGCTAGACGAGCTTTAGTGCCTCTCCTGAAATCCCTCTGTGTCCTTTTCTTTCTGAAAAGGATGCCCACAACGTGGGTCAGTACACATCATGTACTGGCGAGCGGCTCTTCGCCGAAACTCACAAATATCTGCACTAATTCAATATGTGAAGCTACACATTTACTAGTGATCTTTCTACTTGTCGAGGTTCTTTTTAACAATTCATAAGAAATATGACAGTAGAATTATGCATAACCAACTTACCAACGCCGACAGTCATCCCTGCACAAAAACAGGTTAGCACAATTTGCATATGAATATAAGAAGCATACTTAACCATCATCGTTCATTGTTAGGCTTGCATTAAGGATTTGTTCACATGCATATCCTAACTACATGGTGGTCCATGGGCCCGTCCCCCATGATTAGCCGCTGTGACTCAATGGTTCAGCTCGTCGCTAAGGACACAACATTCCCGAGGTGTAGCATTTACCCCGAGGTGCTATTACAATCTCTCCTAGGCCGATCGATCCCAGGAGCCCCCAGAATCGTCGAGAGACTATTACCTTGTTAACAAGTTGTCCGAGACCAATGCATGACTTGTTTTTTCTATCAGATGAAACCTAGCAGTGTGACAGATAGCGACCAGTTCATAACTAGCCTTAATCGTTCGGTCATTCATTTGCATTCAGTTCTCATTCGGTCATTCGATAGCATTCAATAACATTTTATTTCCTTTGCAGTCATTCGTTAGCATTCATTCTTTTTCTTATCTTTTGTTATTGAGGTATCGTTGATCACAGGGACAAGGCAACAGAGTGGACTAGAGATCATTTTTATTAGGGCATACAAATAAATACAAGCCCGGTTAAAGCAACTCACCGAGATGAATCTTAGTTGAGAGAAGGAGGGACTTCACGCGCCGTTCATGAACAATTCACGCGGCCTACATTGGCACCAACAATTGATTAGCATACTTCGTCTCTTTCTCTCAAGATTCGGAATGAATGCGAAATACGATGAAAGCGAACAATAAAAACCAATCATCGAAAACCAACACGAAAACGCATTCATCAAAACCAAGCAGCGAAAGAAAACATTCAGCAAAACTCTTGTATTTATTTTAATAGAAGTCAATCCATCAATTGGAAAGGTTTATTGCATTTCATCCGTGATCAATCAATACCGGCAAAGGTTTCCCCAAACACTCAGTTCAAGACTGAGTCAGCAAGCCGTAGGTATTACATAGTGGACCGCGAGGAGCGGGGCACTACAGCAAGCGACTGTATCGATCGTTTTATTTATTTTTGTTCTATTCCTTGCATTGGCTTAGCCCTAGCGACCACCCATTGGTGTTGAGATATTGGTATATCTCATACGGCCTTGACACATACTTTACTATGTATTGTGAGTCACATGTAGACACATACTCGCATAGTCGGTCGGCCACCGATACATATGAGACGTGCGACGGTTAGGAGTAACTGCCAATAGAATTGTATACTAGTGGAATTGGCAGTTGCTAGAGGTTCATGTGAGTCATGGATGTGACTCAACCAGGCATTGGGTGGGGAGAACAGTTCCTTGATGTATGGGCCACATATACACTTACTATTATACCTGAAGCTCCACAGGAGATGCAGGTCTAGCCTACTATTACTGATTTCCTCTGACGTTCATGGAGCATTATGGATGTTTCTATTATTGATTCCTTCTGACGTTTATGGAGCGTTATCGACGTTTCTATTACTAATTCCCTCTGATGTTCACAGAGCGTTATGGACGGAGGCACCTGATTCCCGAAGAAAAGGGACGATACCACTGCTATATAACCCGAGTGCCCATATTTGAAGGTTGTTCTTAATTGCATATTCACTATAGAACGGTTAGGCGCCCTACTGCATGCATCCTTCTTTTATTTATTATATATCATAGTTTATACGGCATGTTATTTTCTTGTATCTTGTTACGTCCCTCTAAGGACCTGGTGATCTCTCCAGGTGTGTGCTTTCATGTTTTGTCGCAGGTGCTCTAGCCAAGATCTTGGTCTTCCCTTTCTATCGAGAAGGCTTGCTCTTGGCTCGTTCATTGCTATTTTTATCTATCCTTTCCTTGTATTGTTCTTCTCATTTAAATGGTAGGTAGCGGATATGTCTCCGTCCAACTTTTGTACAAATGATAAATTCAGAGTTAATTTTACTATACATTTATTTTCTTATGGTGGATGAGATTAGTTGTCATGGTTTACTGCATTTACAGCTTATGTATACATACGAGGATTCCATAAATTGGAGTGTACTTCGTATGTATGCAGCTGGCATGTCTACGAACTTAGTCCTAAGTATTTTGGAACTGGAACGTTACATATTTTTGTGGTGTCCTATGTAGGTCTAGTTTATCACTTCGGTTACATTACTGTACCGATGTGAGCCTGCATATAGGATTAGAGTCTAGAATCTCATCCATATACTTGATCTCCTCCCTTGATTCCAATTTTGAACTCTCGTCCGACTACCTTTATTTTCTTCTGCTTGATTCCTTTCCACTATAAATCTTAACTTTTCCATTCGCGCTTGATAGAGAGGTTAAGAGGATGACTCAAACTAGGTATACATGTTATATGTTGCTCAAGCCACTATCAGCTTACCCTTATAAGTTGGGTAGTATAGCTCATAACCTATCACTCTATTGTCCTTGCAAACCATTAAAGAGGATTTTAAGAAGATTACCTAGACTATAATGCAATTAAAGATCCATGCCCCATTAGTTCAACCAAGGCCTTAGATAAGAAAACAGTAGGATAACTGTAGAGATACGAATACTAGACGATTCTTAGAGTTTGATAAACTTGAACTACTTGTGTTTTTGTTCAATCAAAATTCTTGCGTATTTATACTTTTAACTATCTTAAATAACTTTGCTATTATAGCCTAGTTTTTGCAAACTTATACTTTGTCGAGCTTGTTCAGGACATGTGTTTATTAGGGACGCCCACTAACATATTGTCTAATCAAAATCAGTGTATTATGGTCTGATCAACCTTAGTGCAGTTGGTTCGCTCTTCTTATGATTATCCCACATGGATTGAGATATAGATGTCTCTAGGATCTCATCCGCCACTGCCTTGACAACTCTCCTTGAAATGTTCCATCGTCTTTTGAGCCCCGTATTTGCATTTGATTCCCTCTCCCTTGAACTCTTTATTGTTTCTCGCTTTTACTTACTGTAGAAAAACAAATGCTCATATTTGAGGAAAGATATACCCAGAATGTCCCCCTTATTTCGCCATACCACCTATGGCCATGAAGGCTATATATACACAATCGTTCCATCTATTCGAAATCGGAGAACCACATTACAATTGATTCATATCTACCATATCACGTTATCTATCACATTGTGTAGTATTCTTTATACTCAAAACCCAAGCACGATATCACAACTTTGAAATTTTCTAACATCATTAATCCTAAAACTGTGCCTTCTTTTAATTCAAAGAAAGAAATTTTGGAGTGAATAGACTCTAAGCCTTCTAAAATTTTATGAGTTACTAGTTTACCGATTGATCAGGATAAGTTGATTTCCATTAGGATGATAAATAGTGACTTATGAACTCCCACTTTCTATTTAGATCTTTTGGTGTCCCTTACAGTGACTTTGATATTCGGAGTGTAATACTAGTTGTTACCTCCCAACAAATTTTATATACAAGACCTAGACGAGTCCTCCTTCAAGTAGACATAATCTGTTCCACTCAAACATGTCTCCTTGTACTCTATTTCTATGATACGACTTTCAGGTCAAAATGGACTAGCGATAACCCTTACCATAACATCGATGTACTTTCTGACTGCAATTAGAGATCCAACCTTGACTCAAATTTTTCAACCCAATACATGGTTGTGATTTACTCGAAGCCCACTACGCACATGTCTCTTGTGTGCCCCACAATGGAGTCCCCATGTGCTACTTAAACATAAAAGTCACAGAAGGCGCATTTTGGGCTTAAGGAACCTAGTTAACCAAATCGACTGGCAATTAGCCCAACTAATTGAGTTTGAACCTATACAAGGTTATCCTAACTTAGTAGAAAAGGTTTAGGTTGATTTTATGAGATCTTGTCCGGCCAATATAAATAAAACCCAATATTCATTTAATAAAGATTGATATCCAATCAAAAAACCCAATAAACTCCAGTTAAACTCATCCATGCATATCACCATATGTGGCCTATAAAACCAAACTTATGAAATAGGTCCCGACACATATTATGTACGCTCCATCTCATGGTCCACTTATTCCCCATCCATAAATTCCTTAACCGTATTCTGTCATGTTCATATTATGCGATGAATGAAATCCCGTTGTACCAACTTACTACTAAAATATTGGTATTTAGCGACGGAACAATCCGTCGCTAAATACGTATATTTTGTCACTAAATTATATTATCGATGGATTACCGACGGATAACTGACGTCGATAAACATAACGTCGCTATAGAAAATACGTCGATAATCCGTCGCTATAGCGACGAATTACCGACGAAACTACTGACGCAAATATAGCGACGGATTAGCAACAAATTCAAAATGTCGGGAACCACAGCGACATATTAGCAACGGAGTAGCGACATTTTCTAGTGAGCCAAAATATCAAATTTTCCATTAGCTCAGCGACGGAAATTTCCGTCGCTGACTCGTCTGATACGGTTTTGATATCAGACATAAGCTCAACGACTGATATTTCCATCACTAACCCGTTGCTAACCTGAAAATATTTCCAAGATACCGTCGCTAAGCCGCCGCTGGTTAGTCGCTAGCTTGTAAATTTTCCAGAATAACTTCGCTAATCCGTCGCTGGTTAGTCGCTAATCGTTTTATTTATACCACATTAAATTGTTCCAGCTTTGCTCAAACCTGGGAATACAAACATAAACTCATTCCAAAAGTCAAATATGTCCAACAGTCATTCTAAAAGTCATACATAAACTCTATAACCCCAAATATGTCTAACAGTCATATATAAACTCTATAACCCCAATATATACAAAATAAAGCCAAGCATCTCGATCAAACACATCCAACAATTAAATAGGTTCACCAGTCAAATATAGTACATATACAAACACTTCCAACAGTCAAATAATAAAAACATGTCCAACAGTCGTAATAGTACATACACAAACTCATCCTCAAATACAACTCATCATCAAATACAATAAAAAAAAATAAACAAATCTTAAACTGATGGTGTCACGCCCTGCTCCTGTATGAGCGGTCGTCCTTGCTAAGGCATGATGCCGCACGAGCCTAGATTGCACTGGTGCAAGGCGGGTTTCGTAATGGCCGATTTCAGCGGCTGCGACGGGTCGTCGCACAAAAGTCCCAAGCAGAGACATTGAACACGCAGCAGAAATTTAGAACAAACACAGGTTATTCAAAGAAGCTCTTTATTGATATTGAAACAACGGTTACATTGGGGGCGCATGGCCAAGATTACAATCACTCAAGCTCACTCTTTGTCACATTTTACAAGTCACTCAGCTCTCTCTCATCTCTCAATACAAGTCTTGAGCCAGCAGAAGCTTTGGAAGGTGATGTCCATACATTATGTCCCGTATAAGTCTTGACTCCATACGGCCGCACGCTTCGAATCGCCAAGGAACTTCGTGCCTTAACGCATCCAAGCGAGCTCCGCGCCACGAGCTTCTACCTGTGCCTGTACATGTAAACTATGTGGATGTCAGTACTCAACTGTACTGGTGGAATGAGCTCCTCGCCCACCCATACAAAACCAACACGTTTGATTTACTTTGTGCAACATAGTCCATTACTTATCAATTGTCTTTCTAGTCTTGTCTTAATATCAGTTTTATGACAAACGCCTTGGCATACTTGTGTCTGGGGACCATCCCGTGCTTGCACAACAACGTTAACTCAAACTTTGCCTTAGACCCTTCTTGTGCCAATAACGTTAACCTATCAAGTCGTATTTGCCTTACGGCCATAATCAGAGACGCAACTACATGATAGACCCAATTTCCTTGCCTCTAGACCTTTTTCGTGCTTGTATTGTCAACGCACCGACTCATACTTGTCTTCCGTGCCATACTCTGTGACGTAACGAATCGATCGTGCCATGAACTCGATTCTTGCTTCAATAACTCTGAGGCAGCGCCTCCTCGCTTAGTCTTGCCTATACTTTAGTCTTGACAACGCGGCCGTGCCTCACATTTCGAGGTCGTGACCAGCAACTCAACGTAAATTCACCCAACTCGCCCTACGGCCCTTCTCGACTTAACTTGTAACAGCTTAAGTCTAACCAATGCAACTTTATGCCAACGACTTAACACTCGATGCCACATCTCGTGTCGAAGCATGCCGCCTTCGTTGTAGCCAAATCTTAGGCCCAAATATTGTGTTCTCTATCTGCATACACATTCAACTCAACTCAATCCAAAGGCACATACGCGGATTGTCGCCCGTGCCGACACATCTATATGAATGGTCACTGGCATTAACTAGCCATCCTGGACATAGCCTGGCATTCGGGACCCTTGCACCGCAGGTGGCGATCCCCGATGCAAGTCCCCGACCTACTGGTTGCTTCATACCCAGCTCGGCTATAACCTGTTTCTTCCTAGGCCGAGTCAGTCCCATGGTCCAGGGTTGCCGCTCGAAGAAACCATCGCCCTTATCGACAAGTTGTCCATGACCACGTGCCTACGTTAACTTCTAGACTTAACGTAAATGCATGGTCTCATCATCATCACTTAGTTCCTTTGCTTTACTTCTTTTATTTTTTATACTTCCTTTGCAGAGCCCCAAACCAGGGTTGCCTCGGCGACTGAACCACAGTCCCGACCTATTTCCTCTCGGCGACTAACCATCGCTTAGACTTAATATTTCTTTGAACTCAGGGAACGGCTACTGCATAGCCTTCCAACTTAACTTGAACATAACATGTTTCCTTAAGTATCGACAGACCGTGGCTAACTTTCCACTGAACCAATCGTGGCTCGTGCCTTAAACCGACTCGTGTTCTACGCAACGCTATCGCCCAACTTATACCTCATATGACGGGCCTTGGGATCGTGGGACTATTTAACTTGACAACCGCAGAATGAGCGGGACAGCACTTGAAATGACTTAGGTCGACCGACATAACTTTGCCAACTTACTCAAGCCTACAACTTAACTCAAGGGACGAGCAAAGGCTATGCCAAGTCTTGTACAGTGGAAGCGTACATGATTTATCGAGCATTTACGCGGGCGATGCCTATGACTTAGGCATATTCATAGTTTTGTATCGAAGATCAACTTTCCTTCTCCCAAGCCACGGGACGAAGGACCGAGTGTCATTTTCAAAGCACGCCGTGCACCAACTCTAAGCCGACCGTTGGACCTTTCCATATTCTAACTCAATTCGACCCGTCGGAATTACTCCTTTTAGCTATGTGGATTCATCTCTTTTAATATTAAACCTACTTGTGCAAGTTGAAAACACGCAATTTATTATGTGAAGGCAAATATGAGGCAAGTTCACCGAAACTATCCCACCTGAGCGAGCTGTCGCCTTGACCGGGTGAGCCTTAAAGCAGCCGTCGCAAGGCTAAGTCCGAACGCCATCGACGTTTCGATTTTTTCGATTGACTGAGCGGGATGGGAAACTACATCATACACCACTCAGAAAAAGTTTCGTCCTTGAAACTTATTGAGTACACTTATCGGCTTACAACTTGATTCAACATCCTACGTTTCTCGCACACACTACTCCTATGCGTTCCATTAATCCGAGCCACGCTCGTGCTTATCGCTAACTTAGTCGTAAGGCACAACAACCGATCAACTAACGTTCAAATTTGTCTCAATTCAATGATCGCAATACCATCAACATTCCTTCGAAACTCACGATTTCAAAATCCTCGACACTTTTCTGTTCCTCAAGTCTCACTTGATTCAACGTATCACTTAGTTGGATCGTGCACACATTCTATCCCCAAAATACATGCATTTCAGCCAAGCCTCGTGATAGAGAATCTACCATGACCACTCGAGTCGGATCGTGCACATATTCGGGCGTCCCTGATATACATGCATGTCAACCGAGCCTCGCGAGTGGTGCCTCCACAAATCCTACCACTTCGCACTCGGACGTCTGCCTAACCGCTAGGTTATGTCTTTCCGTCAATATTGGAATCATAGTTCCCAAACAACAATATCAACACTGACCCTATCCTAAGGTCAAGCCAAATCGATGGTACGGGGTTTTCTACCCAAGCTCGCATCACTCCGATTTTCTAAACATCGAGCATCGATTCCCTACACAAATCCCAATATTTGTCGTACGGGGTCTGAGTCATTCAGCAAAGCCATCCTACGACAACTCACGTTCAACCAATTTTTACGATGTATCAAAATCACTCGTTCAACAAACCATCTTCGCATAGTCTATCTCTTCGAAAACGTTCGACATAATCCGCCTATCAATCCTTCTCAATTCAAGCACGCTACGACACAATTCATCGCTAAACCATAATTTCACATTCCATATTTCCTAAGTCATCTATTCCAATTCACGTAATCGATCATGAGGTTGTCTAGCTTAACAATATGTTACGCCCCGATCTCACGAGAGTCAGATTATCTACGGTGGACATGAATCACCATGCACGCTCCCGCGGGATAATTATCCTCATCAGGACGTAATTCTTGTTTTGCGTCTAGACTAATTCATTCTCGATGCGCGGATTGGACCTACTCAATCCTCAAGTTTATTTCATTCATCAATCGTAAGTCAAACAAATCCTCGAGTTCACCTTCGCATCAAGCTAACAAGTCGAGACAATCAAAATTGTTGCGTCCTGATTTTTCTAGTTCGATCATTCCCGCGACATGAATTACCATGTCAGTACTCACGCGAAACGATCGCCACAAATCCGACGCAACACATGTGCGAGGCTAGAGTTACACTTGTGCAAGACAAGATCGTCGACGTTGTGGTTATCTGCGTAACCATCAAGACACAATCATTTTCATCCAACATTCATCTCGATCAAAATCCTAAGTATAGCATCCAATCGAACAATAACACTTGCACGAGCGTCATTCGTCGAGTCAGAGTACCCTCGAGTTCTCGCATATCGATCTTTGATACGCCTCAACACCATCGACGATATACGTAACCTGACGATCTTCCTTTGCAACCAATTTCGAGTCGTACGAATGATGCCATCATTCGACTGGATAATCTCTTTGACATTCAAATTCACGTTCGATCATTATTCCTCGAATCATTCACAACATCAATTTCTTCAAACACAAGTTCGGGTATCGTTCATTAGTCTATCTTAAGTCATCGACCAACGTATTTTCTCAATTCGTATCGTCCATTTGCTAACTCAATTCATCGAACGACATCCATTCCAATCCTCAGAGTCATTTTCACACATTCGAATCAAACTTTTTATGCATGCTATCCTCTTGTTGTGCTAACTTTTCGTATACGATTCTTATCGATTTCCTCGATCAAGTCATCCATTCGCACACCTTAACTTTTCTTCGATTCGATTTCACCTACTCAATCGTTTTCTTGTTTCATACTCGTGCAATCCTCAATCCCGTGCATGTTCCGAGCGTGTCATTTTTTAGGTCGTTCAAACCAACTCGTCCAAATCCTCAAGATTACAACTTGCTCAATGACACTCAATCTAAGGCTTTGCATAACGCGACGCTTGCTGATAGACTCATCGATATCCCACATCCTCAATCAATCGATCGAGATTCCTGAGGCTATCGCATACACCACTCAGGAATGAAGTCATTCAACAAATCCTCAAAACTATCATTCGAATCAAAATTGACTTTTTCGAATCCCGTTCGAACCATTCCTTTAATTTACAGGCACGTTCATCTATATCGCATCGACGTTATCGTCGCTCGATAGCACCCCTATCGATAGTCATCTCAACTTACTCAATCGAGTTCAACTTATTCTGGTTCGACACTATTCAATTCCCGTACTCGACTTTTCTAAGGTCGATGCAACTTTGGTGTATATGCCCAGCCCGACTTAGCCAATCGTGCTTACGCAAACCATTTTTTTATTTTGTTACCAAAAACTGTTCTCCTATGTTTTGTAAAATAGTAAGACTTATTGTATGGACATTCCGTGGGACATTTGAGACAGAGTGCACCAACGATATCAATATGCGGAAGCAACATTCAGAGTTCACAGAAACAACGAAGTTAAAGAATTCAATCGACGGTCCAAGGACGTAAAGCCGTGCTCTGATACCATTATGTCATGCCCCGCTCCTGTAGGAGCGATCGTCCTCGCTAAGGCGTGATGCCGCACGAGCCTAGATTGCGCTCGTGCAAGGCGGGTTCCATAACGGTCGATTTTAACGGCTGCGACGGGTCGTCATACAGAAGTTCCAAGCAGAGACATTGAACACGCAGCAAAAATTTAGAACAAACACAAGTTATTCAAAGAAGCTCTTTATTGATATTAAAACAACGGTTACATTGGGGGCGCAAGGCCAAGATTAAATCACTCAAGCTCACTCTTCGTCACATTTTATAAGTCACTCAGCTCTCTCTCATCTCTCAATACAAGTCTTGAGCCAGCGGAAGATTTGGAAGGCGATGTCCATACATTATGTCCCGGATAAGTCTTAACTACATGCGGCCGCACGCTTCAAATCGCCAAGGAACTCCGTGCCTCGACGCATCCAAGTGAGCTCTGCACCACGAGCTTCTACCTGTGCCAGCACATGTAAACTATATGGGTGTCAGTACTCAACTGTACTGGTGGAATGAGCTCCTCGCCCACCCATACAAAACTAACATGTTTGATTTACTTTGTGCAACATAGTCTATTACTTATCAATTGTCTTTCTAGTCTTGTCTTAATATCAGTTTTATGACAGACGCCTTGGCATACTTGTGTCTGGGGACCATCCCGTGCTTGCACAACGACGTTAACTCATACTTTGACTTAGACCCTTCTTGTGCCAATAACATTAACCTATCAAGTCGTATTTGCCTTACGGCCATAATCAGAGACGCAACTACATGATAGACCCCATTTTCTTGCCTTTAGACCTTTCTCGTGCTTGTATTGTCAACGCACCGACTCATACTTGTCTTACGTGCCATACTCTATGACGTAACGACTCGGTCGTGCCATGAACTCGATTCGTGCTTCAATAACTGAGTCAGCGCCTCCTCGCTTAGTCTTGCCTATACTTTAGTCTTGACAGCGCGGCCATGTCTCACATTTCGAGGTCGTGCCCAGCAACTTAAAGTAACTTCACCCAACTCGCCCTACGGCCCTTCTTGACTTAACTCGTAACAGCTCAAGTCTAACCAATACAACTTTATATCAACGACGTAACACTCGATGCCACATCTCGTACCGAAGCACGCTGCCTTCGTTGTAGCCAAATCTTAGGCCCAAACATTGTGTTCTCTATCTGCATACACATTCAACTCAACTCAATCCAAAGGCACACACGCGGATTGCCGCCCGTGCCGACACATTTATATGAATGGTCACTAGCATTAACAAGCCATCCTGGACATAGCCTGGCATTCGGGACCCTTGCACCGCAGGTGGCGATCCCCGATGCAAGTCCCCGACCTACCGGTTGCTTCATACCCAGCTCGGCTATAACCTGTTTCTTCCTAGGCCGAGTCGGTTGTAACACCCCAGTCCCAAAATACGTAGGACCAAGTACATGAACATGCCAGCTGCACATATACGAAGAATACTCTAATATATGGAATCCTCATATATGAAAATAAGCTGTAAATAAAAATAATCACAGGCCAGAATAACATATCTAATCTCATCACAGCTCAACACAGAAGATAACGAAGTCCAAATAAAATAAATAAGAGTACCAAAAGATAGCCGGGTGAACATACTCACTCCAAACAGCTATGAAAAATAGTCTCACAAGATCGAAGTCCAACCTCCGCAAAATAGAAAGAAAAGAGATGTAAAATAATGTCTACAACTGTCTCAGATAAGAAATAGTCTAGAAATCAAAAGGGACTGCCTCGTCATCAATATAGGATAGCTCCAACGTCGCTCCATACTCCTGTAGAAAATCGTTTAAACCTGGAGAGGTAACCAGGTCCTCAGGGGACATAGCAAGATACAAGAAAACACCATGCAATATAATCTGTGATAATATAATAAGAGAAAAAGTATGCATGCAATCGGGTTCCTGACCATTCTACTGTGAATTTGCAGTTGAGATACATTTCTTCGACGCATGAGCCCTGGCTGAATATAGGATCCGGTATAGTCCCCTCTTGGGCACAAGTGACCAAGCGCATGACATTCCAAGAACGACAGTGGCCAACCTGAGATGCTAATCATACCCGTATCTCCAGCAGAGCTTTCGGGTTACAAGGGAAGTGCAATCGAAGCCCATACGTCAGGTAATGTTCTCCCTACCCAATGCCTAGTATCATCATCTCCATGACTGACATGTACCCCTAGTAACCGCCAAGTCCTCTAGCATGCAATACTATTGGCAGTTAATCCTATCCGTCGCACGCTCCATACGTATCGGTGGCCAGCCGACTACACGAAAATATGTCCTACATGTGACTCACATCACGTGATACAACAAGTGTCAAGGCCGTATGAGATATACCAATACCTTAACATCAATGGGTGGTCACTAGACTAAGTCAATGCAAGAGAAATAAATACGGCAAGAAAAACGATCGGTAGAGTCGCTTGCACCCAAGTGTAACTTGGACGCACAGTTTAAATATCAAGAAATAAGAAATGCTAAAAATAACAACTGAAAATAAGAAATATAATAATCACAGAGTAAGGTGGCAAAGTATCTTGCCTGATGGTGCAAAGTGGCAAGCCCAAGAAATCACAATATCAGCTAGGAAACGTCACAGTCTCCAAACAACTCCGGATGCTGAAACAAACATCAAAAATGCACTCGGTGTAAAATATATACCTAGGAAATAACTGTCCAAAAGTCTAATTCTGGAACATGGGCAAAATCGTAATTTCGGGTCAAAACGATGTCCGCCGTTGGACTCGCTTTGCACCGAAATGCGTGCCAAAGTCTATGGTCTCTAAAGTCGTCAAACTACATGTCTTCGATTTCAGTTCGAGGAGAGGAACTCAATAGTATGTCCAATTTTGGATTCCGATGAGCCGTGCACAAAATTGCCCGTTTGAGTGGGTCGCAGGCCCGCCAAAAATGTGTTCCGATCCGACCTTCTCAGAATCGAACCAAACTTGGCACACAGGACCAGAATTTCGATCCGAACCCGTTGGCGCAAGTTTCGTCTCGATTCGACGACTGTACACGAAGTTATGGGCAAGTTTGCAAAACGCCGATACGGGGGTATCTCGACGGATACGCGTTGATTTCGTCGCGCACACGCGACGAAACTGAGTTCCATCAGTTCCCACACGTCCGCAACGTCCATACGTATCTTTCGATGCGTATAGCGCGTGACCACGTCGCCCGGTTTGTTGGGGCGTACGTCGTATCGGGAAGAATTTTCTGAAAATTACTATTTCGAAAACAGTTTTTCACACAAGTTTAACATGGATTTACTTCTTGCACAGAAATCGAAATATCAATCTACCAGTAGCGTTTTAGTCGTGGTTATGTTGTCTTCACACGTGTTCAATTAGTTTTACAAAACTGTCGAAGAATCGCCAAAATTTTGGCTTTCAATTATGGGTTTGGGACTGCTTTCTATTCTGTTTTTCCTCGAGTTTTTCTCGAGAATTTGAATCGATTTCTCGATTCACTCATTGGGTCTTCCCAGGTTCTACCTGGAGGGATTTGTAGATGGTTATTTGGTCGTTGCCTAGGAGGCGACGGATCGAGAAATTATTGCAAAACAGGAAAGATATATAACTCGAAAAATCTGTACCTGGAAGTACGAAAACAGGGGAGTCTCTCGCTCGTCCGTCGGATTGGGGTGTTTCACGGCGGCTGGGGTGTGCGCGGGAAATTGGCGGCCTTGGGGTCGAGGTGGAGAGGAGATAGGAAGGTGAAGGATTATTGAGGTTTAGGGTTTCGGTTTTGGTCGAGTAGTTTATATACTACTGCCGCTCTCTTATTCCGAATAGGAATAAAGTTAAGGGGGCACGGGTTGCAAGTATGGCAGCAGCTGTGCTGCTAAGGGTTGGTATTAGGGGGTCGGGTTTTCTCAAGGGTGGACGCGGCTTTGTCCCCACTTAGCTGTTGTTCGTTCAATTGGCTTTAGGGGTCGGGCCCCCCGCAGCTTAGTTGCTGCTGACGTGGGGGTTCGGCCCACCACTTTTTTTTTCTCTTTAATAACCAATTATATATATATATATATATATATATATATATATATATATATATATATATATTTTATATATTTTATATATTTATATTTGATATATATATATATATATTTTTTTTTATAATTGATATATATATATATATATATATATATATATATATATATATATTTATATATATATATATATTATATATATATAAATATATATATATATATATATATATATATATATATATATATATATATATATATATATATATATATATATATATATATATTATATTATATGAATATGATGGTCGCGTGCGCAACCCTAGCGCCGCGCTAATCCCCTAAAGATTTCGTCTTCCGCCGTCGATTCCGGCTTGGCCGTTGGCCAGGCCGGAGCCTCAATGGCCGCGCCCAAGTCGTTTGCGGCGGTGGTCGCTGGTCGTTCTGAGCCTCCTCCAAAACTGGCCCCTCGGCCAGTATCCTTGTTCAAGGGCTCGCCTGCAATCACTTTCACCGAAGCAGAAGAAGTCGCCCTCGCGGCTCCTTTGTAATTCGCCCTTATTGGGAAATTCTCCCATAATAAGCCTCCGATTGAGGTTATTCGAAAAGCTTTGCAAGGTTTTGAGTTCAAGGGATCTATCAAGGCGGGCGTTATAGATCGAAAACACATCCTGATTTGTCCGTCTATTGAAGAGGACTACCTTCGGCTTCGCTCTAAAGAGATGTGGTTTTTAGCTCGTGCGCCCATGCGCATATTCAAGTGGGAACCGGACTTCACGCCCTTGTGAATCGGCATTGATGCCGGTTTGGGTGACGCTACCGGACTTACCTCATCATCTCTATGCTAGGGACGCCCTTTTCGCTATTTTGGCTGCTATTGGGACTCCTTTAAAGTTAGATCGAGCGACGGAAGATTTAGCAAGACCGAGCATGGCTAGGGTTTTTGTGGAGATTGATGCTGCAAAACCGTTACAACGACGTATCCGTATTAATTTATCTAAGGGACGAAGTTTTTGGCAGAACGTTGAGCATGAACATATTCCTTTGTATTGCAATCACTGCTTTCATCAAGGACACTTAGTAGAATCATGCAAATTGAAGAACAAAGGGAAGGCTATCATGCAAGAAGGGGTAGTTGAAAACGTCATTACTGCTAGACGGGACACGCGTCGGCCCCCCAATCCTCCGCAAACTAAGTCTCCTTTAATTTTAGTGGATGCTGACACAACTAACATTAATGACATTGCTAAGCCCTCGGGTGGGGTGAATAATGATGCTCATGCAGCCACTCAGGTCGAAGATCCCATGCCGCCATCTCACGTCCCCCCAGGGAGCATCCCTCCGGGACCAAGTGGTCCAATAAATGGTGAGCAGACGTCTGTCCGTAATGACTCAGAGGTCGGCATCATTCCCGCCGATGTGATGGAGGTGATGCCAGTTCAGGCTCCTGACCAGGCCACTACCATGATTACCTCGTCCGCGCTGAATGAGTTGGAGGAAGGAGAGATACAAGGGCTTCATAGTAACTGGGCAGATATAGTGGAGGAGGAAGAACGATCCGGAGGGGAAGAAGTCGCACGTCAAGACCAGACCGAGGAAGCTCCTGATACAGATAATGAAGAAGGTGGAGAAGCAGGTAGTGGAGACATGCTACCAGGGTCATCGTCATAAGGAGATATCCCTGAAGAAGGACCTTCTCAAAAGCATTCAAAGGGGAGGAAGGTGGTGGAGCCATCTGATAGAGTCACACGCTCGGCTGCAAGCAAAACACACACTGGTAGCTCCAAAACCATTAATGTTTAATTTCTTAATTTGGAACGTGCGAGGGATTGCTAACGCTATGACTTTTAAGCATCTGAAGACTCTCATTAGAACTCATAAAACAAATTTTGTGGCTTTAATCGAACCTAAGGTGGATAGTGAGCAACTTGCTCGTTATCGGGTTAAGCTAGGGTTCTCTGTAGCTTTTTCCAACTCGAAGGGCAACATATGGGTTATGGCGAGAAACAACTGTGATATAACACTGGTAGAATCCTTTGATCAGGCTATTTCTATCCGTATGGTTGATCCTATTCTTCCAGTTGAAACTCTTGTGACTGTAGTGCATGGGGATAATAAGAAGGAAGGTCGACGTCTGTTATGGGACAGATTGCTAGACCTGCAGCGGTCTCATAGCTTGCCGTGGATTGTCGGTGGTGATTTCAATGCAGTGCTTAAAACGGAGGAAAAATTGGGGGGAAGACGTGCTGATGCGGTCTCTATGCAGGAGTTCGCCAATTTCCAATTATCGGCAGGTATTTCAGAGTTATCATTCACTGGGAGTGCATATACCTGGGTGAAATCGGATAATTCTGATCGGCGTGCCTCTTGTCTGGATCGGGTCTTCATGGATCCTAGATGGCACCAGATAGCCCCGGGTTCAGTAGAAGATCATTTGAATAGCACTGAATCGGATCATGCTCCCATTCTAGTTCGGCTCTTAAATCAGCAGCAAGGGGGTCGTAAACATTTTCGGTTTCTGGACTTCTGGACCAGACATACATAGTATCAGCAGATTATCCACGACGCGTGGTACTCGGTGGACCATCGGCATGGTCTTACGAAAGTTGCTCTTCGGTTGGACGCGTGTCGTAAGGCTTTATCCAAATGGAGTCGTGCAACGTATGGGGATTTGTTTCAGGCAGTTCGGGAGGCGGAGGATAGGGTGTTATCAGCTGAGCTTGCTTTTGAAGCTGATGGGTCAGAGAAGACGAAGATTGAACTTGCCCAGGCAACTGCATTATTGAAGCAACATGTTCGGGTTGAGGAGGAGTTTTAGAAGCAAAAGTCTAGACTGAAATGGGATTTAGAAGGGGATAAGAACTCGGCGTATTTTCATGAATGTGTGAGTTATAAGAAGAAAGCTTTGAGGATACATTCCATATCTACCCCCAATGATACAGTGCTGCATGATAAGGCCCATATTCAATCCTACGCGGTTGAATATTATTCGGCTCTCTATCAGAGAGGGGACATAACTGAAGATACTGGCCTGCTTTCGGTTATACCCTCATTAGTTGATGATGATGAGAATGATCGTTTGATTGCTCTTCCGAGTAAGGATGAATTGTTTGCTACTATTAAATCTTTGGACATGACCAGCGCATCGGGGCCTGATGGGTTTACTCCAAAGTTCTTCCTCTGTAGCTGGGATATTATAGGAGACGACGTCACGGAGGCAGTGGGGATGTTCTTCGATAGGTTTTCGTTGCCTAGAGAGATTACCAATACTTCATTGGTATTAATTCCGAAGAACAAACACCCGAAGTATTTTGCTGATTATCGCCCGATTAGTCTGTGTTCTGTTCTGAATAAAATCATCTCAAAGACTCTTGCTCTCCGTCTAGCTCCTATGTTACCAAAACTCATATCCCCCGAACAGAGTGGCTTTGTCCGTGGTCGTGAGATTGTGGATAATATCGTTCTTGCTCAGGAGATTGTGGCTAAAATGAATAAGAAGCATTGGGGGGGAAACATAGCCATTAAATTAGACATGATGAAGGCGTATGATCGAGTAGATTGGAGGTTCTTACTGAAGGTCTTGAGGAAGTTTGGATTTCATAACAAGTGGGTGGATATGATGCTTCGCATTCAAAATAATGTCTGGTTTGCCCCATTAATCAATGGAGAATCTGCGGGGTATTTTCAAGCTTTTAGAGGTGTTCGCCAGGGTGATCCTTTGTCTCCTGCTCTTTTCATTTTGGTGGCGGAAGCGCTATCTCGGAGTCTGAAGTTGTTACCGTCGACGGAGGGGTTCACTCCTTTCATTACCCCAAGGGGCTGTGCTCCTATTACTCACTTATCCTATGCTGATGATGTCTTACTTTTTTCAGCAGGGGATCTTCGGTCTATTACTCTGATTCGAGAAGTCTTACGTCGATATGAAGAGGCATCTGGGCAGAAAATTAATGTATCTAAGACTTCATTATATGTTTCAGAGAAGACGTCTACGGAACGGGTTGCAGAGCTAGCGGATCGCACAGGGTTCACTATTAGCTCGCCTCCCTTCACCTATTTGGGATGTCCCATGGCTGCAGGGCACCAAAACTCAGACATGTACGAGGATCTCATCAGCAGGATCCGGGCGAAGGTTGAAGGTTGGCATAACAAGCTTTTATCGCCCGGGGGGAAGTTGGTCTTACTTCGATCAGTTCTTACCTCAATACCAATTTATACACTTGCGGCATGTATGCCTCCTATCTCGGTATTGAATCGTATTGAAGCTATTTTTTGTAGCTTCTTCTGGGGCTCAATTCAAGGGGCTCCTAAACGTAGATGGCTGGGATGGGAGACTATTGCTAGACTGAAGACGGAGGGAGGATTGGGCATTAAGCGTTTAGATGATATTATGAAGGCTTTCTCCATCAAGTTATGGTGGAAATTCAGGTCTCAAGATAGTTTATGGGTAAAGTTCCTCATGAAAAAATATTGTTCACAGTCAAATCCTGCTCATGTGCATATCACATCGAACTCTTCTCATGTTTGGAAGAGGCTATTGCAAGGAAGGGATGTTGCTGAACAATATATCGTTGTGGATGGTGTGAATCTACACTGGCGTCGTATTGCTGGCAGATTTACTCTTGCTTCGGCTTGGGATGTCTCTCGTACTCATTGGCCAATTGCTCCTTCTTTTGTGCATATATGGGGAACTTGTATACCTTATAAATGGTCAGTTTTATTATGGAAAGTGTTACATAATCGACTACCGACTGATGATCAGATTATGAAGCTCGGGTTCAGCTTGGCATCTCAGTGTCATTGCTGCACACAGTGTTCAGTCGAAACTACTGAACATATTCTTCATTCGGGGGAGCTAGCTAAGGATGTTTGGGCGGCTATGCATGGAGTCTTCCAGCTTCGGGGAGGTGGCCGGTCTCTGACTGAGAGGATGAAGAGTTGGTGGCGAGGAGCGAAGCTACATCAAAAACAAATTGCAGTGGGGGCTATAATATGGGTGTTGTGGAAGAATCGCAATAAATGGCGATATGAAGGATATCGATACTCATCTCCTATGCTTGTGAAGGAGGTACAGAGGCAAATTGTTAAGGCTTCTGTCAAGTGCACTCACTAGATTTTCTATTTTTACTTTGTTTCCACCATTTCTGGTGACTCTTTGTACTATTATATAAATATATATATATATATATTTATATAATATATATATATATATATATATATATATATATATATATATTATATATATATATATAAATATATATATATATATATATATATATATATATATATATATATATATATATATATATATATATATATATATATATTAAGCAAGCAATAAATTTCCAAAAATTTACCAATAAATTCCTAAAAATCCTAAAATTTTATACACCTTATTTAATAGAAATATTAACATGCACACATATAATAATGTATAAATATACACACATACTTTAATTTTACCAACAACTTAATAGTAAATAAATCCATAACTAATGAAATACGTAACGAAATTAATATAATTCATAAAAAAATCAATTATAAATTATGGGGGTTTACATCCTACCCAACTTAAAAAAAAATTCGTCCTCGAAATTAAACTAAGGTCGGGGAATCAATGCAATGCAAGAAAATTAATAGTAATCTAAAAGCTTAACTGCAAGACATACCTTCGTCTTCGAACAAATGCGGGTAGCGGGTTCGGATGTCGTCCTCGCGCTCCCAAGTAGACTCCCCTGGCGAGTGATGCTTCCATGCCACGCGAACCAATAGAATAGATTGATTCCGCAACACCTTCACTCGGCGATCGAGGATACCTACTGGTCGCTCTTCGTACGATAAACTCGGTCCAACTGTGATCTCGGAGTGATCAAGCACATGATTGTTGTCCGCCACGTACCTTCTCAGCTGAGATACATGGAATACGTCATGCACTCCCTCTAGCAACGGTGGCAAAGCCAATCTATAGGCAACCTCTCCAACACGTTCCAAGACATTGATAGGCCCGATGTACCTTGGACTCAACTTGCCCCGTCCTCCGAATCGAATCGTGCTTCTAGTGGGGGATATCTTCAAAAACACATGGTTGCCCTCCTTGAACTCCAAGGGTCGACGACGATTATCTGCCCACTGCTTCTGACGATCCTGCGCTGCTCGCAGGTGGTTCTAAATTTTCTTCATTGTCTCCACTGTGCTCAAAACCAACTCGGGACCCAATAGCTGTCGCTCTCCTATGTCACTCCAACAAACAGGAGACCGACACTTCCTACCATATAACGCTTCAAACGGAGCCATCTGAATGCTCGCTTGATAGCTATTGTTGTAGGAAAACTCAACAAGATGAAGATGGTCCTCCCATGAACCGCCAAAGTCAAGCATGCATGCTCTCAACATATCCTCTAGTGTCTGTAAGGTACGCTCTGACTGGCCGTCTGTCTGTGGATGGTATGATGTGCTAAACTTCAATCGGGTGCCCAAACTCTCTTGCATGCTCCTCCAAAAATTTGAGGTAAATCTCGAGTCACGGTCTGACACAATACTAACAGGCACACCGTGTAATCTCACAATCTGCTCCATATACATCTCTACCAATACCTCTGTCGACTGGCCCACTCTAAAAGGTAAGAAATGGGCTGACTTTGTAAGTCTATCAATAATCACCCACACCGCGTCATGTCCCCTAGGACTCCGATGAAAACCCGTGACAAAATCCATAGTAATGTGCTCCCACTTCCACTCGGGAATGGGTAGCGTCTGTAATAATCTGGCCGTCCTCTGGTGCTCCGCCTTCACTTGTTGACATACCAAGCACTTGGCAACGAAACGAGCTATCTTCCGCTTTATTCCATGCTACCAATAATACTGTCGTAAGTCACGATACATCTTGGTTCCTCCGGGATGAATAGAGTAAGTCGAACTGTGAGCCTCTGCCATCAGCTCCTACCGTAGCTCTCCATTGGGAACATAAATGCGATCACCACATCGCAATGTCCCATCGGGGTGGATCCTCAATCCCGTCTGCTCTCCGGCTTCGGTCCTCTCTGAGTCATTAAAATCTAGCATCATTGGGCAATGCTGACTTGATGCGCTCTACCAATGATGATTGTACTTGGAGGTTGGCTAGTACGCCGTCTACTCCCGGCAATACTACCTCAATACCAAGCTGCTCCAAGTCTCTAATCAACTCCTTCTGTGTGGTCAAAAAGTGTGCCATGGGCTTGCGGCTTAATGCGTCTGCCAAGACATTAGACTTACCCGGATGATAATGAAGCTCGATCTCATAATCCTTCATCAACTCCAACCAACGTCGTTGTCGCATATTCAACTCTTTCTGTGTGAACACGCACTTGAGGCTCTTATGATCAGTGTAGATATCAACCTTCTCGTCGTACAAGTAGTGTCTCCATAGCTTCGAGCTCTAGATCGTGCTACCGCTGCGAGCTCTAGATCGTGGGTCGGATAATTCTTTTCATGCACTCTCAACTATCGCGATGCATATGCTACTACCCGACCGTACTGCATCAATACACATCATAATCCTTTCCCGGATGCGTCGCTGTAGATCACCAATCCTCTTGGGCCCGATGGTAGTGTCAAGATCGGTGCTGTGGTCAATTGCTTCTTCAACTCGTCAAAAGCGTCTTGACACTCGTCTGTCCATACAAACTCCTGATCCTTGCAAGTTAATCGAGTCATAGGCCCCGCTATTCGAGAGAAATCTTCTATGAACCGTCGGTAGTAACCCGCAAGTCCAAGAAAACTTCTCACCTCAGAAGTTGATGTGGGAACGGGCCATGATTTGACTGCTGTGATCTTCTCTGGGTCCACTGATATACCATCACCCGTAACAATATGACCAAGAAATGATACCTCCTTGAGAAAGAAATCACACTTGCTAAGCTTCGTGAAAAGTCATTCATTCCTCAACGTTCCCAAAACTATCCGTAGATGCTGCTCATGCTCCTCTTGACTCTTGGAGTAAATCAAGATATCGTCTATAAAGACTACTACAAATTTGTCCAAGTATTGGTGAAAGATCTTGTTCATCAAATTCATGAAGACTGCGGGTGCATTGGTCAACCCGAAAGGCATGACCAAGAACTCGTAGTGTCCATACCTTGATCTAAAGGCCGTCTTTGCAATGTCTTCCTTCCGAACCTTCAATTGGTGATAGCCCGATCGTAAGTCAATCTTGGAGAATACTTTTGCTCTACATAATTGATTGAATAGATCATTTATACGCGGCAAGGGATACTTGTTCTTTACCGTTACTGTATTCAATGCTCGGTAGTCAATGCACATGCACACGGTCCCATCTTTCTTAGGCACAAAAAGAATGGGTGCTCCCCATGGTGACGCACTGGCACGAATAAATTCCTTCTCTAATAAGTCATCAATCTGCGTCTTCATCTCTACCAACTCCTTGGGTGCCAGACGATATACTCGAGATGAAATAGGCTCGGCTCCGGGAGTAAGCTCAATAGAAAACTCAATATCTCGGTCAGGTGGTAGTCCTGGCAATTCTTCGGGGAATACATCCTCGAACTCGATGATAATCGGGTGCTGAGGGGTGTCATGCATCATCATATGAGTTCCCGATGTGGGTGCATCACAACTATCTCCGTCTTCTTTGGTGAACTCAAACTCTGCCGCATTCGGTGGTCTAAAGATAATACTGCTCCTATGGCAGTCGATGAGAGCGAAATGCTGGCTCAACCAGTCCATTCTAAGAACCACATCAAATGTCGGCATAGGGAATACAAGAAGTCGTGCCATCATTTCTCTGCCATTTATCACTACAGGACAAAGTCTACAAATACCACTAACAGGTACAACTCCTCCTCTAGTGAGGATTTTAACATTCTTCGCTAAGGGTGTGATAGGAATGCTGTGTCTTGTGGCAAAACTAGTGGCTATAAATGAATGCGTGGCTCCAATATCAAATAATGTAATAGCAAAAAAGATGCAACTAAAACCATACCTGCTATGACCTCTGCTTCTGTCTCTACATTCTCAACAGCTAGAGAGAATACCTTTCCATGGTTTTGCCCTGGGCCTTGAGCTCTAGCCTTGTGGTATTGTGCTGTTTGTGGTGGTAATGGAGGACGAGGTGCTGGGGCTGTAGGCCTCTGGGCCTGATGTGCCTGAACTAGAGCCTGCTGCTCAGGACAATCTCTGGCCAAGTGCTGTCCTGATCCACATTTCATACATAAGCCCAAACGAAGTCGACAGTCATCTCTCATATGCCCCTACTTCCCATAATAGTGGCAAGTGGGCTTCTGGTAGGGAGCAGTCCTCTGTTGGTACTGTCCTGTGGTCCTCCTGATTGGTCCACCCTAAGTAGCTCGGGCTGGTGTAACTGCTGGTATATGACGTCTCGATGTCTGCTGCTGTTCCTTGGGAAGAATCTCCTGAGCACGAGCTTCTTCCAAGACAGCTGAATAGAAGACTCGAGACTGGGTAGTCGTATAAGACTTGAGCTCTGGTGCAAGTCCCTGGTGAAATCTCCTCGCCTTCTCTAATTCGGTCGGAATTAATCCCGCACCAAATCGACTCAGGCGATTGAACTCTGAGTCATACTCATCAACTGTCATATTCCCTTGCTTCAGATGAAAGAACTGGTCGTAGAGACCATCTCTGACATGAATAGGGAAGAATCTCTCATAAAATGCATCATAGAACTGCTTCCAGGTGATCCTGGTGCCTAGTCGTCTCTCTTTCGCCTTTCACCAATGGTGAGCATTGTCTTCTAACAGTAAGTCCACTGCTGTCATCCAATCTCGAGCTGGCAACTGGGATGCCTTCAGTAGCTTCTCGGTACTAATAAGCCACTGTGACACCTCTAATGGCTTCTCCGTCCCTCTAAAGGCCTTGGGGTTCATATCTGTGAAATTCTTGATAGAGCCTTCATAAGGATGCAAAGCCGGTGCTGGTACTGGTACTGGAGGTGGTGGTAGAGGTCTAGCCAATGCTGTCATCATCGTCTGCCTCATCAGCTCAGTCTGCTGCCACTGAGCCTGCATCATGGCGTACATAAACTGAGAAGTAGGGCTCCCATCAGTCGGTGGTGGAGGCAGTGGTACATTTTCGTCCGGTGGCATGGTAGTAGTTTATCCATCCTGGCTGCCTGGGGGTGCTGCGATCTCTGGGTACTCCGTCATCGGTGTCGTAGTAGGCTGCGACTGTCCTGGCTGGTATAGTGTCGCTGGAGTCATAGGAGGATTCTGTCCCTCTGAAGTAGCCTCTTCACCAGATGTGAGGGCCAAGGCAGAAGTGCGTCCGCTTCTTAAATGCATACTGTTGGCACGAAGAAGATAAGTTGATATTAGGAAGATTAGATATAAGGAAATCAAATAATCAAAGAAGTTTTAAAAAGATTGGAAGTCAATAGGTAGCAGTAGTTCTGGATGAGATATTCCTATTCCTATATGCAGGCTTGTTGGGCACAGTCATGTAACCCAACAAAATTTATGTTGACCTGCATGGGCCACCACTTTAACATATAACGCCCCAGTCCCAAAATACGTAAGACCAAGTATGTGAACATACCAGCTGCACATATACGAAGAATACTCCAATATATGGAATCCTCATATATGCACATAAGCTGTAAATAAAAATAATCACAGGCCAGAATAACATATCTAATCTCATCACAGCTCAACACAGAAGATAACGAAGTCCAAATAAATAAATAAGAGTACCAAAAGATAGCCGGGTAAACATACTCTCTCCAAACAGCTATGAAAAATAGTCTCACAAGATCGGAGTCCGACCTCTGCAAAATAGAAAGAAAAGAGATGTAAAATAATGTCTACAACTGTCTCAGATAAGAAATAGTCTAGAAATCAAAAGGGACTGCCTCGTCATCAATGTAGGATAGCTCCAACGCCGCTCCGTACTCCTGTGAAAAATCGTCTAAACCTAGAGAGATAACCAGGTCCTCAGGGGACATAGCAAGATACAAGAAAATACCATGCCATATAATCTGTGATAATATAATAAAAAAAAGTATGCATGCAATTGGGTTCCTGACCATTCTACTGTGAATATGCAGTTAAGATACATTCCTTCGACGCATGAGCCCTGGCTGAATATAGGATTCGGTATAGTCCCCTCTTGGGCACCAGTGACCAAGCGCATGACGTTCCAAGAACGACAATGGCCAACCTGAGAGGCTAATCATACCCGTATCTCCAGCGGAGCTTCCAGGTTACAAGGGATGTTCAATCGAAGCCCATACGTCAGGTAATGTTCTCCCCACCTAATGCCTAGTATTATCATCTCCATGACTGACATGTACCCCTAGTAACCGCCAAGTCCTCTAGCATGCAATACTATTGGCAGTTACTCCTATCCGTCACACGCTCCATACGTATCGGTGGCCAGCCGACTACGCGGAAACGTGTCCTACATGTGACTCACATCACGTGATACAACAAGTATCAAGGCCGTATGAGATATACCAATACCTCAACATCAATGGGTGGTCACTAGACTAAGTCTATGCAAGAGAAATAAATACGGCGAGAAAAACGACCGATAGAGTCGCTTGCACCCAAGTGTGACTTGGACGCACAGTTTAAATATTAAGAAATAAGAAATGCTGAAAATAACAACTGAAAATAAGAAATATCATAATCACAGAGTAAGGTGGCAAGGTATCTTGCCTGATGGTACAAAGTGGCAAGCCCAAGAAATCCCAATGTCAGCTAAGAAACGTCACAGTCTCCAAACAACTTTGGACGATGAAACAAACATCAAAAATGCATTCGGTGTAAAAGATATACCTAGGAAACGCCTGTCCAAAAGTCTAATTCTGGAACAGGGGCAAAATCGTAATTTTGGGTCAAAACGATGTCCGCCGTTGGACTCGCTTTGCACCGAAATACGTGCCAAAGTCTATGGTCTCTAAAGTCGACAAACTACATGTCTACGGTTTCAGTTCAAGAAGAGAAACTCAACGGTATGTCCAGTTTTGGATTCAGATGAGCCGTGCACAAAATCGCCCGTTTGAGTGGGTCGCGGGCCCGCCAAAAATGGGTTCCGATTCGACCTTCTCAGAATCGAACCAAACTTGGCACACAGGACCAGAATTTCGATCCAGACCTGTTGGCGCAAGTTTCGTCTCGATTCGACGACTGTACACGAAGTTATGGGAAAGTTTGCAAAACGCTGATACGGGGGTATCTCGACGGATACGCGTTGATTTCGTCGCGCACACGCGACGAAACTGAGTTCCATCAGTTCCCACACGTCCGCAACGTCCATACGTGTCACCTCAGCTGAGATACATGGAATACGTCATGCACTTCCTCTAGCGACGGTGGCAAAGCCAATCTATAGGCAACCTCTCCAACACGTTCTAAGACATCGAAAGGCCCGATGTACCTTGGACTCAACTTGCCCCGTCCTCCGAATCGAATCGTGCCTCTAGTGGGGGATATCATCAAGAACATATGGTCGCCCTCCTTGAACTCCAAGGGTCGACGATGATTATCTGCCCACTGCTTCTGACGATCCTGTGCTGCTCGTAGGTGGTTCTGAATTTTCTTCACTGTCTCCACTGTGCTCAAGACCAACTCGGGACCCAATAGCTGTCGCTCTCCTATGTCGCTCCAACAAACAGGAGACCGACACTTCCTACCATACAATGCTTCAAACGGAGCCATCTGAATGCTCGTTTGATAGCTATTGTTGTAAAAAAACTCAACAAGATGAAGATGATCCTCCCATGAACCGCCAAAGTTAAGCATGCATGCTCTCAATATATCCTCTAGTGTCTGTATGGTACACTCTGACAGGCCGTCTGTCTGTGGATGGTATGATGTGCTAAACTTCAATCGGGTGCCCAAACTCTCTTGCATGCTCCTCCAAAAATGTGAGATAAATATCGAGTCACGGTCTGACACAATACTAACAGGCACACCGTGTAATCTCACAATCTGCTCCATATACACCTCTACCAATACCTCTGTCGACTGGCCCACTCTAAAAGGTAAGAAATGGGCTGACTTTGTAAGTCTATCAACAATCACCCACACTGCGTCACGTCCCCTAGGACTCCGAGGAAAACCAATGACGAAATCCATAGTAATGTGCTCCCACTTCCACTATGGAATGGGTAGCGACTGTAATAATCCGGCCGTCCTCTGGTGCTCCGCCTTCACTTGTTGACATACCAAGCACTTGGCAACGAAACGAGCTATCTCCCGCTTCATTCCATGCCACCAATAATACTGTCGTAAGTCACGATACATCTTGGTTCCTCCGGGATGAATAGAGTAAGTCGAACTGTGAGCCTCTGCCATTAGCTCCCACCGTAGCTCTCCATTGGGAACATAAATGCTATCACCACATCGTAATATCCCATCGGGGTGGATCCTCAATCCCGTCTGCTCTCCGGCTTCGGTCCTCTCTCTGAGCCATCGAAATCTAGCATCATTGGGCAATGCTGACTTGATGCGCTCTACCAATGATGATTGCCCTTGGAAGTTGGCTAGTACGCCGTCTGCTCCCGGCAATACTACCTCAATACCAAGCTGCTCCAAGTCTCTAATCAACTCCTTCTGTGTGGTCAAAAATTGTGCCACGGCTTGCGGCTTAATGCGTCTGCCAAGACATTAGCCTTACCCGGATGATAATAAAGCTCGATCTCATAATCCTTCATCAACTCCAACCAACGTCGCTATCGCATATTCAACTCTTTCTGTGTGAACATGTACTTGAGGCTCTTATGATCAGTGTAGATATCAACCTTCTCGCCGTACAAGTAGTGTCTCCATAGCTTCAAAGCAAAGATAACTGCTGCGAGCTCTAGATCGTGGGTCGGATAATTCTTTTCATGCACTCTCAACTGTCACGATACATATGCTACTACCCTACCGTGCTGCATCAATACACATCCTAATCCTTTCCCGGATGCGTCGCTGTAGATCACCAATCCTCCTAGGCCCGATGGTAGTGTCAAGATCGGTGCTGTGGTCAATCGCTTCTTTAACTCGTTAAAAGCGGCTTGACACTCGTCTGTCCATACAAACTCCTGATCCTTACAAGTTAATCGAGTCATAGGCCCCGCTATTCGAGAGAAATCTTCTACGAACCGTCGGTAGTAACCAGCAAGTCCAAGGAAACTTCTCACCTCAGAAGCTGATGTGGGAACGAGCCATGATTTGACTGCTGTGATCTTCTCTGGGTCCATTGATATACCATCACCCGTAACAATATGACCAAGAAATGATACCTCCTTGAGAAAGAAATCACACTTGCTAAGCTTCGTGAAAAGTCGCTCATTCCTCAACGTTCCCAAAACTATCCGTAGATGCTGCTCATGCTCCTCTTGACTCTTGGAGTAAATCAAGATATCGTCTATAAAGACTACTACAAATTTGTCCAAGTATTGGTGAAAGATCTTGTTCATCAAATTCATGAAGACTGCGGGTGCATTGGTCAACCCGAAAGGCATGACCAAGAACTCATAGTGTCCATACCTTGATCTAAAGGCCGTCTTTGCAATGTCTTCCTTCCGAACCTTCAGTTGGTGATAGCCCGATCGTAAGTCAATCTTGGAGAATACTTTTGCTCTACTTAATTGATCGAATGGATCATCTATACGCTGCAAGGGATACTTGATCTTCACCGTTACTGCATTCAATGCTCGGTAGTCAATGCACATGCGCACTGTCCCGTCTTTCTTAGGCACAAAAAAATGGGTGCTCCCCATGGTGACGCACTGGCACGAATAAATCCCTTCTATAATAAGTCATCAATCTGCGTCTTCATCTCTACCAACTCCTTGGGTGCCAGATGATATACTCGAGATGAAATAGGCTCGGCTCTAGGAGTAAGCTCAATAGAAAACTCAATATCTCAGTCAGGTGGTAGTCCTGGCAATTCCTCGGGAAATACATCCTCGAACTCGATGATAATAGGGTGCTGAGGGCTGTCATGCATCATCATATGAGTTCTCGATGTGGGTGTATCACAACTATCTTCGTCTTATTTGGTAAACTCAAACTCTGCCGCATTCGGTGGTCTAAAGATAATACCGCTCCTTTGGCAGTCGATGAGAGCGAAATGCTGGTTCAACCAGTCCATTCCAAGAACCACATCAAATGTCGATATAGGGAATACAAGAAGTCGTGCCATCATTTCTCTGCCATTTATCACTACAGAACAAAGTCTACAAATACCACTAACAGGTACAACTCCTCCTCTAGTAAGGATTTTAACATTCTTCGCTAAGGGTGTGATGGGAATGATGTGTCTTGTGGCAAAACTAGTGGCTATAAATAAATACGTGGCTCCAGTATCAAATAATGTAATAGCAGAAAAAGATGCAACTAAAACCATACTTGCTATGACCTCTGCTTATGTCTCTATATTCTCAACAGCTAGAGAGAATGCCTTTCCATGGTTTTGCCCTGGGCCTTGAGCTCTGGCCTTGTGGTACTGTGCTATCTGTGGTGGTAATGGAGGACGAGGTGTTGGGGCTGTAGGCCTCTGGGCCTGATGTGCCTGAACTAGAGCCTGCTGCTCAGGACAATCTCTGGCCAAGTGCTGTCCTGATCCACATCTCATACATAAGCCCAAACAAAGTCGACAGTCATCTCTGATATGCCCCTACTTCCCACAATAGTGGCAAGTGGGCTTCTCGTAGGGAGTAGTCCTCTGCTGGTACTGTCCTGTGGTCCTCCTGATTGGTCCACCCTGAGTAGCTCGGGCTGGTTTAACTGCTGGTGTATGACGTCTCGATGTCTGCTGTTGTTCCTTGCGAAGAATCTCCTGAGCACGAGCTTCTTCCAAGACAGCTGAATGGAAGACTCGAGACTGGGTAGTCGTATAAGACTTGAGCTCTGGTGCAAGCCCCTAGTGAAATCTCTTTGCCTTCTCTAACTCGGTCGGAATCAATCCCGCACCAAATCGACTCAGGCGATTGAACTCTGAGTCATACTCATCAACTGTCATATTTCCTTGCTTCAGATGAAGGAACTGGTCGTAGAGACCATCTCTGACATGAATAGGAAAGAATATCTCATAAAATGCCTCATAGAACTGCTTCCAGGTGATCCCAGTGCCTAGTCGTCTCTCTTTCGCCTTTTACTAATGGTGAGCATTGTCTTCTAACAGTAAGTCTACTGCTGTCATCCAATCTCGAGCTGGCAACTGGGATGCCTTCAGTAGCTTCTCAGTACTAATAAGCCACTGTGACACCTCTAATGGCTTCTCCGTCCCTCTAAAGGCCTTGGGGTTTATATCTGTAAAATTCTTGATAGAGCCTTCATAGGGATGCAGAGCCGGTGCTGGTACTGGTACTGAAGGTGGTGGTAGAGGTCTAGCCAATGCTGTCATCATCGTCTGCCTCATCAGCTCAGTCTGCTGCCACTGAGCCTGCATCATGGCGTACATAAACTGAGAAGTAGGGCTCCCATCAGTCGATGGTGGAGGCAGTGGTACATTCCCGTCCGGTGGCATGGTAGTAGTCTGCCCAGCCTGGCTGCCTGGGGGTGCTGCGATCTCTGGGTACTCCGTCGTCGGTGTCGTAGTAGGCTGCGACTGTCCTGGCTGGTATGGTGTCGCTGGAGTCATAGGAGGATTCTGTCCCTCCGAAGTAGCCTCTTCACCAGATGTGAGGGCCAAGGCAGAAGTATGTCCGCTTCTTAAATGCATATTGTTGGCACGAAGAAGATAAGTTGATATTAGGATGATTAGATATGAGGAAATCAAATAATCAAGAAAGTTTCAAAAAGATTGGAAGTCAAGAGGTAGTAGTAGTTCTGGATGAGATATTCCTATTCCTATATGCAGGCTTTTTGGGCACAGTCATGTAACCCAACAATATTTATGTTGACCTGCATGGGCCACCACTTTAACATGTAACGCCCCAGTCCCAAAATACGTAGAACCAAGTACGTGAACATACCAGCTGCACATATACGAAAAATACTCCAATATATGGAATCCTCATATATGCACATAAGCTGCAAATAAAAATAATCACAGGCCAGAATAACATATCTAATCTCATCACAGCTCAACACAGAAGATAACGAAGTCCAAATAAATAAATAAGAGTACCAAAATATAGCCGGGTGAACATACTCACTCCAAACAGCTATGAAAAATAGTCTCACAAGATCGGAGTCCGACCTCCGCAAAATAGAAAGAAAAGAGATGTAAAATAATGTCTACAACTATCTCAGATAAGAAATAGTCTAGAAATCAAAAGGGACTGCCTCGTTATCAATGTAGGATAGCTCCAACGCCGCTCCGTACTCCTGTAGAAAATCGTCTAAACCTAGAGAGATAACCCGGTCCTCAGGGGACATAGCAAGATACAAGAAAACACCATGCCATATAATCTGTGATAATATAATAAGAGAAAAAGTATGCATACAATCGGGTTCCTGACCATTCTACTGTGAATATGCAGTTGAGATACATTCCTTCGACGCATGAGCCCTGGCTGAATATAGGATCCGGTATAGTCCCCTCTTGGACACCAGTGACCAAGCGCATGACGTTCCAAGAACGATAGTGGCCAACCTGAGAGGCTAATCATACCCGTATCTCCAGCGGAGCTTTCGGGTTACAAGGGAAGTGCAATCGAAGCCCATACGTTAGGTAATGTTCTCCCCACCTAATGCCTAGTATCATCATCTCCATGACTGACATGTACCCCTAGTAACCGCCAAGTCCTCTAGCATACAATATTATTGGCAGTTACTCCTATCCGTCGTACGCTCCGTACGTATCGTTGGCCAGCCGACTATACGGAAACGTGTCCTACATGTGACTCACATCATGTGATACAATAAGTGTCAAGGCCGTATGAGATATACCAATACCTCAACATCAATGGGTGGTCACTAGACTAAGTCAATGCAAGAGAAATAAATACGGCGAGAAAAATGACCGATAGAGTCGCTTGCACCCAAGTGTGACTTGGACGCACAGTTTAAATATCAAGAAATAAGAAATGCTGAAAATAACAACTGAAAATAAGAAATATAATAATGACAGAGTAAGGTGGCAAGGTATCTTGCCTGATGGTGCAAAGTGGCAAGCCAAAGAAATTACAATGTCAGCTAAGAAACATCACAGTCTCCAAACAACTCCGGACGCTGAAATAAACATCAAAAATGCACTCGGTGTAAAAGATATTCCTAGGAAATGCCTGTCCAAAAGTCTAATTCTGGAACAGGGGCAAAATCGTAATTTCGGGTCAAAATGATGTCCGTCGTTGGACTCGCTTTGCACCGAAATGCGTGCCAAAGGCTATGGTCTCTAAAGTCATCAAACTACATGTCTACGGTTTCAGTTCGAGGAGAGGAACTCAACGGTATATCCAATTTTGGATTCCGATGAGCCGGGCACAAAATCGTCCATTTGAGTGGGTCGCGGGCCCGCCAAAAATGGGTTCCGATTCGACCTTCTCAGAATCGAACCAAACTTGGCACACAGGACCAGAATTTCGATCTGGACCTGTTGGCGCAAGTTTCGTCTCGATTCGACGATTATACACGAAGTTATGGACAAGTTTGCAAAACGTCGATGCGGGGGTATTTCGACGGATATGCGTTGATTTCGTCGCGCACACGCGACGAAACTGAGTTCCGTCAGTTCCCACACGTCCGCAACGTCCATACGCGCCTTTTGATGCATATAGTGTGCGACCACATCGCCCGGTTTGTCGGGGCGTACGTCGTATCGGGAAGAATTTTTTGAAAATTACTATTTCGAAAACAGTTTTTCACACAAGTTTAACATGGATTTACTTCTTGCACAGAAATCAAAATATCAATCTACCAGTTGCGTTTTAGTCGTGGTTATGTTGTCTTCACACGTGTTCAATTAATTTTACAAAACTGTCGTAGAATCGCCAAAATTTTGGCTTCCAATTATGGGTTTGGGACTGCTTTCTATTCTGTTTTTCCTCGAGTTTTTCTCGAGAATTTGAATCGATTTCTCGATTCACTCATTGGGTCTTCCAAGGTTCTACCTGGAGGGATTTGTAGATGGTTATGTGGTCGTTGCCTAGGAGGCGACGGATCGAGAAATCATTACAAAACAGGGAAGATATACAACTCGAAAAATCTGTACCTGGAAGTACGAAAACAGGGGAGTCTCTCGCTCGTCCGTCGGGTTGGGGTGTTTCACGGCGGCACGGTGGTTGTCCGACGGCTGGGGTGTGTGCGACGAATTGGCGGCCATGGGGTCGAGGTGGATAGGAGATGGGAAGGTGAAGGATTATTGAGGTTTAGGGTTTCGGTTTTGGTCGAGTAGTTTATATACTACTGCCGCTCTCTTATTCCGAATAGGAATAAAGTTAAGGGGGCTCGGATTGCAAGTATGGCAGCAGCTGTGCTGCTAAGGGTTGGTATTAGCGGGTCGGGTTTTCTCAAAGGTGGGCGCGGCTTGGTCCCCACTTAGCTGCTGTTCATTCAATTGGCTTTAGGGGTCGGGCCCACCGCAGCTTAGTTGCTGCTGACGTGGGGGTTCAGCCCACCACTTTTTTTTCTCTTTAATAACCAATTTTATATATATATATATATATATATATATATATCAAATATAAATATATATATTTTAAGCAAGCAATAAATTCCCAAAAATTTACCAATAAATTCCTAAAAATCCTAAAATTTTATACACCTTATTTAATAGAAATATTAACATGCACACATATAATAATGTATAAATATACACACATACTTTAATTTTACCAACAACTTAATAGTAAATAAATCCATAACTAATGAAATACGTAACAAAATTAATTTAATTTATAAAAAAATCAATTATAAATTATGGGGGTTTACATCGGTCCTATGGCCCAGGGTTGCCGCTCGAAGAAACCATCGCCCTTGTCGACAAGTTGTCCATGACCACGTGTCTACGCTAACTTATAGACTTAACGTAAATGCATGGTCTCATCATCATCACTTAGTTACTTTGCTTTACTTCTTCCATTTTTCACACTTCCTTTGCAGAGCCCTAAACCAGGGTTGCCTCGGCGACTGAACCACAGTCCCGACATATTTCCTCTCGGCGACTAACCATCGCTTAGACTTAACATTTCTTTGAACTCAGAGATCGGCTACTGCATAGCCTTCCAACTTAACTTGAACATAACGTGTTTCCTTAAGTATCGACAGACCGTAGCTAACTTTCCACTGAACCAACCGTGGCTCGTGTCTTAAACCGACTCGTGTTCTACGCAACGCTATCGCCCAAGTCATACCTCATATAACGGGCCTTGGGATCATGGGACTATTTAACTTGACAACCGCAGAATGAGCGAGACAGCACTTGAAATGACTTAGGTCGACCGGCATAACTTTGCCAACTTACTCAAGCCTACAACTTAACTCAAGGGACGAGCAAAGGCTATGCCAAGCCTTGTGCAGTGGAAGCGTGCATGCTTTATCGAGCATTTACGCGGGCGACGCCTATGACTAAGGCATATTCATAGTTTTGTGTCGAAGACCAACTTTCCTTCTCCCAAGCCACGGGACGAAGGACCGAGTATCATTTTCAAAGTATGCCGTGCACCAACTCTAAGCCGACCGTTGGACCTTTTCATATTCTAACTCAATTCGACCCGTCGGGATTACTCCCTTTAGCTATGTGGATTCATCTCTTTTATTATTAATCCTACTTGTGCAAGTTGAAAATACGCGATTTATTATGTGAAGGCAAAGATGAGGCAAGTTCACCGAAACTACCCCACCTGAGCGAGCGGTCACCTTGATCGAGTGAGCCTTCAAGCAGCCGTCGCAAGGCTAAGTCTGAACGCCTTTGGCATTTCGATTCTTCCGATTGACTGAGCGGGACGGGGCACCACAGATAGTGGTGGAGGTGGAGGAGGTGGCGGAGGCATAACCGGCCGTCCTTATGAATATAACTGTCCTAGGACCAAAGAGAGGATCTGTTGTACGTCCTCGACAGGAACGACTTCTGGAAAATTCAACAGCACGACAAGAGGCACTGTGGTCGGAGGAGCAGTCGTTGGCGGAGGCGTTGTGGTCGAAGCTGAAGTCGGTACAGTAGGCGTGGTGGTCGTTGGCGGAGGCACTATGGTCGAAGCTGGAGCCGGTACAGTAGGGGCAGGCATCAGACCTGCTGTGATCAGAGCTCTACCCATCTGCCCCACATGACCCTGGAGGGCTACCAGAATCTGTGTAATCTGCCGCAAGGTATAGGCGTCGGCAGTATCGTCGGTCTGTGGAGGTGGAGGTGGAGGAGATAGAGGAGCTCTAGAATAAACGGACGGCTGGGATGCCAACGATCCGGTACCGTACACGCTTCCCCCTTTCCCTCTACCTACGGCTTGTATCCACAAGTCGTTCCTCACAGCCGACGACGGTGAGTGACTAGTCCCAACATCCCCCTCGGCAGTCCCTTCCTCACCGATTCGACTCTCTAAAGTCTCATAAGTCTCCTATATTTATATAGGTGAATAGATTTAGAGTTAATATTGGTATTTTATTTTTGATGTAAGTATTGTTATGGTTATGTTCTCATACATCTCTTAAACTATTCTTTGATTTATAATGCAACTTAGGGTTATGATTTAGAGTTAATATTTATATTAGAGTTCAGACTAACTATTTCGCTAAAGTAAATATAGTTAAGTACATAAAGACGAAGAAAAAATGTAATTAGATATCGGACTCGAAAAACTTACATAGGCTTTGGTCACCCGATCATCTACGAGCTTCCCATCCTTCTTTCGCTTATGGGTACACTCAAAAACTTTAGGAAAGTCCACGGCGTTCGGATCTCCGCCTGCCTTGGCGACCTCCTTGCACTGTAACAATTAAAAATCAATTTATAATTAAATATTAAACTTAAATAATTGAAGAAATAACAAATAAGAATACTCACCAGCCGTCGATAATGCTCTATAATTTGGATGGATCCACCCGTGTGGTGACCACCCTTTGCACGGGCAGCCTTTGCCTTCTCATACTTGACCTTATAGGCCGGAGTGTCCATCTTCTTCTTCATCTCCTCCCAGAATTCCTCCTTCAACCACTCCTTGCGAAGAGCACTATTTAGTGTAGCCAACGCCTTCTGGTCCTTGACCATATCCCTCAACCTCTTGCTGGCGACGGACTTGTAGCACTTCCGCATCGCCTGATCACTATGCATCGGCCACCAGTACGACTTCTGTAAATAATGACAAATAAAAACAAATGAGCAAATATTTAAGAAATGTTGTAAACAAAGATGATATTATTTAGTCATACCTCAAGCATCTCGAGCCAAATGAATCGTCTATCAACTTGGATGTCCCCGAAGTTCAGATAGGGACCATGGAATTGCCGACGCATCAACTCCCCCAAATCTCTACCAGCCTGGATCGAAAAGAACCTGAAATAAACAAAATAATGTACGATTAGATAATAAATAGAGTATGAATAAATGTGTCTACTAACACTAGTATACTTACGTCGTTCCGTCGGCCCATAGTTCGGTACGAGTGATATTGGCCGACCACTCTGGCAGGATAGGAGGGTCTGCAAATCCTGGTCGATGTATGTATACTCCACGGTCGACCAAAAGGCCAGGATATGGGTTCGTCATAGTAGGAGTGACAGATGTAGTCTTCGGCATAGAAGACGGGGCACCAACACCAGTAGGAGTAGATACTGAAGGAATATTAGGGCTAGCTCCGCCGATTGAAGAACGAGTGAACGACGGAGATAAGCCATCCTCCTCATTAACCAAATCGTCCTCGCTAACTCCACTGCGACCTGCAACCGGAGTACTAGGAGGAGCAGAAGTAGGAGGACGGGTCGACCCAAATCCTCAAAATCGACATGGACGACCTCGTCCCGCCATATGTAAATCTGAGAGAAATAAAAAAATGATATGATGATACAGATAATCAATGCAAATCTAATAGAAATTAAATAAAGGTGTGTTGATACAAATAATCAACACAAATCAAATAGGTAATATCGAAATCGAATATCGGATATCAAAACTGGTATCATACTATTCCTAAGAGTATCGATATCGAAATCTGTAATATCGAAATCTGTAATATCGAAATCGGGTTAGTATCAGCCTTATCAAAATCGGATTCAAAAACCCTAGCTACTACATTAACGAATTTTGGGTTAGCTAACAAAATCGGGTTAGTATCGGCCTTAACGAATTTCGAATAATTTACGAATACCAAAAACCCTAGCTACTACATTGTGTCCGTGTCCATATCCGTGTCCGTGTCCACATCATTTCTATGAGTATCGATATCGAAGTCAGTAATATTAACCATTCCTATGAGTATTGATATTGAAATCGGTATCAGACCATTCATAGGAGTATCAATATCGAAATCGGTAATATCAAAATCGGAATAGTATCGGCCTTATCAAAATCGAATTCAATATCTTAATGTCCATATCGGGTTAGTATCGACCTATCGGAATAGTATCAGCCTATCGAATTGGAATTGGATATCCTTATATCATAATCGAATATCAGATATAGAAACTGGTATCATACCATTCCTATGAGTATCGATATCGAAATCGGTAATATCAAAATTGGGTTAGTATCAGCCTTATCGAAATCAAATTCAAAAACCCTAGCTACTACATTAACGAATTTCGGGTTAGCTATCAAAATCTGGTTAGTATCGGCCTTAACAAATTTTGAATAATTTACGAATACCAAAAACCCTAGCTACTATATTGTACGTGTGTCCATATCCGTGTCCGTATCTGTGTCCGTGTCCAAAACCCTAGCTACTATATTGTGTCATAATTTTTGTGTCCGTATCCAAAACCCTAGCTACTATCGAATTGGAATTGGATATCCTTATATCATAATCGAATATTAGATATTGAAACTGGTATCACACCATTCCTATGTGTATCGAAATCGGTAATATCGAAATCGGGTTAGTATCAGCCTTATCGAAATCGGATTCAAAAACCCTAGCTACTACATTAACGAATTTCGGGTTAGCTATCGAAATCGAGTTAATATCAGCGTTAACGAATTTCGAATAATTTATGAATACCAAATACCCTAGCTACTACATTGTGTCCGTGTCTGTATCCATGTCCGTGTCCACACCATTTCTATGAGTATCAATATCAAAGTCGGTAATATCGACCATTCCTATGAGTATCGATATTGAAATCGGTATCAAACCATTCATAGGAGTATCAATATCGAAATCGGGAATATCAAAATCGGAATAGTATCGGTCTTATCAAAATCAGATTCAATATCTTAATGTCCATATCGGGTTAGTATCGGCCTATCGGAATAGTATCGGCCTATCGAATTGGAATTGGATATCCTTATATCATAATCGAATATCAGATATAGAAACTGGTATCATACCATTCTTTTGAGTATCGATATCGAAATCGGTAATATCAAAATCGGGTTAGTATCAGCCTTATCGAAATCAAATTCAAAAACCCTAGCTACTACATTAACGAATTTCGGGTTAGCTGTCGAAATCTGGTTAGTATCGGCCTTAACAAATTTTGAATAATTAACGAATACCAAAAACCCTAGCTACTATATTGTGTGTGTGTCCGTATCCGTGTCCGTGTCCAAAACCGTAGCTACTATATTGTGTCATAATTTTTGTGTCCGTATCCAAAACCCTAGCTACTATCGAATTGGAATTGGATATCCTTATATCATAATCGAATATTAGATATCGAAACTGGTATCACACCATTCCTATGTGTATCGAAATCGATAATATTGAAATCGGGTTAGTATCAGCCTTATCGAAATCAGATTCAAAAACCCTAGCTACTACATTAACGAATTTCGGGTTAGCTATCGAAATCGAGTTAATATCGGCGTTAACGAATTTCGAATAATTTATGAATACCAAATACCCTAGCTACTATATTGTGTCCGTGTCTGTATCCGTGTCCGTGTCCACACCATTTCTATGAGTATCGATATCGAAGTCGGTAATATCGACCATTCCTATGAGTATCGATATTGAAATCGGTATCAAACCATTCATAGGAGTATCAATATCGAAATTGGTAATATCAAAATCGGAATAGTATCGGCCTTATCAAAATCGGATTCAATATCTTAATGTCCGTATCGGGTTAGGTATCGGCCTATCGAATTGGAATTAGATATCAATATATCATAATCGAATATCAGATATCAAAATTGGTATCATACCATTCCTATGAGTATCGATATAGAAATCGGTAATATCAAAATCGGGTTAGTATCAGCCTTATCAAAATCGGATTCAAAAACCCTAGCTACTACATTAACGAATTTTAGATTAGCTATCGAAATTGGGTTTGTATCGGCCTTAACGAATTTTGAATAATTTACGAATACCAAAAACCTTAGCTACTACATTGTGTCCGTGTCCGTATCAGTGTCCGTGTCCAAAACCCTAGCTACTATATTGTGTCATAATTTTCGTGTCCGTGTCCTAAACCCTAGCTACTATCGAATTGGAATTGGATATCCTTATATCATAATCGAATATCGGATATTGAAACTCGTATCATACCATTCCTATGGGTATCGACATAGAAATCGGTAATATCGAAATCGGGTTAGTATCAGCCTTATCGAAATCGAATTCAATAACCCTAGCTACTATATTAACGAATTTCGGGTTAGCTATCGAAATCGAGTTAGTATCGGCCTTAACGAATTTTGAATAATTTACGAAAACCAAAAACCCTAGCTACTGTATTGTGTTCGTGTCCGTATCCGTGTCCGTGTCCACACCATTTCTATGAGTATCGATATCGAAGTCGGTAATATCGACCATTCCTATGATTATCCAGATTGAAATCGGTATCAGACCATTCATAGGAGTATCAATATCGAAATCGGTAATGTCAAAATCAGAATAGTATCGGCCTTATCGAAATCGGATTCAATATCTTAATGTCGGTATCGGGTTAGTATCGGCCTATCGGAATAGTATCGGCCTATCGAATTGGAATTGGATATCCTTATAACATAATCGATTATCGGATATCAAAACTGGTATCATACCATTCCTGTGAGTATCGATATCGAAATCAGTAATATCGAAATCGGGTTAGTATCAGCCTTATCGAAATCGGATTCAAAAACCCTAGCTACTACATTAACGAATTTTGGGTTAGCTATCGAAATCGGGTTAGTATCGGCCTTAACGAATTTTGAATAATTTATTAATACCCAAAACCCTAGCTACTACATTGTGTCCGTGTTTGTATCCATGTCCATGTCCAAAATCCTAGCTACTATATTGTGTCATAATTTTCATGTCCGAGAAGCATATCGTGTCTGTGTCAACAAAAATTTTTAGAAGAAAAAAAAATTAGGTCATTACCTAAGGAGTGGGGGTTGTCCTGTCGTCGAAGAGGAGCCGAGGAGGGGGGCGGACGGAGGGGGACAGAGGAGGAGGCGGCGAGGGAGAAAAAGGAGGGCAGAGGTGGGAAAGGGGCGAAGAGGGGAAAGGGGGGGCAGAGGAGGGGAAGAAGGGGGGAGCAGAGGGGGTCGAGGAGGGCGGAGATGGGGACAGAGGGAGGGAGAGAGGGGGGCATAGGGAGGGGGAGAGGGGGTCGAGGAGGGGGTCTGAGGGAGGGGCGGAAGGGGGCAAAGGGGGAGGGGGTCGCCGGAGAGGGGTCGGAGATGGGGGTTTGATAGAGGGGTGGAGATGGGGGTCGCCGGAGAGGGGTCGCCGGAGATGAGCAAGGGAGTCGAGGAAGCGGGAGGAGGGAAGTTGGGGGGAAATTAAAATTTTGGGAACATTTTTAGAATGAGTATGGGTGGATATTTTACAGAAGCTCGGCGACGGAAAAGTCCGTCGCTGAGGTGTCGGAAGAAAACAAGCGACGAACTAGCGACAGATTCAGTGACATCCAATTGAATTATTTTTTACGTAAATTATCCGTCACAAGTCAGTCACCAATACGTCGCTAATTAGCGACGGATTTACTGTCATCGCTGACGTCCATCAGTAATTAACAGTATTTTGTAGTGACTTTTTCTGGTTAAGCTTGACCAAGACCGTTCCTACCACCTTGATAAAACATGGCCAATACATGAGCAATGTTAAATAAGTAATGACTGCGATTAGAAGTACATCATATCCTCAAACATCTCCTTGGAATTTAAACCTCTTAGAAGTCCTATTACCATGCTTCCACGATTAACCAATTTCCGTAAAACCTTAAACTTAGTTTACTCCATCTTTTAGGATGGGATGCCATTCGTAACCATTCTTCCATCTACTTAAGGTTGTGACATGATCTTTGTATTGTATTTCATATCCCTTTGCTCGTGCGTTAGATAACCGCGGTAAAAGATCGCAACCTTAAATTCTTCAAATACATTCTATCCTAGATTCGTGTCTTTGTTTAAGTAGAGAATAAGAATTTTGAGGTGTATAGATTCCAAGCCTCTCTAGATTAAGGGTTTCTTGAATTAGCAAATGATTTTGATAGATTGGTTCAAATTGAACTAATAAAATAGTGGTTCGTAACGTCCAATCCTACCCGTATAATTTGATACCCTCTACCGTGACTTTGATATTTGAAGCAAAACACTAGCATTTTCCTTCTAATAAAGTTCACACTCACGAACTAGACCAGTCAAGCTACACACGTGGCATACATGTCTACACAAACTTGCCTTCCTGTGCTTCATATCAATTATGCCACATATGCGACATATTTCCCTTAGAACAAACCATAGATGCCTATTTTCATTCTATTTGATTTTAACCATGCAAATATCGATCCATCCCCTTAACTGAATTGAATACCCATGATCCATGCAAGACGCATCACACCTATGATTTATGTGTTCCACCCAAGCAAGCACAAACCTACTACACAACACCAAACATCAACCCGCCCATACTACTCATTATGACCTAAAGATTCCAGACCCTTACCAAATCAAAAATCTATAGCATGGTTCTGCACTACTATGGACTCCGATCTCTTAGTTACCCATATTAGGTGACGAATGAAATTCCTTCGAACCGACACGTTTTAAGAAGAGATTTCTTATCTTGTTGAACCATGGCTGGTAGGAACGATGTTAGATTGTAAAAATCCTCCTAAAGAAGTTATTGACCAAGAACGACATGACAATATCAAGCCTCACTTAGAACTCGAGATTACGGTCAGAAATGTCTAATATTCTTGTGCCTCTTCCTAGAAATTGACCTTTTCTTAAATCTTGTAATGAGTATTTTTTATGGTTAGCCAACTTCTATAAGTTGGGTAGAGCCTTGAACCAAGAGTACCCCATCTTGTAGAATATGATGCCAATTTGGATTTCCTTTATAACCACCTCCACCACCCTTTCGAAAACCGAGTTACAATTCGATATATCTGCTTTCCCTTATATTAAATCTCGCTATTTTTGATAATAAGATAAAATTTTAATTTCGAGGACGAAATTTTTATAAGTTGGATAGAATGTAAAATCCTAAATTTTTGAATTTTTTTATATTTAATTAGATTTTGTATAGTATATGATATTTATTGTTTCCTTTGATAAATAATTACGTTTTAAATACTTCCAAGATTTTGAATACTTTACTATTTTTTATCCATTTATAGAATTATATATGAACACAGGAATAAATATATAAATATATATTTTCTACATAAAATGGTCTTATAGGGTAAAAAGATAGATTGTTATATATTTTGATTATTAAGGGTGCTCACTCTCGTGTATGATATTAACTATTTATACATATAAAAATATATAGTATATCTAAAAAAAAAGAAAAAGTGAACTTCTCGCGAGTTAATGAGATACTCGCAGGATGCATATATAGTAAGGAGCCCGATCCCTGTGTAAGAACATGGACGGTTTGAGCAGTCGGATTCCCTTCCACATTTTATCAACTCTCAAAATTAAATCTATCCTAGATTTTGCCTTTCGGATTTAAAATAATTCTTCACAGGATCATACTGAATCATATCAAATTCGAATTAAAAGCAGAAACTTACTATCGGCTATATATGCACAAATTCTGCCCGAACAAACAATCCTTCGAAACAGCCTCCCTTCAACCCTAAAACTAGTCGCCTACATCCTACGCCCTACAGAGATGTTCTCATCGCCTGCAGTAGCCGCCCGACCACGGGAGAGGCTGCCGGGTCAACCCTAAAACAGAGAGCACTCTGTACCTAGCCGAACCCTGGAATTCATGTTCATCCCCTTCCTTCTTCTTCATCCTGTAGACAATCTATGAACTAATTGGTTCAGCGTAAACACAACATATACGGCTAGGAGTCCTGACAACTAGTTCGAGTTTAGATGCCCTGGATATTCAGAAAATTTAGTCAAAAATTCGACAAAAAACTGAGATTTGACACTGTGAGTACAAAAATTTCGAGGCTGTTTCGAAAGGCGTTTCCTGAACTAAATAATAGAAGAATTCAAAAACTATTTTAGAGCAGTCTTAGACAACCTATAGGACTAAAAAAGCTATTTTATAGAAGTCGATTTTGACAAGTGTGCACCGAGAAATCGGTTTCCCAAATCAAGGAAAAACTGTTTTCAAAACTATAAAAAAATTAAAAAAAATTTCGATACGGCGTGCGTCCCGTCAAACCGGGCGACATGGTTGCAACCCATAAGCATCGAAAGGCACGTATGGATGTTGTCGACGTTTGGGAACTGACGGAACTCGATTTTGTTGTACGTGCGCGACGAAATCAATGCGTATCCGTCAAGATACCGCATATCAGCCACTTTACAAATTAGGCCATAACTTTGTGCAGGTTCATCGTATCAAGACGAAACTTGCTCCAACAAGACCATATTATTTTTTTAGTCCTGTGTACCAAGTTTGGTCCGATTCTGAGAAGGTCAACCGGAATGCCTATTTGGCGGGCCCGCGACCCGATCCAACGGGCGAATTTAAGCACGGCCCGCCGGAATCCAACTTTGGACATACGGTTGGGTTCGTTTTCTCAAACTGGACCCTTAGACATGTAGTTTAACGACTTTAGAGACAATAGATACTGGCACGTGTTTCGGTGTAAACGGATCCAACGGCGAATATCGTTTTAACCAAAAATTATGATTTTGCCCCTGTGTCCAGAATTGGACTTTTGGACAGGCGATTCATGCTATATCTTTGACACCAAGAACTTTCTTGATGTTTGTTTCAGCATCCGGAGCCGTTTGAGGATTGTAAGTTTCTTTTGCTGGTGTTTGTGACTGTTGGACTTGCCATTTTCGTACCACAGGCAAGATACCTTGCCTCCATACTCTGTGATTACTTTAATTTATTTTTTTAGTTATTTATATTCAGTCTTATTTGTATGCTACATATTTTATATCACTGTACGTCCAAGTCACAGTTGGGTGCAAGCGACTGTATCGGTTATTTTATTTATTTTAGTTATATTCCTTACATTGGTTTAGCTCTAGCAACCACCCATTGGTGATGAGGTATTGGTACATCTCATACGACCTTGACATATACTTTACCATATATTATGAGTCACATGAAGGACACGTACTCGCGTAGTCAGTCGACCACCGATACAAATGAGACGTACGACGGTTAGGAGTAACTGCCAATAGAATTGCATGCTAGTGGACTTGGCAGTTGTTGTCACACCTCGCTCCTGTAGGAGCGATCGTCCTCGCTAAGGCGTGATACCGCACGAGCCTAGATTGCGCTCGTGCAAGGCTATTTCATAACGGCCGATTACAGCGGCTGCGACAGGGTCGTCGCACAGAAGTCCCAAGCAGAATAATCGAAACATGTAGCAAAAATTTAAAAGCAACACACAAGTTATTCAAAAGTGCTCTTTATTGATATTGAACATAAGATTACAATGGGGCACAAGGCCCTGATTACAAGTCTCTCAAGCTCACTTTTCTCTCATTTTACAAGTTACTCTGCTCTCTCTTATCTCTCGATACAATACTTCAAGGCGACGAATGGCAGATTCTGCAGGATGGCGATGCCCATATATTATGCCCCATATAAATCTTGACTTCACGTGGTCGTATGCTTCGAATCGCCAAGGAACTCCATGCCTCGACGCATCTAAGCGAGCTCCGCGCCACGAACTTTTACCTGTACCTGCACATAAAAACTGTGTGGGTGTCAGTACTCAACTTTACTGGTAGAGTGAGCTCCTCACTCACCCATACAAAACCGACACGTTCATTTACTTTGTACAGCTTAATCCCTTTTTATTGTCTTTCTAGTCTTGCCTTGGATCAATTTTAAGACAACAACGCCTTGGCCTATACTTGGCAATGCAACGACAGGGTCGTGCGATACTCTATTCGTGACTTTAATATATTCGAGGCAGTACCTCGCCGAGGAGCAAATTATGAAAACTCGGTCGTGCCAAGACTTGCACTTAAATTCATGTGCCTCTAGACCATTCTCATGCCAAAGACGTCAAGGAGACGCTCGTGCTGTTCATGCCAATACACTTGCTCGTGCCTTAGAATCGTAGCCGTGCCTTCCAAGTATCAACCAGACTTAACCAACTTGCCTTACGGCCCTTCCTGACTTTACTCGAGATGAGACCACATTTATGCCACAACATGTATCCTTGCTATAGCCAACTCTTAGGTTCTAGAATGGTGTTGCAACCGTGGACACCCTAACCCGTGCCGATTCAAGGTTAGCGCTTGCTATAAGCGTAACTTGATAACCCAACTCATAACTTGCTAGTACTCGACACAATCCAAAGGCACACACGCGGATAGCCGCTCTTGCCAACACATCTATATGAGTGGTCACTATGATAAGCTATCCTAGATCTTATGCATACGGTGACCATCCGCGTGGTGAGGTACGAGCTCCCACCGAATGACCCGCAGCCTATATTGTAACAGTTCACTTCAATCGAGTCATAACGTCGATGAAGGACGTACAATATCTGTAATTTCTCCTAGGCCGACACGAACCCGGTGCCCCAGGATCGCTCGAGGAATTTTGCCCTTGCGCACAAGTTGTCCAATAATCATGCAAGACTTAACTCGATCTATCATGTCCTTCCTTAATCATGACCAAGCTTTTTCTCTTTCTATCGAGACTCCCAAGTAGCGGGACCGATCTCGTGTGATTCCTTATCGAGACTTATCGAGACTCCCAAGTAGCGGGATCGATCTCGTGAACGAGACTTATCGAGACTCCCAAGTAGCGGGACCGATCTCGTGTGCTTTCTTATCGAGACTTAGCGAGACTCCCAAGTAGCGGGACCGATCTCGTAAACGAGACTTATTGAGACTCCCAAGTAACGAGGTCGATCTCGCGTTCTTTTTTATCGAGACTTAGCGAGACTCCCAAGTAGCGGGACCGATCTCGTGAACGAGACTTAGCGAGACTCCCAAGTAGCGGGATCGATCTCGTGAACGAGACTTAGCGGGACTCCCAAGTAGCAGGACCGATCTCGTGAACGAGACTTATCGAGACTCCCAAGTAGCATAATCGATCTCGGCGACAACCAGTCACGTGGACTTTCTTTTTTCGTGGCATTCTTTTTACTAAACCCACCGTGGCTCATGCCTTAGACAGACCTTGTTCTCTAGGCGACGCTATCGCTCAAGTCATATACTTTATATGACGAGCCTTGTTCTCGTGGGATTATGTGACTTGGCAAATACAAGAAATAGGGGACAGTGCTTGCTATGACTTCGATAGCCCAGCACAACTCTTGTCTAACTTATTCGGACAACGACTCGACGAGCAAAGGCTACGTCGAGCTTCGCATCGAGGGAACGTACCGTGCACGCGTTTGACTTGAACAACCAAGTTTTTGGATGCCTAGACTTAAGCCACAAGCCATGCAATACGACTTAACCCACGGGACATGCGAAGGCTATGCCAAGACTTGGACGACGGGACCGTGTATGGATTATCAAGCATTCACGCGGGCGACGCCTATGACTTAGGCTAATTCGAGTGTTGTGGCAACTTAGCAGTTTAAGCCAACTTTCTTCTCCCAAGCCATGGGATGATGGATCGATTGTCATTTTAAAAGTACGCTGAACAAACTTCTAAGCAGACCGTAGGACCATTTCCATGTTCTAAGACATACCAACCCGTCAGGATTATTCCCTTAGCTATGTGGATGCATCTCTTTTATTATCAAGCCTAACTTGTACAAGGTAAAAATATGCAATTTATTATGTGAAGGCTAAGATGAGGCAAGTTCACCGAAACTACCCCACTTGAGTGAGAAATTGCCTCGACCGAGCGAGTCTTCGAGTAGCCGTTGCAAGGCTAAGTTTGAACACCGTCGGCGTTTTGCTTCCTCTGATTGACTGAGCAGGACGGGGCACTACAACATACCCCACTCAGAAAAAGTTTTATTCTCGAAACTAACTAAGTACTTACTTATCGATACTTTGATCCAAGGACTATCGTACACACTCTGCCTATGCGTTTCTTCGATTCCGAGCCACGCTCGTACTATTATCAATCTTTCCTTTAACACGATTTCAAAATCCTTTACCCTTTACCATTCCTCGAGTCTCACTTAAATTCAATGTATCACTTGGTTGGATCATACAGGCATTCCAGGCGTCCCCAAAATATATGCATTTCAGCCAAGCTGCATGATAGAGAATTCGTCATTCTCACTCGAGTCGTATCGTGCACATATTCATGCGTCCCTGAAATATATGCATGTCAGCCGAATCTCGTGAGGGGTATTCCCATATTCTTGATTCACTCTATCCGTCCATATCAATCCTCAAAGATTAATATTTTGATTGCTAACCCTTGAAACAGGGACGTCTCGCCTAACCGCTAGGCCACTTCTCAAGGCTAAAGTCAATGTCAGGATTGGAATCACAGTTCCCCAACAATAATGCCAACACTGACCCCAATCCTAGGGTCAAACCAAGGTCGATAGTACGGGGTTTCTACCCAAGCTCGCATCACTCAAATTTCTAAACATCGAGCATAATCACCTAATTTGCATCAAGGCACTCGTTGCACATATTCGAATCTGTTCAAATCACCAATTTCTAACCATTCCTGTATTTGATCACGAGGTCGTCTTGCACAACAATTTGTCACACCCCAATCTCACGCAAGTTCGATTATCTACGTTGGACATGAATCACCATACCACGTTCTCGCAGGATAATCGTCCTTATTAGAGCATAACTCTTGCTTGAGTCTAGACTAATTCATTTTTGATACGCGGATTGGACCTACTCAATCCTCAAGTTCAATCGTCAAGCACACTGAGTCATTATTGAGTCCACCTTCGCGTCAAACCACAAGTCGAAGTAATCAAATTACCATGCCATACAAGTTCGATCACTCCTGCTGTATGAATCACCATACCAGCGCTCACGCGAAGTGTTCGTCCTAATCAGCGTGATGCATGTGCGAGGCTAGAGTTGCACTCACATAAGACAAGAATGTCAATGTTATGGTTATCGTCGAAGCAATCCAAATATTTTATTTTCTTCCAAGCCAAGATCTCAGTTCGATAGTCTGTTTGTCATTCGTTCAACTAGAAAATTCTCGAGCCAAGTCTATCTTTTCCTCGACACATTTCAACATCCCAAGTATAGCATCCATCGGAACAATGACATTTTACATGATCATCGTTCATCGAATCAGAGTACCCCCGAGTTATCGTACATCGATCTTTGATACGTCTCAATACCATCGACGATGTACATAACCTGACAATCTTTCTTTGTAACGAATTCGGAGTCATGTAACCGATGATATTGTCTGAATCGAATATACCGTAATTTCATTCGACCAATTCTGAAATCATAAGTGCGATCCTCTTGGTTTCCTCAATTAAGACATTCATTTTTATTCATCGTTCTGAATCCTGATTCAATATCATTTTCTAACTCGCGTTGCCCATTCACAAGTTGTCCGAACGACATCTCGTTCAGAACTTTCAAAATCATGACCAACTAAGCGTGACACGTTCTAAGGCTTTGCGTAATTTCATTGCCTCGCCGACATACTCATTGTTACCCCTAATCCTCAATTTTTGCTCGAATGATTTCCAAGACGAACTATACACCACTCAGGATTCGAGCCATCCGATTTAGTCCTCAATCACGTTCGTATTATTCACTAAAACATCTTTCAGATCCGTTCGACGAACCTCCAGCGTAATCGCTCATGTCGTTTCGACGTACTAAGTCGTTCACACTATTCCTCAAAATTAAAACCAATCTTCCGTGTATGCCTATGATAGCGTTTTCGTCGATATACACTCTAAGTATATCTCCATTCCCGACCGAGCAATACTTAATATCGCTCGCGATTCGTTTGCACCATAAAGTCTAGGTGCGCGACAAGCGACACAACTTAGCTAAAAGGTCGTGTATATAGCTATCCTGTACGGACTATACTCTGATTTTGCATGCTCATTTTTAATGTCGACATAAGACGATTTAAGCATGCACGCGACTTGCTAACTTTAGCATGTATTTTCTATCAAGTCAAGTTTGACACCGTTCAGCACAAAGGCTATCGCATACCGATGCGTTCGATTGAACACTTGTACGAGCTTTTGAAAATATTTAGACTTATTGTATGGATATGCCGTGGGACATTTGAGAGAGAGCGCACATTTCTTTATCAACGACGAGCTTTCAAAACTGAGAGATTCGACTTGAAGTCCAAGGACGTAAAGCCGTGCTCTGATACCATTATGTCATGCCCCGCTCCCATAGGAGCGATCATCCTCGCTAAGGCGTGAAGCCGCACGAGCCTAGATTGCGCTCATGCAAGGCTATTTTATAATGGTCGATTACAGCGGCTGCGACGGGGTCGTCGCATAGAAGTCCCAAGCAGAAACATTGAAACATACAGCAAAAATTTAGAAGCAACACATAAGTTATTCAAAAGTGCTCTTTATTGATATTGAATAATAAGATTACAATAGGGTGCAAGGCCCTGATTACAAGTCTTTCAAGCTCACTTTTCTCTCATTTTACAAGTCACTCTGCTCTCTCTCATCTCTCGATACAATCCTTCAAGGCGACGAGTGGCAGATTCCGTAGGATGGCGATGTCCATCCATTACGTCCAGTATAAATCTTGACTTCACGCAGCCGGATGCATCGAATCTCCAAGGAACTCCATGCCTCGACGCATCCAAGCGAGCTTCGCGCCACGAGCCTCTACCTGTGCCTGTACATAAAAATAGTGTGGGTATCAGTACTCAACTGTACTGGTGGAGTGAGCTCCTCGCTCACCCATACAAAACTGACACGTTCATTTACTTTATGCAGCTTAATCCCTTTTTATTATCTTTCTAGTCTTGCCTTAGGATCAATTTTAAGACAACGACGTCTTGGCCTATACTTGGCAATGTAATGACATGGTTGTGCGATACTCTATTCGTGACTTCCATATATTCGAGGCAGTGCCTCGCCGAGGAGCAACTTATGCAAACTCGGGTGTGCCAAGCTTGCACTAAAATTCATGTGCCTCTAGACCGTTCTCGTGCCAACGACGTCAAGGGGATGACTCGTGCTGGTCGTGCCAATATACTTGCTCGTGCCTTAGAATCGAGGCCGTGCCTCCCAAGTATCAACCAGACTTAACCAACTTGCCTTACGGGCCTTCCTGACTTAACTCAAGACGAGACCACATTCATGCCACAGCACGTATCCTTGCTATAGCCAACTCTTAGGCTCTAGAATGGTGTTGCAACCGTGCATACTGTCATGCCCCGATTCCGTAGAATCGATAATCGTCCTCCGGGCGTGATGTCGTGCGAACCTAAGTTGCGATTGCACAAGGCATAGTCATATAGTTATCCGAAACACATTACCAAGATAGAGTACGCAGAGATAATTGATTGACACATTTGAAATAGATGTAAACTTTTTATTGATAGTAAAACTTCATTTACATTGACTCCATTACATTCATTGTTGCATGGGCTATAACATGACTCGATTATAAAACGAACGCTGATGAGATAGTCGTTCCATACATTACATCCCTTTTTATAAGAAATATATAACACTTTCCACCTGCTATCGAGGGGAGTCGAGTCGTCATCTTCTTTTGGACTAAATGTGGGGTCTTCAAAAGGATTCAGAAACAAGCCTTCAACACACGAACGAGGCTTCAAAAGTGTCCACGCCGCCTGGAGCTTTGAGCGGCACACCCTTCGTGGTTCAGGGTACCTGCGTGGAGAGCGAGGATCAGTACATTACACTTTGTACTGGTATGTGGCTATTTAAGTTCCAAGCTCTCATTTGGTTGAAGAGTTTATATGACTTAATGCATGAATGTTTCTAACCATCCTAATGAATTTCAAACAAGCATATGACAAGCATAATGAAATTTACATTGGAACTTACCCACGGCGGACTGCGCCGCGTCTTATAAAACTTACCAAGTTCTTCCCTGTCAACTGTTATCCTTTACACACCAAGTACAATATTACGTATGATTGGTCACTGACATAACAAGCCATCCTGGACGTATAGCTTTGTTAATCGGGGTCCTTACAACGCGAGTAGCGAGCCCGCTACAAGTCTTCGCTTAACCCGTGCTATCATCCAGCACAACTATACCCCATTTTCTCCTAGGCCGATACGGTCCCGTGGCCCCGAGTTGCCGCTCGAGAAAACTATCACCTTGTCGACAAGTTGTCCATGACCGTTCAAAGATAATTTTAGTTATTAAGGTATAGCCTACATTCTCTTTGAAAACTTACTCATTTTATCGTATCCGTGCCCTTGCGTTTATTCTTTCATTCGCAACAACATTATCGATTTACCTAAGATAGGGGTCGAAAAGAGAAGGGTCAGCCACTCACCTTGAGTTTACTTCAGGCGAGAGAACTTGTTGGTCGCGCTAGACGTTGCCTACGCGATTACCTGAAATCGCACAAGCAACCGATTAGAACACTGTATTATTCAAGAAGTTCGATAGGAAATGTGAGTTCAAAATTCAAGCCATGAAAACCATCAAAAATATTCACGAAAACGCATTCAGAAAACCAAGCCAAAACCAATGCAAGCGGCGTAAAAAACATAGCAACGGGAGGTCTCTTCCGACTCAGCCGCAGAGTCAATCCTTGAGGCGCAACCCGCTGAATATGGGACTTGGTTCCGAAGAATCCATTCCATAACGGGAAATGGATCTTAATTCAACCATTCCCGTTCGACCGATTCGATTGATCCCGACCTATCGGTCCCGACCGAATCGATAGCGACAGTGTTTCTTTCTCGCGCACCCCGTGGACGGAGAACGGGGCAAGATATAGGGACGGGAAACTATACCATAACCAACTAAGAAAAAGTTTTATCTTCGAAACTTAAAATAGAACCTGGAAAAAGTTTTGTCCTTGAAACTTAAAATAGAACCTACCTCTACGAGAACAATGAAGGAAATTTTTTCTTCATTTCTGACTCAAGCTCCCACGTCGACTCCTTGACTGAATAGTTTTTCCAAAGGACACGAACGAAAGGAATAGCACGATTTTAGAGAAGTTTATCCTTACTCTCCAAGATTTGTACCGGCTCTTCGATATATGACAAGTCCGCCTTCAGATCGAGCTGACCCAAATCTACCACATGGCCCGGATCGTGCACGTACTTTCACAATTGTGAGATATGGAAGACGTCTTGTACCTTCGACAACGTAGGCGGCAAGGCAATTTGGTAAGCTACTGGGACGACTCGCTTCAATATTTCGAATGGACCAACAAATCTTGGGCTCAACTTTTCTTTCGCACTGAACCTGGAAACTCCACGTATGTGCATCACTTTCAGGAATACATGGTCACCATCTGAGAACTCGAGGGGGCGTCGGTGCATGTCAGCATAGCTCTTCTGCCGGCTTTGTGTTATCTTCAATCTCTCCCATATCAACTTGACCTTCTGCACAGTCTGCTCCACCAGCTCCGAACCAAGTATCTGTCGTTCCCTGACTTCATCCCAGCAAATGGACGATCTGTACTTCCGGTCGTACAAAGCTTCATACGGCACCATTTGGATGCTAGACTGGTAGCTGTTGTTGTATGCAAACTCGGCCAATGGTAGATGGACATCCCAGCTTGACTTCAAGTCGATCACACAGAGTTGTAATATATCCTCGAGAATCTGGTTCACCCGCTCTGTTTGGCCGTCAGTCTGAGGATGATAAGCTGAGCTAAACTTCAACTTGGTCCCCAACGCTAAATGAAGACTACTCCAGAAGCGTGCCACGAACCGTCCATCCTGATCCGAGATGATAGATACTAGGACCCCGTGCAGCCGAACTATTTCATCAAGGTATATCTGAGCAAGGCGGTCGACGCTCCAAGTAACTTTAATGGCTATGAAGTGCGCTGACTTGGTTAGTCGACCAACGATGACCCAGACGGTGTTGTTTCCCCACGGTGTCCTCTGCAAGCCAACAACAAAGTCTATAGTGACATAATCCCATTTCTACTCTGGAATGGCAAGGTTCTACATCTCCCCGCCCAGTCGCTGGTGCTCGGCTTTAACTTGCTGACAGGCCATACACTTCGATACAAAGAGTGCTATGTCCCTCTTCATGCCGTGCCACCAAAAGACAACGCGAAGGTCCTTATACATCTTGGTGCTACCAGGATACAAAGAATATTTTGCATAATGCGCCTCCGACATTATCTTCTTTCTAAGTTCTGCGTCATCCGAAAAGCAAAGCCGTCCCTTCACTGGCAACACTCCCGACTCGTCCTCTGTAAAGTCGGACGCTTTCCCTGTCGTTATTAGCTTCCGCATCTTCTCTAGGTATGGGTCATCCTTCTGAGCAGACTTGATCCCCTCCAATAGGCTCAGTTCCAGCCGCAGTTGTGCCAGCTTTACGTCTTTAAAACAAACTCGGAGTTCAATGCCCATCCCTTCCAAGTCACGCAGGAGTCGATCGTTGATGCATAACGAAGCTAAGTACTTCCGGCTCAGCGCATCCGCTACAATATTTCCTTTGCCCGGCTTGTAGTCAATTGATAAGTCGTAGTCTTTGATTAGTTCAAGCCATCGCCTCTGCCGCAAATTCAGTTCTTTTTGGGTTAAGAGATACTTGAGGCTTTTGTGGTCCGTATAAATCCTGCACGTTATGCCATAGAGATAGTGACGCCACAGCTTCAATACGAACATAATCGTTGCTAGTTCTAGGTCATACGTGGGGTAGTTCTTCTCATGCGGCTTCAACTGCCGGGAAGCAAAAGATATCACCTTATCCCGTTGCATGAGCACACACCCCAAGCCCTGGCCAGAAGCATTGCTAAAGATTTGAAATCCCTCCGTCCCATCAGAAAGAGCAAGTATCGGGGCCAAAATGAGCCGTTGTTTGAGCTCTTGGAAGGAAGGTTCACAATCGTCTGACCACTTGAATGCGACTCCTTTCTGGGTGAGGCAAGTCAATGGCGATGCAATCTTCGCAAAGTCCTTCACGAAGCATCGGTAGTATCCTGCCAGGCCTAGGAAGGTTCGAATTTCTCTAATTGATGCGGGCCGTTTCCAATCAACAACTGCCTCGAATTTCTTCGGATCGACTGAGATGCCCGTGGTGGAGATGATGTGCCCGAGAAATGAGACGCTATTTAGCCAGAACTCGTACTTGCTCCTCTTTGCATACAACTGATTCTCTCGAAGGGTTTGGAGCACCGTCTGCAGGTATTCTGCATGTTGTGCTCTATCCTTCAAGTAGACGAGGATGTCGTCGATGAAGACTACTACGAATTTGTCAACGAACAGACGGAACACCCGATTCATCAGATCCATAAAGACGACAGGGGCGTTTGTCAGACCGAATGACATTACCAGAAACTCGTAGTAGCCATAACGAGTGCGGAAGACAGACTTCGACACGTCATCTGGCTTGACTTTGAGTTGGTGATAATCCGATCGCAGATCAATCTTAAAAAAACCGTTGCTCCTTGGAGCTGGTCAAACAAGTAGTCGATGCGGGCCAGGGGATATTTGTTCCGGACGGTGGCCTTATTCAATTCCCGATACTCGATACAGAGTCGCATCGATCCATCCTTCTTCTTCATAAATAGCACGGGCGAACCCCACGGCGAGACACTCGGACGGATGAACCCTTTGTCATGTAATTTCTATAGTTGTGCCTTCAGTTCTTTCAATTCTGTAGGGGCCATTTCATACGGAGCTTTCGAGATCGGCCGGGTGTCAGAAAATATATCGATAGTGAACTCTATTTCTCGATCGGATAGCATGCCGGTTAGCTTGTCCGGGGACACGTCTAGGAATTCTACTACAACGTCGGTCTGACCCGCGTTTGCACCATCCTATCTCATGTCACGAACGGACGCCAAGTAGCCTTTGTATCCGAAATGAAGCAGCTTTCGAGCAGAAATCGTCGAGATCACCGTGCAGGTCGGCGATGCTTCACCATACGAATAGCAGAATTCGGGCACTCCAGGTATGCGGAAGGTGACCCTCTTTCATATGCAGACGATGGTAGCATTGCAAGGACCGAGCCAATCCATGCCCAATATGATGTCAAAGTCTTTCATATCTAGAACTATCGCATCAAGACCGATCTTTGGACCCCCAATACATATGGTTCCTCCCCCGCAGGCTAAATTTGTGAGTAGTGGCATGCCCAAAGGCATACTTATGCTAAGGTCGAGGTCTAACGACAATATAGAAAATTTGTGCTCGGCGGCGAATTAAGTCGATATAAAAGTATGCGAAGCACTTGAATCAAATAACACACGAGCAAGTACATTATTGAAATTCAATATACCTGTCACAACAGAGTCGGAGGCAAATGCCTCGTCCCGAGTCAGGGGGAAGATACGCCCTTGAGCATTAGGACGTCGATCTTGGTTGTTGGGTTGAGTGGGCTGAGGAGGTCGGGGCGCCTGTCCTCGATTCTCTTGACGGTTTTGTTGTGGCCGGCCATTGCGATATTGTTTTCGAGCCATGCACTCTCGAGCTCGGTGGCCCCTTTCTCCGCAAAAGTAGCATCCTCCTTCGCGGACGAAGCACTTGTCGGCGTTGTGTCCAACGGAATTGTACTTGGCACAATGGGGTAGTGGGTTCTGTCCGTGGTAGCCGCCATATTTTTGACACTTTGATGCATGATTGTTGCCTTCCGTATAGCTAGGACGTTTGTGATTGGAACTGCGCACAAAGTCTGCAGCAACAGGAGGATACTGGATCTCAAGGCGGAGTGCATGATTCAGAGCATCACCCGTGGTCTTGTACTCCGGGATCCTGACATGCGTACCAGAGCGTCGTAGACCCGCTTCAAACCGTCGCACACGGTACTCCTCTATAGAAAGAAACGTACCAACAAATTTGGACAACTTGTTGAATTTTGTGACATACTGTTCTACTGTCCGGTTCCCTTACCTCAACTGTATGAATTCATTCTTCTTCTCTTGGCGAACGGCGGAGGGAAGGTACTCGACTTCAAAAGCTTTGCAGAACGTGGCCCAAGAGATCGGCACTGTGCTGTTGTTGCATCGGATCGTTCGCTTGTGCACGGTCCACCAGTCGTGCGCATTCAACCGTAGTTGAAGTTGTGCGCAGGCGACTTGCGCTGATTCTTCAACGCCGAGGAGCTCGAAGTGATCTTCCAACTCTTCCAACCAGTCGGGCACGCTTTCTTGAATTCTAACACTTCAAAGTTGTATCTCTTCGGTGTCGCCTGTTGACGCTCAGGCTCCTCTTGAACGGTGTCGACGGGTTGGGCCGTCGGTGTGGTGATAGTAGGTGCGGTGACGGTAGGCGCGGTGATGGTAGGCGCAGTCGCAGAATTTTTGTTGGCCACAATTGTCTGGATGATCTGCTGCAGAGTATCTAGTTGCTTTTGTTATAGCTTAGCTTGTGCGTCGAAGCGAGCTTCGAACTGGGCCTATCGTGCCTCTGTCTGTTGATGTCGGTTCTCGGACTGATTCCGCTGCACCTCCATTATGCGCAGCATCCTTTTGATGGTATTGTTAGAAGGTCCGGCCCACGAACTACTAGAGCCGCTAGAAGCGCTCTACTCTTGCTCGGCCGTGGGTTCCGGCACTTCTGCAATACGAAGGCAAACGCATCAGTCTTAAATTATTATGGACTCATTGAATGGAACAACTTATCTCATCGATGTGAGGTCAAAGGTTTGAAACTCTAGATGTGAGGCCAAAGGATGTAAAGTCGTGCTCTGATACCATTATGTTATGTCCCGATTCTATAGAATCGATAGTCGTCCCCCGGGCGTGATGTCGTACGAACCTAATTTGCGATCGCACAAGGCATAGTCATAAGTTATCCGAAATACAATACCAAGATAGAGTACGCAGAGATAATTGATTGACACATTTGAAATAGAAGTAAACTTTTCATTGATAATAAAACTTCATTTACATTGACTCCATTACATTCAATGCCGCGTGGGCTACAACATGACTCGATTACAAAATGAACGCTGATGAGATTGTCGTTCCATATATTATATCCCTTTTTACAAGCAAAACATAACACTTTCCACCTGCTATCGAGGGGAGTCGAGTCGTCATCTTCTTTTGGACTGAATGTGGGGTCTTCAAAAGGATTCAGAAACAAGCCTTCAATACACGGACGAGGCTTCAAAAGTGTCCACACCGGCTTGAGCTTTAAGCGGCACGCCCTTCGTGGTTCGGGGTACCTACGTGGAGAGCAAGGATCAGTACATTACACTTTGTACTGGTGCGTGGCTATTTAAGTTCCAAGCTCTTATTTGGTTGAAGAGTTTATATGACTTAATGCATGAATGTTTCTAACCATCCTAATGAATTTCAAACAAGCATATGACAAGAATAATGAAATTTATGTTGGAACTTACCCACAGCGGACCGCGCCGCGCCTTATAAAACTTACCATGTTCTTCCCTGTCAATTGTTATCCTTTACACACAAAGTGCAATATTTTGTGTGATTAGTCACTGACATAACAAGCCATCCTGGACGTATAGCTTTGTTAATCGGGGTCCTTACAACGCGAGTAGCGAGCCCCGCTGCAAGTTCCTGCTTAATCCGTGCTATCATCCAGTACAACTATACCACGTTTCCTCCTAGTCCGATACGGTCCCGTAGCCCCGGGTTGCCGCTCGAAGAAACTATCACCTTGTCGACAAGTTGTCCATGACCGTGCAAAGACAATTTTAGTTATTAAGGTATAGCCTACATTCTCTTTGAAAACTTACTCATTTTATCGTGTCCGTGCCTTTGTATTTATTCTTTCATTCGCAACAACATTATCGATTTACCTAAGAAAGGGGTCGAGAAGAGAAGGGTCAGCCACTCACCTTGAGTTTACTTCGGACGAAAGAACTTATAGGTCGCGCTAGACATCGCCTACGCGATTACCTGAAATCGCACAAGCAACCGATTAGAACACTATATTATTCAATAAGTTCGATAGGAAATGCGAGTTCGAAATGCAAGCCATGAAAACCATCGAAAACATTCATGAAAACGTACTCAGAAAACCAAGCCAAAACCAACACAAGCGGCGTGAAAAACAGAGCAACGGGAGGACTCTCCCGACTCAGCCGCAGAGTCAATCCTTGAGGCGCAACCCGCTGAATATGGAACTTCGTTCCGAAGAAGCCATTCCATAACGGGGAATGGATCTTAATTCAACCGTTTCCGTTCGACCGATTCGATCGATCCCGACCGAATCGATAGCGATGGTGTTCCTTTCTCGCATACCCCATGGACGGAGAACGGGGCACGATGTAGGGACGGGGCACTATACCATAACCAACTAAGAAAAAGTTTCGTCTTCGAAACTTAAAATAGAACCTACCTCTACGAGAACAATGAAGAAAATTTTTCCTTCATTTCTGACTCAAGCTCCCACGTTGACTCCTCGATCGAATAGTTTCTCCAGAGGACGCGAACGAGAGGAATAGCACGGTTGCGGAGAAGCCTTGCGCTCCAAGATTTGCACCGGCTCTTCGACATATGACATGATCGTGGTCTTCCCTTTCTATCGAGAAGGCTTGCTCTTGGATCGTTCATTGCTATTTTATCTATCCTTTCCTTGTATTGTTCTTCTTATTTAAATGGTTGGTAGTGGATCTGTCTCCGCCCAACTTTTGTACAAATGCTAAATTCAGAGTTGATTTTATTATATATTTATTTTTTTTATGGTGGATGAGATTAGTTGTCATGGTTTACTGCATTTACAGCTTATGTATACATACAAGGATTTCACATATTGGAGTATACTACATATGTATGTAGCTGGCATGTCTACAAACTTAGTCCTAAGTATTTTAGGACTGGGGCGTTACAGGGAGTTTCTTCTGAAGAGTCACGTCTTCTTCTTTTTCTTGTCCTTCAACACCATGCTAGATCCAGACTTAGCTTCGAGCGGCGGTTGGCCTTGTCTAAGTCAGATTTTGGTTGAGGATTCCTTCATTCAAAAGGGTTAAGCCTTCGTAGAAGAACTGTTGATGAGCCTCAAAATGTGCTGGAACGCTTCTCATGAAGAGTTCGAACCTGGGCGACGCCTTGGAGGTCTTGGAGGTCCTAACGACCTAGCTTATGGGTGGATGGCCGTCCTATCATGACCCGTATCCGCTTTTCGGATATGAAACGTGTCCAAGTCCAGCCTACGTCGCAGTGTCGGCGGTAGAGCGCTATCTAGAATGCAACAGTCACAGTAGTCTAGAACAATCAAGATAATCTATATCTCATCCACAGAAAACAGAGAATACAACTAACTCAAATGAGACCGAATAATGAATGATAATATATAATGAAGTATCCAGTTTATCAAGAATTCAAGTTACGTCCGGTAGACACAAATTCACTACCAGTAGACGGAAATAAAATAGAGACATGAAAATACAATCACTAAGTCCAAACTGCTAAATATCAAAGATACCCTCAGCTACAGTGGTACCGTGGTCTAATGCTGACTCAAGCCTGCTCGTCTGCACCTGGCTCAAACTTGGCTAAACCTAAAGAGATCATCAGGTCCTCAGAGGACTAGCAAGATACATAAAAACATGCCTACTAATCTGACAGTAACATGTATGGTAGATAAGAACAGTACAAGAAGAACATCTAAGAACGACATGTCATGTAGAAACTGTAATACTAGACTTGGCTCACAATCAAACGAATAACTCCTATAGCTTATAGTACAATGCAAGATACTCCCAATCTATAGTGTGTTTTAATTGTAGTATAATGTAAGATACTCCCAATTGAGAAGAGCCAATTCTAGTACCAATCTTCTCTCCTAAAGGAATACAAGGGTCAAGTAAAATCCTATAGGTTGTAGTACAATGCAAGATACTCCCAATCTATAGAATGTCACGAGTCAAGTCAATCAATCAATCAAGTCAAATCAAGTCAAGAAATGTGGCATAGAACTGACAACTTTATCACAAGACACGATGAAATATGGAGAAGACAATAAGCCAGCAAAGAAAAAAATAAAATCCTAAACGTGCACATAAATCTAGAAAACAAGCAGAGCAATAGATGGTGAACCAAATACATATAAAAGAATATAATAGGAAGAAACATGTAAATACTGCATGTGTTCGACAAGGTATACTAGCATGTGGTTCTGAACTGCTGATACGGGTCTCGTGCCAAGCTTGAGTCCAAGAAACCTATTTGATAATTTCCATGTCAATATGTAGGTAAGTTTTATTATCATGCTTATATAATTATCTAGTTTCCAGATTCAATTCTATGATAATTTGGGTTATACTAGATGATTATGCCAAATTTACCTATTAGACCATTTGTCCCCTTCTCATACTTTGACTAGACTTATCTACCCCTTTACAGTTACTTCTAAATACTAACCTTAACTCATATCCCATTTAATCCATGCTAACTTACTTAGTTAAGTTATACTCTAGGCCACAAGTGCCTACTTGGTGTGTTGACACATGTATCTCATATCCCTTCCTATATTGATTACCAATGTGAACTCTCCCCGGTCATAACCCTGGTCATAAAGGTAACCCTTATATTTGATGATACTTGACTAGAGTGCCCTTATCCAGTCCTACTACCTTCTGATACTTACCCTCAATTGGTCCCCACACAACCCATTTGCTAATCTACACACAGTCCTGTGATAGAGGGTATGAACCCCAGTTTCAGTTTATGAATTGACACTCCATGACAACCCACACTTGCTAGGACATTGGGGTATCAGTATTTAGACTAATACTGTATGTGTCACTGTGTGGACTAGTCAGTCTACTTAAAGCCCTTTCTATGTTTTTTTCTAAACTGTGGTTATCTCCTTTATATTCAGCATACCTTGTCCACAGCACCTGGATGCAGCCGTTATAGTTAACCCCTGCCACATAATGGTTTAAATACTCTAGAGTTCTACTTGTCTATATTGATATTCTTTTGTTTCCTGCAGAAATTCGTATAGGAACAGTACCAGGAATCCAATGACTATTGTCATACCTTGTCTTAGCCACATATGACCCCATTCATGTGGATACGACACATACCCTTACGTGGCCACCTCTATATTGTACCAGTTTTACTATTAACTTCCTACCTTAAATTTGCAGTAAAAGCCACTTAATATACCTAGTTGTGCCATTACCACCTTCACATCCTAATAGTCTTAACGAAAGGTAAATGGGGAATAAGCAACATCAGCAATAGTAGCAGCAAAATATATTGATGAGTTGCTCTAAGTTGTCAGATTAAGGTTCTGGTTTGAGAAGATGTAGGTTCAAGATTCCTTCATCATAGGATCAGAGAAGAGATAAATCGATTCACAAAGGTTATTCTAAGGATACACTAAGTTTCCTTTATACTAATACCTAAACCCCATGCCCTCTGATCCGTGATACACATGCCCACACTCTATCACTCTTCATCTAATACCAATTCGAGTCTTCATCTAGATAGTAGTTTACTGCTCCATGATATCTCCTTTACAGGCTTGTACCTGCACCCTTGTCCTTAACTTCTGTTGCTAGTGCATCCTAATGCCTAGTTGATACTCGGGTTTGACACCTACAATACATTCCTCTGTACTAAGGCTATGCTGATTTCATGTAGAAGTATTAAGATCCTGCATATGAATATATGCAACATCACCAGTCCTATACTCTTCACATGTTGGCAACCTACTTATACTCTTCATCTAAATCCCACATCTGTTATATGCTCCAATCCCAGGGTAATCACCCCTATTAGTAAAGGTCTACCACTGGGTACCCCCTTGCTACACATAGTGACAGGATACTCAACCATCTCCTAATTCGATTTACTGTCGTATGAGCCTTTTTGGTCATATTAACCTCTGTATAAGTGTCATAGATTAAACATGACCATCTTCCCAATTCTAATTGGATTTTTACCCCTCCCCCTATTCTCGATACTCTGAACACAAATGAATCCCCCTCCTACTGACAGTATCAAAATTGATCCTTCCTCGAATTCTTGTGTCTCTGAACAGATACTCGAAATTGTCTATTTGCAATGATTAATCATAATCTATTCTAATAGATCGATACATGGAATACAACCATTATTCCTCTTCAACATTAGGTCATATACTTAGGTTACATCCTATTATGTTGTTGATGACAGGAAATTAGAAAGTGGAAGAATTACATGGTAGTTTCGGTTGTGAAGTCCAACTGGCTCCTAGTCTCCTCTTTGATTGGTCTTGCGGCAGGAAAGAAGTACGGGATTAGGGTTCGATGAGGGGAGGAACGACTGCCTCTTCCTCTATATATATCACTAAGTTTTGGATTGATCGTATGGGAAAAATAGATAGAGGAAAAAGGATTAGAAATTTCTATGGTTTATCACCAATATTTGAAAGGGATCGAATCTTTGTATTTGATATCAACCTCAAAGGCAGTGGTTATAAACGGCTAATAGCTCCTTTGAATTTGAAAATCAAATTTACATTAAAGCCCTTGAGAAATTAGGTTTTGCAAAGGAAGTCATTTTCCTTTATTTTGTTTGGGTGAAATATTACACGCAACTCCATCATTTATTTAGTACCTTAGGAAAATAGAGAAATATTAACAATAATTGGTTCAAGGGTTTACAAATCTTTCCCCCTTAGAGAAATTTTGTCCTCGAAATTTAAAGAAAACGAGGGTGTGAACCTATACGATTATGGTCTACTAGAAGAAATCTAAATAATGCCATTGAAACATATTTCCACTACTCACTAGCCAATGTCTAATATAGGATAATCTACTAGGAACTATCGCCAGCTCCTCCTTGTAGTATCGTCGTGTCCTCCATAAACATGGCAAAAGCTTGCCCTCCTTGTGCTACTGGTCGACGCTTTGGACAATCTCGTAACTGATGTTGATTCGAACCACAGTTTAAACATTGGCCTAGTCTCCAACGGCAATCACTCTCGCTGTGTCCCTTCTTTCTGCAATGCTGACATGTTGGAAGCTCTCGATTCGGGATGTCTCTTGGTTGCTGATGATGCTGATGTGCTAGAATGTTGGGACGTTTCACCGCTCCCGATCGGCTGCTGCCTCCTCCATGAGCATCTCGGTCTCTCTTCGGCTTATGCTTCTGTTCTTTTTCTACTGCTTGTGCGACCTTCAAGATCCCTTTGTAGGTTGTGACTTGACTAGTGGCGATGGCTAGGTGGATCTCGTATGACAATCCCTTCTTGAACTTCTTGGCTTTGGCTTCAGGGGTCATGGCATCTGTGAAACGGTTGAGACGGAAAAACTTTGCGGTGTACTCGTCGATGATGAGGTTGCCCTGCTCTAGGCTCTCGAAATCGCTCTCCAACTCCTCTAGGGCTGCGTCGGGGTACAACTTCTTCTTGAATAGCTCCTTGAAATCTTTTCAAGTCACATCTGGTACGATAAATCGGGGCTCATCTCTATACTACGTGCGGGCGATGTCGTAAAGCTGCATGCTAGCTGACTCGACCTTCATGTCTTCAGGAACTCGAACCATCCGGAGATTTCAATCCACGTTCTCTAACCACGCATCCGTGTTGATAATCCCTTCCGTCCCTTTGAATTCCCTGGGCCTAAGGTCCATGAAATTCTTGGAAGTTCCAGGGCACTGTCGGAGAGCATCTCTAGTCTGAAGAGCCTCTCTCAAAGTGTCACGAAAGATGTTGGCTTGCACCATCTGGGAAGCGATGAGCTGCTGGAAGATCCCAAGAAGAGTAACGTTATCCAGTACAGGTGGCGGAGGCAGAACATATGCTGGATACACGGCAGTTGTTGGATACGTCGCTGGTGCTAGATGCATGGTAGGTACTGGATATGGAACATATGCTGGATGGAGAACCTGTGCTAGATACAGAACTTGTGCTGGTGGTGGGACAGATGCTGGGGGAAGAACGGGTGCTGGTGGTGGAGTCTGCAGAGTAAACTGTGGGAGTGGTAGAATGTCATCTCTGCAGAATCTTAAGTATTGCGGTTGAGACGGGTCGCCCTGATGGGTAAGCTGGCCTCCCTGTGTCGGTAGGGTGTTCAGGAGAGCGTTGTTCCTATCTTGAAAATCTATTTACTGCAATAAAAGAAAATACTTAGCCGCTGAAGAATTTCAAGCAGAATGTAAGTCAAGGATTCAATAAAAATTAAGGACAGAGATCAATAATGAGTTCAAGACATGTGGATGAGATCCTAAGAGTCTAGTCCTATTTGCAGGCTCACGTCGGTATAGTGACGTAACTGAAGTGATTATCGTAGACCTGTATGGGCCACCAAAAAACTTGTCACGATCCGTACCCGCTTTTCGGATATAAGATATGTCCAAGTCTAGCATACGCCGCAGTGTCGGCGGTAGCGCGCTGTCTAGAATACAACAGTCATAGTAGTCTAGAATAATCAAGGTAATCTATATCTCGTCCACAGAAAACAGAGAATACAACTAACTCAAATGAGACCGAATAATGAATGATAATATAAAATAAAGTATCCAGTTTATCAAAATTTCAAGTTACGTCCGGTGGACACAAATCTACTACCAGCAGACGGAAATAAAATAGCGACATGAAAATACAATCACTAAGTCCAAACTACTAAATATCAAAGATACCCTCAGCTGCCGTGGTAACGTGGTCTAATGCTAACTCAAGCCTGCTCGTCTGCACCTGGCTCAAACTCGGCTAAACCTGAAGAGATCATCAGGTCCTCAGAGGACTAGCAAGATACATAAAAACATGCCTACTAATCTGACAGTAACATGTATGGAAGATAAGAACAGTGCAAGAAGAACATCTAAGAACGATATGTCATGTGGAAACTGTAATACTAGACTTGGCTCACAATCAAACGAATAACTCCTATAGCTTGTAGTACAATATAAGATACTCCCAATCTATAGTGTGTTTTAATTGTAGTACAATGCAAGATACTCCCAATTGAGAAAAGTAAATTCTAGTACCAATCTTCTCTCCAAAAGGAATACAAGGGTCAAGTAAAATCCTATAGGTTATAGTACAATGCAAGATACTCCCAATCTATAGAATGCCACGAGTCAAGTCAATAAATCAATCAAGTCAAATCAAGTCAAGAAACATGGCATAGAACCGACAACTCTATCACAAGACACGGTGAAATATGAAGAAGACAATAAGCCAGCAAGGAAAAGAATAAAATCCTATAAGCGTACGTAAATCTAGAAAACAAGAAGGGCAATAGATGATGAACCAAATACATATAAAAGAATATAATAGGAAGAAACATGTAAATACTGTATGTGTTCGACAAGGTATACTTGCATGTGGACCTAAGCTGCAGATACGGGTCTGGTGCCAAGCTCGAGTCCAAGAAACCTATTTGATAATTTCTATGTCAATATGTAGGTAAGATTCATTATCTTGCTTATACAATCATCTAGTTTCTAGATTTAATTCTATGATAATTTGGGTTATACTAGATGATTATGCCAAATTTACCTATTAGACCATTTGTCCCCTTCTCGTACTTTGACTTGACTTATCTACCCCTTTACACTTACTTCTAAATACTAACCTTAACTCATATCCCATTTAATCTATGCTAACTTACTTAGTTAAGTTATACTCTAGGCCACAAGTGCCTACTTGGTGTGTTGGCACATGTATCTCATATACCTTCCTATATTGATTACCAATGTGAACTCTCCCCGGTCATAACCCTAGTCATATAGGTAACCCTTATATTTGATGATACATGACTAGAGTGCCCTTATCCACTCCTACTACCTTCTGATACTTACCCTCCATTGGTCCCGACACAACCCACACTACAAGAAAAATGACGATTCTTGACAGTTTATAAGTTGACGGTCGTCGAAAACCGTCAACAATAGGGTTTATCTTGACGTTTTAAGGCTTACGTCAAGAGATGACATTTTTTGTTGCTTTAACAATTTTATAGCATGTATGTTGACGGTTTCGAAGGATCCGTCAAGAAAGGGCATCTTTTATATTGACGTTTTGATAATAGCTGTTAACTATTGTATATGCGGGAAAGTTGCCGCGGTTTTTTCGTCTGCCATTATGGTAATTATGTCAAAGTTCTTAAAATTAATGACGGTCTGCCGCAAATAATTTTGAGGCACATAAGAACGAAACTCTCCTCTTTCCCCCGCTCTCTCTCTTCTTTCCGCCGCTCTTTTCGAAACTCTCAACTTCTCTCCCCCGCTCTCTCAGAAACCCTCGTCTCTTCCCCTCTCAGAAACCCTCATCTCTCCCCCTCTCAGAAACCCCTCCTCTCTCCCCCTCTCAGAAACCCCTCCTCCCCCCCAGAAAGAGGTTCTGACACAATATGAGATTATGTGCCTTTATTTTGAGTAAGATTTTTAAGATTTGGGAGGCTTTTTCTTGGCTTATGTATTATAGAATTGGGTTGAAGTTTTAATTATTTTGTTGATGGTATTATCTTCTCCCAATTGAAAATAAATATTTTTTTAGCTAAATTTTGTAGCAGCAAAGTGTTAGTTTCTCAGGGAAGATACTTGAGTCCTTTTTGTTTTGGTCATTTAAGGCTCCTTACTGAACCAGTAGCTCACTTATAGCAAAAAAGTATTGTTTTGGTCACTTAAGGATCCTTACTGAACCAGTGGTTCACATGCTTGTTTTTGTCACAGGTTATAGAGATGAACCCTCCCCAAGTGAAGGAAGTCCAAAAACAAAAGGGCAACAAGTGGTCCTACAAAAATGGAGAGAACTATCAAGCGAAGAAGTGACGAAATAAAAAAAATTGTCATATTCAATGAGGCCGGACAGCCTATTGGGGAGGCTGGTGCAGAATGTGTTAGCTTGATTGGGGTTATTGCACATTCTATGATACCTATTACTTATGACGATTGGCGAAAAGTTCCACAAAATATTAAAGACAATGCATGGTCGTCAGTGGAGGTAACTTTTATTTATGTAGAAAACATTATTTTGAGTTCATTTATTAGCACTTATTGGTTCTAAACTGTAGTAATCTTCTTATGCAGCAATCTTTTCTCGTTGATCCAAGAGCTAAAAAAAATGTAATGCAAACAATGGGTGTTGCATCCAAATTATTTCGGCATACATTGACAGCTTATGTTCTTGCAAATATGGACAAACTTGCAGTTCTTAGAAATCCTCCTCCAAACTATGATTTTGTCGATCAAAATGAATGGTCCAAGTTTGTGACAACTCGTCTTTATAACGACTTTCAGGTATCGTAGTGTAATTAAATATGTTTTAACTTTACAACTTCAGAAATTCTTACTTACTATAAACAAATTACAGTCCCGGCGCAAAGAGCAACAAAGCCGAAGAATGAAGCATGTATATAACCGGAGGCTAAGCCGAAAAGGCTATGCCGGTTTAAGAGAAGAAATTATAAGTGATCTCATTTTGAATTTGAAGTTAGTATTTGAGTTTTATATATCTCATTTTGAATTTTAAGTCAGTATTGTGAGTTTTATATAATAACTTTTCTAAATAACAGAAGAAAGACGGTACATATACTGAGGACCAAGTAGACCGCTGTCTATTTTGGAAGCTAGCTCGATAGAAGCAAAAGCGGGATGTAGGTACCAGTTCAACAAAAAGAATACTAGGGGGTGATAATGAAGATGCTGATGAAGGTGATGATCCATCGATAGTTTATGATCCAGTCAGACAAGCAATGGTGGATAAAATTGTAAGAAAGTCTTAACTGTATTTTATTTTCATTCTCCTTGCAAAACTTCATATTAAGATGGTAACATAAATTCATTCTTTTCATATGATGAAGTGAAAAAGAAAATAATTTCTGGAGAGTTGTTGATTCCTCAAAACATATATGCTTTTGGATATGCAATGGAGAGGCCCGAGCACAGTGGCCGTGTTACGACAATGGGGAGATAAGTCAATGTTTACTAATATTGATGAATGTGTGAGAGACACCCTGTGTGAGCAAATGCCTGTAGGGTGTTCCAGCTTAGAATTAGCAAGTTTCATGTACTGTAGGGTGCAACCCAGTGACAGGTAGGAGGCACTTTGTGATGGGTTCCTATATGTGTAGGAATTCTTCATGTGTATGTGAGTGGAGTCACATGTGTGTTCAGTGTTGGTGTCAGTAGGGGGCTATGTGTACACATACTGTGAGTGTGTGTGTACTAGAGAGGGCAGGTTGATCCAATGCTCATTTGAAGTGGTGAGCTTGGTCAGTAGTGGCAAGCTGCTACTGTAAGTGTGTGTAGGTTGAATCCCCTGTGTATTATGTACAAATGGTAAATCTAATACTTGTAAAATTGGGGTTCTGCTTGTGTGTACCCAATTGGGAGAGTGGTGTTCTGTTATCAGTTGGGGATAACTGATACATAGGTGCTAGGGGTGTTGGTCAAACCTGACTGTATGTGTAGCCTAGACAGCCAACAGATGTGGTTGTGAGCATAGGTTGGTGCTACAGGTGAGTGTCAAGTGAAGCAAGATAAGTAATTCCTGTGTAAGTGTGTACAGTACCTCATTAGTGTGGTGCCGGTTTAGGTGTGCAGGGACATACTAGTAAACAGAAGGTTAATACAAGGGTTGTACAGACCTTGCCTTGCAGAGTTGGGTAGTATTATGTTTACTAGTGTGTACGTGTGTCCTACACTTAGGATGCTGCATCAGTGGTGCAAACTTTCCTTTGTACAATCTGTCCACAGATGGGTGTGCATAGATATAGCAGTGTAGGGAAAACCTGTTAGCAATAATAGAAAATTTCCATGTGGGTTTGTTGTGCAGACCAGGAAGGAGAGGTTTCCAATAGGATTCTCATGTGTGAATGAACCAGTATAATTAGGGAGGCTATCCTAAGCTCTGTGTGTGTACAGTTTGGTCGGGTACGAGTGCACAGATGTGCAACTCAATAGGAATTCCTATAGGCTAATGTGAGTGGGCAGGATACATAAGTGTGTATACCTGTGTGATGGGGATATTGGAGTGTAGCCTATATTTAGTAGCAGGATAGGGTGTGCGTATCACAGCAGAAGGTATTGGTGTACTTGGATTGTGCAAGGACATGAAATGATCAATTTTGTAAACAAGCTTATATGCTTCTCTGGATGTTGGCTGATATGCTTCTCTGGATGTTGGCTGATTTTGTAAACAAGCTTATATGCTTCTCTGGATGTAGTCACAAACATATTGCACATTTAGTCAAACTATATTGATAATTCTGTAATAGTGAGTTGATACTTTGTGTTCTTGTTCTCTCAGGAACTAGCTGAAAAATGAAGGTGCTGTATGTTGTGAATAGGGGAATGCTGTGGATATGGAGGGATGTGCTCCGATATGGTTTGCTACTTTTTTTGTTTCATTTTGTAGTGTTGGTGGATTATGTTTTGTGGTGACAAGTGATGGATATTTGTTGTTTGGATATTGTTTAAGTAGTATGGAAACAATACAGATGTGGGATGTGTACTTTATCGTTGAATTATGTTGTGGTTGGACAACTGAAGAATACTTTATGGATGTGTATTGGAAGTTTTTGTTGTACGAACAATACAGTTTGTTAATATGAAATTTGGATTTTATAGTAATTTGATGTGTGTAGCTTCTGGATTGATATAATATGTGGTTGATTAATATTATATAATTCTTGACGGAATTTTGGCATGCTTCTCTTGACGGTACTTTGGATAGCTTTTCTTGACGGTTGACAAACGTCAACTTTAATTCATATCATGCTGCACAATATAGCTATGAAATAATGCTTTTTATGACGGATTTTGTCCGTCAAAATAAAATACTTTTATTGACGGCTAAAGGCCGTTATCTAGACCGGAGTCAAGAAAAGTTTTTACCTATGTTGACAGTTTCTAAAAACTGCTATCTTGACAGCTAAAAGCAGTCAAGAAAATTTTCTTAATATGACGGCCAAAAATCGTCAAGAAAATACATGCCAGCGACCATCAAGAAAAGGGGTCTTTTCTTGACTCCGGTCTAGTTGACGCATCTGCAACCGTCAACATACCCATTTCTTGACAATTTTTTCCCGTCAAGAAAATCCTGTATTCTTGTAGTGCCATTTGCTAATCTATACACAGTCCTGTGATAGAGGGTATGAACCCCAATTTTAGTTTATGAATTGGCACTCCATGACAACCCACACTTGCTAGGACATTGGGGTATCAGTATTTAGACTGATACTGCATGTGACACTGTGTGGACTAGTCAATCTACTTAAAGCCCTTTCTATGTTTTTCCCTAAACTGTGGTTATCCCCTTTATATTCAGCATACCTTATTCAAAGCACATGGATTCAGCCGTTATAGTTAACCCCTGCCACACAATGGTTTGAATCCTCTAGAGTTCTATTTGCCTATATTGATACTCTTTTGTTTCCTGCAGCAATTCGTATAGGAACAGTACCAGGAATCCAATGATTGTTGTCATACCCTGTCTTGGCCACATGACCCCATTCATGTGGATACAACACATACCCTTACGTGGCCACCTCTGTATTGTACCAGTTTTACCGTTAACTTCCTACCTTGAATTTGCAGTAAAAGCCACTTAATATACAAAGTTGTGCCATTACCACCTTCACATCCTAATAGTCTTAACGAAAGGTAAATGGGGAATAAGCAACATCAGTAATAATAGCAGAAAAATATATTGATGAGTTGCTCTAAGGTGTCAGATTAAGGTTCTGGTTTGAGAAGATGTGGGTTCAAGATTCCCTCATCATAGGATCAGAGAAAAGATACATCAGTTCACAAAGGTTATTCTAAGGATACACTAAGTTTCCTTTATGCTAATACTTAAACCCCATGCCCTCTGATCCGTGATACACATACCCATACTCTATCACTCTTCATCTACTACCAAGTCGAGTCTTCATCTATATAGTAGTTTACTGCTCCATGATATCTCCTTTACGGGCTTGTACCTGCACCCTTGTCCTTAACTTCTGTTGCTAGTGCATCCTAATGCCTAGTTGATACTCGGGTTTGACACCTACAATACATTCCTCTGTACTATGGCTACGCTGATTTCATGTAGAAGTATTAAGATCCTGCATATGAATATATGCAACATCACATGTCCTATACTCTTCACATGTTGGCAACCTACCTATACTCTTCATCTAAATCCCATATCTATTATATGCTCCAATCCCAGGGTAATCACCCCTATTAGTAAAGGCCTAACACTGGGTACCCCCCTTGCTACACATACTGACAGGATACTCAACCATCTCCTAATTCGATTTACTGTCGTATGAGCATTTTTGGTCATATTATCCTCTGTATAAGTGTTATAGATTAAACATGACCCTCTTCCCAATTCTAAATGGATTTTTACCCCTCCCCCTGTTCTCGATGCTCTAAACACAAATGAATCCCCCTCCTACTGACAGTATCAAAACTGATCCTTCCTCGAATTCCTGTGTCTCTGAACAGATACTCGAAATTGTCTATTTGCAATGATTAATCATAATCTATTCTAATAGATCGATACATGGAATACGACCATTATTCCTCTTCGACATTAGTTTATATACTTAGGTTGCATCCTATTATGTTGTTGATGACAGGAAATTAGAATGTGGAAGAATTACCTGGTAGTTTCGGTTATGAAGTCTGACTGGCTCCTAGTCTCCTCTTCGATTGCTCTTGCTGCAGGAAAGAAGTAGGGGATTGGGTTCGAAGAGGGGAGGAATGGCTGCCTCTTCCTCTATATATATAACTAAGTTTTGGATTAATCGTATGGGAAATATAGATAGAGGAAAAAGGATTTGAAATTCCTGTGGTTTATCACCAATATTTGAAAGGGATCGAATCTTTGTATTTGATATCAACCTCAAAGACAGAGGTTATAAACGGCTAACAACTCCTTTGAATTTGAAAATCAAATTTGCATTAAAGCCCTTGAGAAATTAGTTTTTGCAAAGGAAGTCATTTTTCTTTATTTTGTTTGGGTGAAATATTACACGCAACTCCATCATTTATTTAGTACCTTAGGAAAATAGAGAAATATTAACAATAATTGGTTCAAGGGTTTACACAACCCGGAGAGCCACAGGTTGTGCTCTGCCCTGCTCATTGATGGCGGCGTGCTTTTGTTAGGCTAGAAGAGCCTCAGAAGCTGATGCCCTTTTGAAAAAGGGCCTTCCTACTGCGCTGTGGCTGGAGCTTTCGGCGGGCCAATAGCTGCTTCCGGAAGTGTTGTGCGTCTGGAGGGGGGATCATGTGGTGGAGACTTTGATAGAGACTGTATTCACATATTCTATCCATAGTGCTTCTCTCCATGACGATCATACTGTGAAGAGTAACCCCGACATAGATCCGTAGGAGTTTTCAATTCGGCACATGCTATCACAGAGTCTTTTGTAACTGATCCTTGTAATTATGTCTTTATGCAGTCTTTTATGTAATTGTGACGAGTCTATAGCAAACTCTTGTAGCCATGATTAATAAAAAAGACTTCTGAGCTTTTTATCTGTTTGTGACTTTTGTCTTTGTTGTTGGCGTGCTTGACTGCCTGCGCCTCTGTGCCTTGTATTATGCTAAGATTTTTCATGCTTCTACAGGCGTGAGGTTTACGTAGAAGAGAAAAATTTAGAGAATTTAGTATTTGATTTAAGTACGTTTTGAATTTAAATGGGAAGGAAGGTTGAGTAGGATTTGGTATTTCCAAATAACCCCTCTTAAATCTTTATAGCATATTTGTATTTTCTAATAGATAAATGTAATGAATTAATAAAAATCAAATAATAGTGGTTAATACTAAGCTTAAGCAAGCTAGGTTAGGCTCTACCTTTACTATTTGGTTGGGTTTTGGGTTGGTGTGGCTTGTTGGAATTAATCGGGTCCCGAAGGTCTATTAATTGGGCTTTCTGTGCCATTTAAATATAAGTAGCACATGAGAACTCAATTGAGTGCGACACTATTGGCATATGTGTAGTATGCTCAAAATAGGTCAAAATTATATATTGGGTCAAAAATTTTGGATTGGGTTTGGGTCTCCAATTCCAATTGAAAAAAATATGACGACTTTATGGTAAAGGGTAAAATTGACCCTTTTAACCCAAAAGTTGTATAAGAAAAATAGAGTACAAGGGAACATGTTTGAGTGGGACATGATATACTTAAACGAAGGTAGACTCTTCCAAAATATAAATATGAATTTGTTTTTAAAAAATAGAAAATTATTGTGCTTCAAAAATCAAAGCTACAGTAAAGTGTATTTATAATCATAATTGAAATTAAAATATTATTTAATAATAAATAATCATATTAAATAAATAAATAAATAAATCCCAAAAATTGAAGAGCTTATTTATCTTGTTTGGTTATAGAGTTGGGTTATTGTGCTATGATTGGCTACGAATCGAAGCTACAATGCAGAGGCTTATAACTTGACTACAGTCGAAGGATGCATTCTATCTCAGCATAATACGACACCTCTTGTCCTTGTTTGGTATAGTGGTGTCATATTGCCTCGATAATAGGGTATACGCCTATGATTTTGGCTCAGGTCTTACTTATGTATTATCTGGGTTTTGTTTCATTTACTTATACTTTATTGTGGTACTTGTTATTTAGGGACTGACCCCACTAGTTTTTTGGCCATATCTAGAGCCAGAGCCCAAGGATCCAGCGTATCTTCTCCTAACTGATGGCATGCACTTGACAGATAGCTGTCGAGGGGATTGAGTGGGTTTCATCTTCACCACTCGTATAACATTTTGTATCTTTAGGGCAGTTAGCCATAGACAACTGTTTAGCTTGATATCTAGATATTTCCTTTCGCATGATTATAATTATTAAGAATACAACTAACCATTATCATGTATATTTGGCACTACGCTAGCTCTTTATTTTGTATAACTAACTTCTTAATCATTTTAATAGAGCATCGGGGATGCCTTACTTTATGTTACATGCTTTTTATTTACTTTTTTTTATTAACTGATTAAGATATAGATGTTCTATGAGACCATATGAGACTTGATTGCAATATGCACGCTCTTGTCTAGTAATAGTTATGGCTGTATTACGGGGTATCAGTGTACTTAATAGTGCATAAATGGCCATTTTATACCCCCGTTCCCCTATTCTGATACTAGGGCATGATAAGGTTTTAGGACGGCCCATACATGTCAGTTTTCAGATTTGTAAGGTGTTATGATCATAGGAAGTCTCAATCAAACATTTTTTCTTGATATCCTGATCTGATCTCACATTACCATGCTTGAACTGATAAACTACTTGTAGTTTTGTTCCTTCTCGTCCTGTCTTTAAAATCTTGTGTCTTATTTATTTAAGAACTCACGCATCATTGGAGATTAAGTGTGGGTTATTGGCCAATCGGCAGCATCAAGAGGAATAGAACATTCTGTTGAACCAAGGGTTACAGATATCCTTAAAGAAAAGATAAGGTTCGAACAATAGCTTCACTTGGAATTTATGCAGATTGTGGATGGGCAGACATCAGGGTTTTGATGCATCATTGGCGGTACCGGGACTCAGCAACATCAATTGATATTTCAGTATTAGCGCCAGAGGGTGCCAATTAGATGTACCCTCTGCTGGAAAGGAAGGCACACCTGGGAGGTGTGTAGATCAGTCAATAGGCAGTACTTGAGGTGTAGGAGTTCAGACCACATGATAGCCACTTGTCATATTCAGAGGCCATAAAACCCAGTGTAATAGTTTTTAGTTCTAATAGCAGCACATTATGCAAGACCATTGTCAATAGTGCAGCCTTTGGCACGACATTCATTGCCAACATAGGCTCCGATATTTTGGCCGAGGTATCAATAGTTAGGTCGGCAAGGACCACAACAGCGTGGCCAGGGGAGGCCACAAAAAGGAAAGTCCGACTAGGTCATGGGCATGCTTCCACCTTGCCTCTAGGAAGGCCCTAATATCAGAAAGTATATCAACATGTATCATTTTGTTGCTTCATAATTTGTAGTAGCTTTATATGATTCTGGAGGATGTTATCTTTATATTTGTACGATTTGTGATACTCATTAGATTAAAGTTTGAGGCGATTGTAATGCCCCAGTCCCCAAATACGTAGGACTAGGAATACGTATTCATGCCAACTACGTATCAAGTGGACTTCAGCCCAGATCGAATACGTATAAGCTGTTTATAAGGTCAAGTATAAATGTCTAGAAAAAGGCAAGGCTAACTATATCTCAATTCACTAAATATTGATAAACTCTTGCATAAACCACGTATACTAATATTGGTCAGGCATTAACATATTGGTTCCTACATATAATAGGAAAAGATAATATACAATAAAGTAGACCAGACTCTATTGCATTTATCTTGAACAAGCTTCTGAAGAAGAATAAAGCTTGTAAAACTAGGCTATAAAGCAGTATGGTCAAAGTAAAATAAAGCATAATATTGGACGAATATAAAAAGGTATGAGCTAAGTATATACCTGAAGTCCTGGAGAAATAATCATCAATCCTCCATCTAATTTATAAACGAGCTCAGGTAACCTGGAGAGATCATCAGGTCCTCAGGGGACTAGCAAGATACATATAAACATGCCAAAATGTAACAGTACAACATATGCAAAGAAATAAGAAATAATCAAGTGAAAATCAACTAAGGCACAATGGACTAAGACACCAAGATCTAAGACACAAGGAACCTACGACACTACCATGCCATACTAGACGTGGCTAACAGGTCAACCTATAGACTATAGTCAAGGCAAACACTATCAATCTATAGTATCTCAATCGTAGTCAAGGCAAGCACTCCTAATCGAGATGGTAGCCATTCCTAATATCAAAGTCGAATAATCCTATAGACCGTAGTCAAGGTAAGCACTCACAATCTTTAGAATGTCATAAGTCAAGTCCTACTCATGTCAAGTCAAGTCATACTCAAGTCAAGGGAACAGTGGTGTTGGACTAGACGACTATCAAGGGACACATATAAAACTAAAGCAGTATAACAGATAATGAACATGAAAAAGAAATCAAGAACGTGTATGTAAACTAGAAATATAATAAAGTAAACTAGGAACATGATATAACGATACTAGATAAGTATCATGAATATAAAAGTATGAAGAAAAAGAAATATGTATATAAACTATACTGCACAAGCTGACAAGGTATACTTGCTTGGTGGTAGCGCGTAGAACCAACAATATCCAATCACTCAATGAGCCACAAAAATCAAACTCTCAGTTACGCCTCCGGACGTTGAAACAGATATCATCAATATGTTTGGCATAAGAAAAATATCTAAGTTTGACTACCTATAAGTCCAATTCTGGACACAGGGCAAAACGGTAATTTTTGGTCAAAACAATGTCCGCAGTTGGACCCATTTTGTACCGAAAAATATGCTAGAACCTATGGTCTCTAAAGTCGACAAATTATATACCTACGAGTCCAATTTTTCGATACGAAATCAACGGTATGTCGACTTTTGGATTTTGATGAGCCGTGCACAAAATCGTCCATTGAGTGAGATCATAGGCCCGCTAAAATAGCGTTTCGGTCAACCTTCTCAGAATCAAACCAAGCTTGGTTCACAAGACCAGAAAAATAATACAAATCTAATAACTGCACAAAGTAATTGGAGTTTTTACAAAGGGGTCGATACGGTATACCTCGATCGATACGCTTCGACGTCGCGCACACGCAACCAATTCGAGTTCAATCAAATGCCACACATCTGCAACATCCGTACGCGTCTTTTGATATCTTTGGGCTGCAAAGAAGTCGCACGGTTTGTCAAGACGGATCCCGTATCAGTGGTTTTTATAAATTTCTAAACTATTTTTGCGAAGTTTTTCTTGATTTTTTAAAACGATTAACTTGATGCACAGGGGATCGAACTGTCACGACCCGCACCCTGAAGAGGGGCACGAGCACATGGTTACGTCCAGCCTACACCGTAGTATCGGCGGTAGAACGCTGTATATAGGGTCTGTAAATACTACGACTAAAATAGATAAATGTACCTGTACAGTATATACACTCTGAATGGAGGTGACATAGCAATACAGTCTCAATCACATATATCAAACTAAGGTAGATAGCATGGAAAAGAAATATGATAGATAAAGCAGGAAATAAGTCCAAGATCTACAAGTCAGAGCTATACACAAACATCCAGAGTCTCAAAAAATATATAAGATACTACAAACTGAAATATACTAGCTGGCTCGTAGGCCAGGCAAAGCTAACTAAACTATGCTACTCAGGGTGAGCAAAGTCTAGTGGCTCTACCAACAAGCCACGGTCTAAATCTAATCCATCAGACTCAACCCCATAGTAGGTCGGGCAATCAGCCTCTGAATCATCTGTAAAATTTGTCAACGGTATCCTGTCAGGAAAATGAGCAAGTACAAAACACCAACAGCAGTTCCATATGAATTGAGAAATACTATAAGAGACAGCAATAATGAAATACAAGACAAAGATATAGGCGACTTGGGAACCATTTGAAAGCCGAGTTATAACCCCTGAACCAAACAAGGACCGGAGTTGTAACCCTTCTTTCAAACAGGACTTAGTCTCAAATCATGGCACAGTATAAAGACAGGTAGAGCATGTGAGTAATAGAAACATAGCATGGTGAGAAGTACAGAAAGTAAGGCTGAACTGGAATATAAGATACACTAATAAATGTAAAAGGTAATTTAAACTATTAGAGCGATATGTGATCGGCTAGGGAAGCAAGAGATTGTTATCCACTTGGCCTGGCAATCTGCGGTGTCCTCAACGGAGAGTCATGCCGTCCAACCTGGATAACTGATAATGGGGTATCTGCTACACCCTACGTGAGGTGAGGGTGGCGCTAGCAAAATATAGTTACAGGGAGGCTTTGATCACATAACCCCTAATAATTCCCCCATTCCCGAATAGTATCACGGATCCGGATATGGCACGTCATGACACAGGGTTCGAGAGCAGGGGGCCAGCCCACTCCCAAATTAATGTCTATATAAGTACAGAAACACAGAAATATCACATACTCATATACCAAGGGAGTCCAGGAATAACATCTCATGACAGGATCCGACGTATACTAGTCCGTAAACCGTCGTATCGGGAATCATGTATAATACTACAACTGAATCGGATATAGTAGATATCAAGACAATAAAAACTATCAGTGAATGTACTCGCCTGTGGTCCTGAGCTGATAAGATGAACAGACGCTCAGAGTGATCACAGACCTAAAATAAGATACTATGAGTCAAACAGGGTTTTATACTGAAAAGAAAACTAATATAAGTCATGAATGCAAGTCTAAGTCAAAACTAGGTCAATCTAGGTCAAACTGGGTCATACTAGGTCATACTGGTTCATACTAGGTCATACTAGGTCATTGGGAGTCAATCCAAGTCAAACTAGATCAAACGGGGTCAAGGTTGACTTACAGTTGACTTTTGGTCAAAAAGTCAACTCTGGTCAACTCTAGGTCAACCCTAGGTCAAACTAGTCTAATGTTGACCAACTGTTGACTTTCAGTCAACTGGTCAACTTTGGTTTGGTTTCGGTCAAATCTGGTCGCTTAGAGGCTAAGTTTGACTCTCGGTTGACTTTTGTTGATTTTTGGTCAAAAAGGTCAACCGATGTCAAAACTAGTCTATGAGCACCATATTTGATCATTACCAACCAAGGGAATCAAGTCCTAACCCTATCTTAGACTCTAGATTCAAATATCATATTCCTAGGTAAAACCTATATTACCTTACCATACATTACCATGATATCATGAATCTCACATCACTCTAGCACCCGCACATATATCACACTCACTCACACACCACACTCTCACATGATATCACACTCTAATAGGCTCTCCTATAGGTTTCCTATTAGTTTAGACATAGGCTAACCTATAGGCACTAACTACATATACTAGGCTCTCTCACACACACACACAACCTCACAAATACACACACACATAGGAAATTTGTGGACTGAATTGTGAGGCAAAAGTGGACTGAAACTTGGGGGCGTAAAGGACTAAATTTGGACAGCAAGATGGGGATTTGGGAGGGTGTACATGGCAGGAATATGGGGACTGAAATAAAGGGTTTTTGTGGTGGTGTTATGGGCTAACAAAGGACAGCCATTAGGTGGCTTCATGGACTGTCAAGTGTGGTTTAAGTGGACAGCCACTGCTGGAATTTGGGGGACTGGTGTGGACAGGTTTTAACTGGGTTTAGGGGCAAATCTGGACAGTGGTTGGGGGCTGTCTTGTGGCAATTTGGACAGCCACTGCTGGTCCTAAGGGACATCATTAAGTCTGCTGTTATGGGCAGTAAAGGGACAGCCAAGTATAGGCTACATATGTACTGAATTGAAGTTAAATAGGACAGCAAGTAAGGGGTTAAACAGGGCTAAATAGTTGTTGTTACCTGCTGCCACTTGGACAGCAGTTCTTGGGTTTCCTCCCACCTTTCCACTCTCTATCCACTCATAAACTACTCCCCACAACTCTTTATAACTCTCAACCATTCTCCTACTCCAACCAAAACTCAAACACCTCTCCTACACACTCTTAACCAACATAAACACTCACACTTCCATGCTCCAAACTTGGCCAACCACTGTGCCCCCATCCAAACACAATCATCACACACCATCACATATATATCCACATATATATGAGCCAATATATATATACATATATATATAGAGAGAGAGATTAATATATATCACCATATATATACATATATTGATATAGATAATATGATACATTAAGATACATAGGAAAACACATTCTAAACACATAGTAAAATCTGGAATTATATTAGAACAACCTAAAATCAATATACAACTAATTTACATGTGTCCAAATAAGGGGTTTTCCCATTAGGACACGATCCTACTCATAGGACACCTCTACAAGTGTCCAAATGGACACGAAAAGGACTCAAATGGACACAAAACCAAGGGGGTCATTCCTATGGGTCAAAACCAATCTAATGCATGAGAGAAATGAGAGAGGGAAAGGATTTATACCTCTCGGTGACTCGAATCGATCCCGATACGCCACCGACACATAGGAAACCCAAACGGACACGGACAAGCTCCGAATCCCCTCAAACTTGAGTAGCTCCCTCCTTGGCTTGAATGGAGAAGGAAGGAAGAAGAATTAGTAAAGAAATGGAAGGATTGGTGGAGAAATTTCTAGGGTTTGCTCTCTAGAAAAATTGGGGAAGAACAAGAGAGAGAATGGAAGAGAAAATAATAAAGTGATGGAGCCTTATCCACCAAAAAGGTGGCCGGCCATGGGTCTTTTTTTTGTCCTATTGGGAAAAGTCCAAAAGCCCCTTTTCTAATCTATGGGTTAAAACATGGAAAGGGGTTTAAGTCAGGGGTAGTTTGGTCATTCTTAAAACCACTAATCCAAATTAATCCTAACCAAAGTAATTAGCCTAGTCACTAACTAAAATAACTAACATGTGGGCCATGGCTAACTAGTGTGTGGGCCCGCTAGAGTCAAAACTACCCCGGGTCCCCGATACAAGTCGGAATGAGTTGAAATTCGAACCCGACTCAAACAATCCCAAAATAATACAATAAATAAATAAATAATTCCAAAATAATTTTAAAGTAGAAAATTACCAAATTACCCCTGTTCATGAAAACTGGGGGTGACACAAACCAAAAACTACAAAATAAGGTTTTCTAGCCCTACAGGTTGTCTATAAAATTGTTTAATTAGGTTTCCTAAACTGTTAACAGGTTGACTAGATTTTATCGGGAAGTAATGGTTCCTGGATTGTTCGTACACTGTTCTTGAAACAATTTTCTATAGACTTTGTGTTGGTTTTCTGGATTGATGGATTGACCATTTATGAATCTTTTGGTTGGGATCTCTAGAGGGTCATATAGGGTTTCTATAGGAGTTTATGAAATTGAAAGCGATCAAGTAGATAAAAAGGAAATCGGTCGTGAACGTGGTACCTTGCTGCTTCCAAAACAGAACTGCTCTGTTTTTGCTGCTGTTGCGATTTTGTCCAGGCCACCGACGACGTGCAGTGATGGTCCGACGAGGCAAGCGGTGGCGCACCTGGCCGCTGGGGTGTCGGAGTCGATAGCGGGGATAAGTGTTTAGGGTTTTTTGGGGTTTCCTCCCTCTCATACTCTCTCGAGTTTTATAGAACATAGGAGTAAGGACTATATTTGGTACTGTGGCTGTGAGGATAGTGGTTTTGAATATCTCGCAAAATTTTGTAAATCTAGCAAGAAATTTACTATTTTTTCCTTCTCTTTACATATATATTTATTTATATATAACTTTATATATATATATATATATATATATATATATATATATACCTATATATACTTATATATACACATATGAGTACATATTATGTATACACACATTTTTAGATAGATACAAATAATATTTATAAAATATTCTAAAAATATAATCCATTGTTGCAACATATATTCATTAATTCTATTACTAAATTTTATATAAATAAACTTCTACTGTTATATATATATATAAAGCCTAATTTTACATATTGTGTATACACTCATATATGCACAAGTATATGTAGCCTAAAAGTCCCAAAATCTAAAACGATATTTTCTAAGAAAATGTTATCATAGACTCAAAACAAAATATCAATTTTATAGAAAATACATATATATATATATATTATATTTAACACTCATTTATAAAAAATATATACTTATTTAACCACTGAAGTAAATACACTAACTATATTTACACAATAACTATCTCTATTGACATCTATGGACGTACTACATGACTACATGGGCTTGGATTCGGTTTGGGTCAAGTCCGGGTCTCCTAAAAAGTCAAAAAATTTAATAATAAATAATTAAGTCACCTATAAGGGTTAGGTCACAACTTTGACTGGTTTTTCTAGTTGGCACACGGCTATGGCTAGGTCTTACCCAACATAGCTAATATAGTAGTCAAAGCACACGACTACACTCTCTGTGCCATAATTCCGAGTCGATATGCATCTCAAACTTAACCATGACTAAGGCCATATATATGTAGTATTTAGGCTATTATAAATATAATCATATACATATACAAAATTGTATCTAAATCTATTTGGCCCAAAATAAATTCAAAATAATTCTACTAAGGAACCTAACATGGCTCTAACAAGTGGGTTTGGCTAGGCTAGGGTCCAAACATATTTTCTAATCAAATTAAACCCGAAAAGTCAACCAATGAGTCTCTCATGACATTCACAAATAAATAGCACGTGGAAACTCAATTGAGCACACCCTTGGCATGTGTGACGTAGGCTCAAATGGGTCAAAACCATATATATGGTCAAATGATTCTGATCGATGTCGAGTCCCGAACTCAAGTTGGAAGTTAGGTCTAGAATTAAGATATATGATCAATTAGCCTAAATTGACCCAAAGTTGCCCGAAGTGAAAAGAATGTTAGGGGATAATTTTGGGTGGGACATGATATATCAAATCAAAGGTGGACTTGTGTACTTCAAAACTCAAGAAGGATGTTTCGAAAGATAGGCATTTCTTGTGCTCCAAAAATCAAAGCTACAGAAAAGTACATCTATAGTCATAATTAAAGTAAACTAATAAATAAAAAATAATTTCTAAAATTTAGGGTGCTTACAGCGATGCTAGAGAGGTTGAATATATTCATTTGTAATGAGCTCATGGGAGTTAGTAGAGTGTGCTTAGCGTATCCGGTCATAACGTGTGCGCATGCATTACCTACGAGGTTGGTTGAGTTACTTAGGGGTAACTTTGATGTTAACTTGGGCATGGACTTGTTGAGAGACAACATATGATGATAGATTATCGCGGAGGGGGAGTCTTATTCAGCATTTCGAACGTCGAGGAGTTCATCTTTGTTCGATAATTGGAGGATCATTCCAAGGGCGTAGTTACAACAGTTGCAATAGAAGGGCAGATCCCGAGAGTAGTATAGGAGTTTCTTGATGTTTTCCAAAGAAGCTTCCAGGAATGCCACTAGTAAGAGAAGTGGAGTTCTGTATTGAGTTAATTTTCATGATGGAACTAATATCTAGTAAAGTTTTTAGGATGTCACAGCTGGAGCTGGACAAACTATATCAATATATAAAGAAACTGAAGGCGAAGAAGTTTATCTGACCTAGTGGATAACCTTGGGGGTGCACCAGAAGTATTGGTGAACAAAATGATGGGTCATCATGTTTATACATAGATAATAGGCAGCTGAATGCGGTGACGGTAAAGAACAAGTATCATTTGCCGATGATTGATGACTTGTTTGATCAGTAGTGGAGCCAGGGTTTTGGCCAAGATCAACGATCTGGATATCATGAGGTGAGGGTCCAAGAGCAAGACATACCCAAGACATCATTTAGATCGCAGTATGGACATTATGAGTTTTTGGTGATATCATTTGGATTGACTTATGCCCTAACAGTATTTATAGATTTGATATACTAAATCTTTATGCCCATACTTGGACCAGTTTGTGGTGGTGTCCATAAATGGCACCCTCTCTATTCCAGTAGTGAGGCTAAGCATAAGAAGCATCTTTGGAGAGTGTTGCAGGCTTTGAGGGAGCATCAACTTTATTTAAATCTTAGTAAGTACAAGTTCTAGTTTGATTGTATTTTATTCTTGGGGCGCATCGTCTCCGGAGCAGGAGTATCAGTGGATCCGAGGAAGGTTGAAGCATGAAGAGTTGGCCAATTTTGAGGAAGGTTGAAGCCATGAAGAGTTGGCCAATTTCGAGGAAGGTAGCAGATGTACGTAGTTTCAGGCGATTGGAAGGATACTACAGAAGATTGGTGGCAGATTTTGCTACGATATACATAAGCATAAGGAGGTTGTAAACCCCCATAATTTTGAGTATTTTTTTAATTTGGCTTAAATAATATTTTTGGACTTTTATATATTTTTTAAAATATTTATTATTTATATGTAGTCTTAGTCATGGTTAAGTTTTGAGATGCATGTTGAGAAGAAATTATAGCATGATTAGTGTAGTCGTGTGTCATAACTAGCATATTAACCATAGTAGGGATGGCCTAGCCACATTTATGTCCCTTGTATAGTAATAAGTCAAGTTGGACTTAAACCATATTTTTGGCTTAATTAATTAACTATAAAGGCTTTTAAAGTTTTAGGAGACGCGGTTGTACCAAACAAGCCCAAACTTGACCCGAACCAAACCCAAACCCATGTATACATGTTGTACGTCAAAATATGTCCATGTAGAGATCTATTTTATATATTTTTTATTTAAATTAATATGTTTCTAGTTTTGGAAAGTTTCTATTTATATAAAGTGTCCTAGATGTAATCTTAAGTTCGCATTAGTATATATTTAACCCAAAATCAAACCAAATCCTAATTAGGCTTAGAATGCATCCAAGATACACTATATATATATATATATAATATATATATATATATATATATATATATATATATATATATATATATATATATACCAGTGACCTCTAGCTCATGTGGTTAGAGTAAGGCACATCCACCCAGGAGGTTGCAGGTTCAAGCAATGGGAGAAGTATATTTAATTCCATGTGGAGGAATAAATGTGAGCGCGGGTTGGATGCGGTCAGATACAAGTACGGGTGCGGGCCTTCAGGCTTAGTTGTAGGCCTTCGGGCCAGGAGTCTATAACACATTGCCTTTTTCCATATATTTATATATATTTTTTTTCCATATATTTATATATATATATATATATATATATATATATATATATATATATATATATATATATATATTTTTTTTTTTTTTTTGATATATATATATATATATATATATATATATATATATATATATATATATATATATATGGAATCACATATTCCTTACCCCCCTTACCCTAACCTATTGACTAACCACATTTTCTAACAAAATCCAAATTCCAAATAGGCATGTAGAGCATCTAAATATCCCATATATATATATATATATATATATATATATATATATATATATATATATATATATATATATATATATATATATATATATATATATATATATATATATATATATATATTATATATATATTGAGTTTATATTGATATATTTATATATATAGAAGTTGCAATACACACAGACACACACACACACACACACACACACACACACACACACACACACACAGACACACACACACACACACATATAGTACCTATTATATAAACCTAGTTGGCATTACAAAACCCAAACCAATCAAACCCTAACACTAACCCTAGGAAACTCTGTTCTCCCTCTTGGTCATCCATATTCCCTCTTTTTCACAAAATTCTCAGCCTATCCAAGCCCTAGAAACCCAACCACCATTATCTCCATCACCAAAAAGCTTATCTTCCAATCCAATGTCAACCTTTCCACCATGCTTTCATCCAATCTCCACCAAAACTCTATAAAAACTCCACATTTGCCATCAAACTCATTCAAACGCCATTTCTATCACCTCCAATACTTCAAGAACGAGGTAGCAAGCCAAACAAATTAAGGAAGTTGTGTTTTTGGACGAGAAGGAGCACCGACAACCCATCTTGTGAAGGCTTTCGGTAAAATATTTAACTTTTTCCATCTCGATTCTCCATGATATTAATTCTTCAAAAATCTAAAAATTAATGTCTTAGATTCCATATTTTTTTATCTTTTGTTCTATATTATCATCCATATAGGTTATAGGTTGAATTGTTGAAAGATCGGTTTATGGTAGGATTAGTTAGAGCCTTTTTGGTGCGATTTTTTGAGTAATTGTTAGAATTTCTTAAACCTGAATTTCTTAGTATTTTATTACTGTAAAAAAATGTATTCTAAAATTATTTTTATGATTTTATCATCCCAAATTTGAACCCTAAAAATATGGGTCATTGGACTAGGTTTTCGGCTAAATTGCTCACATATGATAGCTTATAAATACGGACTGATTTTGTAAATAAATAAGATATTATTTATGAGCTATAATCAGAATAAAACATGTTTTTTATATTTTATTTTACAGACATATGTCATAATAATAGTTTGGTAATGTTTCGGACAAGTTTCGGATAATACTAGTTGACATAGAGTCGACATAACCATGAATTTTTTTCTTAAAATTTCAAATCTAGAATTTAGAGGTTAAATTCTATATAATTCTATTTAAATCATAAATTTATGATTTTTAGGTTTTATATGGTTGTCCTTTATTTGGAAACTTAACCTTGAATTTTGGAAGTCAAAATATGAAACAAGCTCTATAAATCCTAGAAGCATATAGACTGGTCGTTTAGAAAACCCATGTGTCTCATGTGTCATTAGAAGGCTAATACAATTCTTTAATTATGTGTGAACTTTGATAGGTTTCGATATTGTAAAGTCAGCGGGACTTGGACGATATGCAAGTATATCTTACCGAATTGTACAATATTTACATAATTTTTCTCATGTTATTTATTTTTTCATATAGATTACATATTTTTTGTGATTCATACTTGGTTGTTATCTGCTGCTTTACCATGTTTCTTATTTTACGTGCACGTATATGATTCCTGTTATATTCTTTATTACTTGTTATATTAGTCTTCATGTTCACATATGTCTCATGATAGAGTTGTCTAGTCCTACGACACTATTCCTTTGACGTGACATGACTTGAGTTGAGTAGAACTTGACTTGAGATATTCTATAGATTGGGAGCGCTTGCCTTGGCTATAGTCTATAGGATTGACTTAACCCTTATATTCCTTTAGGAGAGGAGATTGATACTAGGATTGGCTACCTTGACCATTCTTGATTGAAAGTCGCTTGCCTTGGACTGCAATTGAGATATACTATAGATTAAGAGTGCTTGCCTTGACTATAGTCTATAGTATTGACTTGGCTTATTTGTTAGTCACGTCTAGTATTACGCTTCTCTATGACATGTCACTTCTTAGATGTTTTTCTTATACTGTTTTATGTCTTTCCATGTATATTATTTACTGTTACATTTGGCATGTATATTATGTATCTTGCTATGTCTCCTGAAGACCTGGTGATCTCTCCAAGTTATTGTTGAGTTTGCTTTATAGGCTAGATGGTGATTGACGATTGCATCTTCAAGATTTTTGGTATATATTGGTTGATATTTTCATTATATTCCTCAGGTATCACATTTAATTTTTTATGACTTTACTCTGCTGATATAGTCTAGTTTCATAGGCTTTATTTTTTTTCGTGAGCTTATTCAAACAGATGTATTAAGGTCTGGCCAACTTTAGTACATATTATCTTTCTTGGCATTTTTATTCTTGTGGAATCGGTGTATTACTGTTTAATCAACACTAGTACACTTGGTTCTCATTTGGGATGATATTCTGTGGATTGAGATATAGTTGGACTTGCTAGTTATAATTAGATTGGACCTCTAGGCAGCTTACGTATTCGAGTAGGGTTGGAGTCCACTTGATACGTAGCTGGCATATTTACGTACCCTAATCCTATATATTTTGGGACTAGGACATTACATATTTTTTTGATGGCCCATGCAGGTCAAGTTAGCCGTTTCGGTTACGGTACTATACCGTGTGGGCCAACGAATAGGATTAGACTCTTAGTATTCTCAATCTATAATTGTCTTGACAATTTTTTAGAATTTCTCTATCGTTCTTGAACTTCGAATTTCCACTCGACTATTTTTCTTAGCTTTCTCGTGTCGTTGATTCTCGTATCTTCCTATTTCAGAATGTTGATGATTATGCTTTATAGAATTTATCGGTATTCCTTAGATAATTGTGTAAATTAGTTCACTTAATAAATTTTGTTGCTTGATAGATATAAGGGGATTGGGGATGCCATATATAGTAGTATTGAATTTTTGCAATTAGTGGGCAAAGGTTATGAAATTTATGGCAGCATATGTTTGATGTGATAGTATTGTAAACCCTCCTAAATCATTTTTATTATTATTTTATTTATTTATTTTTAGTCTAGATTATTTGAGTATATATAAAACAAATAAATATATGTATATTAAGTATAGATATTTTTATAATAAAGGAATATATATAGGAATTTTAGTATATAATTTGTATTGTCGTATAATTTATTTATTTTTAAGTTCATTTAGGGATATAGATATAGAGTCATATAGGGAAAAAATTATTATAGAGTTTATCTATAGAGTTTTTTTTCATTTTATCTATAGAGTTGTATATATATATCTCGAATATATATCTTTAAACAAATTATAGATTTTATTTTGTAAATATGTATTTAGAGCAAAAGAAACACTATACCAAATTGGTCAATTAGGAACACTAGTCATTTTTTAATTTGGAATACTTACTTTCTATGCCTATGTTTTGGAACGAAACAAAAACGTTCCGGAGCAAAACAAAACGTTCCTAATATATTTTATTCTAATTAATAATTTAGATATGCCTTTATACCGTTCCAAAAAAAAGTCATGTTTATGCACATATGTGTATCTCACATAATTGTTGAGGAAAGCGTCCAAGCCAACAAAAACATTCCATCTTCATCCTAAGAGCATCTCCAACCCTATTGTGACTTTGGAAAAAAGTTAATGCCACATAGGAATGACAAAATTTTATTCAAAAGTTCTTCTCCAATGCAATTGTCAAGTCAATTGTGAAGCTTATGTGGCAAAAATTAAAGAAGACATTGTAAAGTTGATTGTCTTGTTCTAGACAATGCACTTGACAATGTCTTCTCTTCCATGTCATCAATTATGAATAAAAAATATTAGAAAAAAGAAAGAAGATGAGTAGTTGTCTTAAAAGTTGCCTTAGAAGCTGGAAAAAAAACTTTTTATTGTCTTCTCAATACTTTTGTATTGGAGAGAGTTTTTCTATCTCATTGTCTTTTGAGATATAATTTTGCCACATAAACAAGACATTATCTTGTGGCTCATGCCGCCACATAGGAGCCACCTAATACTCACAACACTTAGCAAGACAATAGGGTTGGAGATGCTCTAAGCAATTTGTACGGTGCAATAAGACAGTCCAAAGATTTAACCAAAGCTTTTGGTCACTTTCATCTTCCCGTCACTTCTCTGTCTCCCCCTCTGACCATAAAACCCTAATCCCCAAATATTTTTCTTACTCTCGCTTGTTCTCCAACCAAACCCTAAACCACACCATGCCGAAGGTCTACGGGATCGACACCTATGACTTTCGCTGCCACCGTGTCATTGAGGACCCCTCCAGCGTCTCCACTGCCCCTTCGTCGAACAAGCCACCTGAAATCCTTCCATCCGCCGCTCTCTCATGCCTCTATCTTCCTCTGCAAGATCCAGCATGATTGCCTCACCGCCACTGCCTATGCCAACTGGAAGAAGAAGAAGTAGAAGAAGTCCGCCTCCTCCGCCGACGCCGACGATGAGGCCTCGACTCGAGTGTTTGATCCAGAGCTCATCCAAAAGATCTACGACAAGGAGCTTCTCATCTCTGGGGAGAGGAAGATTGTCCCCTTGCAGAGGGTGATGGTCTCGAGGTTAGCCAATACTTGGAGAACTACATGTGGCCTAATTTTGATCTAAAGACCGCCACTTTCGAGCATGTCATGTGCATCACCCCCATTGTCAATGAGAAGGTATTACTCTATTCCAGACTTTGGTGTATTGATTTGTGTAACTCTTTTGTTCAATTTGGTTGTCTTGTTGTCGTTTTGATGTTCCAAAAGAACGTGTCGGCATGGTTGTTTTTACAATCGGATGGATGCTTTTAGAGGGTTCTTCGGCTAAGGAACTGGTACTGGCAATACTAGAAGTAATTGCATTCGTTATTTACACCATTTATGTGCATGAAAATTGTCATACTTAGTGGTGGATTGTGGTATATAATGCAATATTTTGCATTTAAATTATATTTCCTATTTGATTCTGGAGGATAGTTAATAAAAGAGCATCTAGGCGAGATCTGTTGGGGCATTTGTATTCTTGACATGTAGAGAACTTGTTTTCTACATGCTTAGTGAAGTTTTAGTCCCACATCAGAAATGCATCATGTGGTATCTCAACATATATAGGCTTCTATGTATTGTTGGGATGTGCACATGGGTGGTGACCCAAAGGTGGGAACCATGTGGGTGATTTTACTAAGAGGTAAGAATAAGGCTCCATGGTAAGCTTCTAGCTTTTTCTCTTGGGAAATTTATTTCCATGGGAGCTAAGCCCCATAGGGGCTTAGCGACTCGGACACGGACACGGACTCGGACTCGGATTCGGACTCGGGCTCATGAGGCGTAATGTGGCATTTTGTTGGCGCACTTTGCACTTAGCACGTCAGCATCGTCGCTAGGCGCATAGTACGCTTAAGTTGCGCTCGTTGCACGAGCCACTTGCGCAACCACGTTACACGAGCCCAGTTACGCCGGCCCAGTTACGCCGGCCCAGTTACGCAGCCCAGTACGCAGCCTAGTACGCGCAGTGTACGTAGTGTGCGCAGTGTGCGTAGCGTACGCGGTGTGCGTAGTGTGTGTAGGTTACGTAAAATGGCTGTGTGCGTAAAGTACAAATCACGATTGTTACACGAGTGGCGCAACTTGCGACGGAACGTGTCTTTGCATGTTCAGAGCGGTTGCTCCATGTTCGGGATGGTTATTACTACGTCCCTAACATTGTGCTAACCGGGCAGTTACTGCAGGGGCCTATATAAGGTGTCCTCCTTCTCTCTTACAGAAGGGAACTAATACACAGGTAGTAGACAGAAAGTTTACAAGTGTTTAGAAGCTGTGAGAGAGAAGAGAGGTATTATACCATCTTTAAGTTTTGCACAGGAGTTCGTGTTCATCCGAGGAGTCAGAAGAGCAAGAGTGTTCCAAGTTCTCCGACGAACTTGCTGGTTCCTGGAAGCTATTCGTGTGGGGCGAATAAAGCTTTGAGCAACAGTGATCATTCACCCCAGCAGGAGTTTTTCCATCTTTCGCCTGTCACCTTCTTCATTTATCAGAATTCTATTAGTGCACCTTCGGTGAAGTGTTCGCATTGGTAAAAATCTGTGTACCTTCTGTGAAGTGTTGCATCACCTTCTTCATTTATCAGAATTCTATTAGTGCACCTTCGGTGAAGTGTTCGCGTTGGTAGAAATCTGTGCATCTTCTGTGAAGTATTGCAGTAGTAGAATTTCTGTTACGTACCTTCTGTGAAGTGTTATGTAATAACGATTGTTTTTACAATTGTTATGAATTCTCAGTTTTCTATCAAAAAATTGTGCCCCGGCACTAACAATCTCAAAGCTTTATCGCTACGATGGAAAACGTTAATGTTTCACTTTTCAATTCTGACTTTTGTAAGTTAGAAAAGTTTGATGGAGAACATTACCAACTCTGGAAGAGGAAGGTTTATCTCACCCTTCAACTCAAAGACGTAGATCACGTGCTTCTGGAGGAAGAACCTACTGTTCCAGATGTTGGGTCTGCTGCCGCAATCACCGCGGCTACTAAACTTCAAGCAAAATGGAGAAGGAAAAATAGAATTTGCAGGCTGCTTATCCTGAATGCTATGGAAGATTCCCTTACAGAATCCTATTCTAAGAAGGCTATCGCTAGAGACATATGGGAGTCTCTAGAAAAACTCTACGAAGAAGACAAGAACCGCAGTAAAATCTTTGTGGTTGAAAAATATCACAAGTGGTTCTTTGAGGACGAAAAGTCTATGCTGCCGCAGGTGAAGGAGTTCCTGAAACTGTGACAGAAGCTGGAAGACGAGGCGATGCCCCTCCCCGACAAGTTTGTTGTTGGAGGGATTGTCTCAAAGCTCCCCGCTGGGTGGAGCAAGTTCTATGCAAACATACATAGGAAGAAGCTGGAGATCACCCTTGAAGATCTCCTACAGGAAATATATGTTGAGGACCATATGCGGGCTCAACTAAAGGTGGACACACTGTCCAAACAATTGGCTAACGCCAATCTGGTGCATTCAAGGGAACCAAGGGGAAAGCATGCGGCTTCCCAAAGCAAGAAGAAGGATCTTGAAAATCTGAAAGTCAAGGGTACTTCAATAAAGAAGAAGAAGCCAAAGTCTCAATTGGCTTGCTTCAAGTGTGGCAAGAAGGGCCACTTTAGAAATGAGTGCAAAGCAAAAGCCAAGCAATCGGAGCAAGGAGAGCCTAGTAAGGTAACTATGATCACTGATGTTGTTGCTATGATTGCGCAGGTTGATGCGGTAGGAACTGATGCTGACTGGTGGGTAGACACTGGAGCCACCTGCCATGTTTGCTCCAGCAAGGAGTGGTTCACCACCTACACCCCTACTTCTGATGTGGTTATGGTGGCGAACCAGGCACAAGCTGAAGTGCTTGGGATCGGGACAATGGTATTGAAGCTGAATTCTGGCAAGTCTCTGACGCTTCAAGACATAAAGCATGTACCTGCTATCGCCAAGAATCTGATCTTAGGAGGCCTACTCTGCAAAACAGACCTCGGGATGGACATCAATGCTGGCCAGATGGTGATGTCTATCAGGGGAACATATTTTGGAAAAACTTTTTATACCGAAGGAATGTTCAAAATTCAGCTTGTAAATTAGTTCAATGTTGTTAATACAATCACTCATTTTGCTTATACTTATGAGTTGTGGCATAATAGGCTAGGACATTTTTATTCTAAACGAATTAACAAAATGTCTAGTCTAGGACTTATCTCCAAGTGTGGGGGTAAGGTAGAGAAATGTGAAGTTTATGCTCAAACTAAGATCACAAGGAAACCCTTTCCTCGGGTTAATCGAAGTACAGATCTTCTGGAGTTAGTACACTCAGATATCTGTGACTTCAAACAGTTTTCTACAAAGGCCAGGATGAAGTATTTTATAACCTTCATCGATGACTTCTCAAAGTATGCGTTCGTCTACTTGCTGAAGGCTAAAGACGAAGCATTCAAGAAGTTCAAGGAGTTCAGAGCCGAAGCTGAGCGGCAGACTGGACAACAACTCAAAAGAATAGGAAGTGATCGAGGTGGGGAGTACAGGTCTCATGAATTCGCATCGTTCTGCAAAGAACATGGAATTGTCAATGAGACTACGGCTCCGTACTTTCCTCAATCAAACGGAGTAGCAGAGAGGAAGAACAGAACGTTAATAGAAATAATTAACTCAATGTTATAAACTTCTGGTCTTCCTAAGTGCTACTGGGGAGAAGCTGCACTGACGGCCACTTTTATTCTGAATAGGGTGCCTCATGCAACTTCTGACATTACTCCTCATGAACTCTGGTTCAAAGTCAGACCTAACTTGAATGTCATTCGAGTGTGGGGATGTCTGGGATATGTCAAGCTTCCAGATCTGAAGATTCAGAAGCTTGGGACAAGGACTACTAAGACGATCTTCTTGGGGTATACCGAGAAGAGTGATGCTCAGAGATTTCTTGATATTGAGTCAAATCATATCATTGAATCTCGCAACGTAGAATATTTTGAAGACAAATTTGCAAGGCACAAGAATATTGTTCTTACGGATGTTCCGGAGAATAATAAGGGTGCGCAGGTCTTCAATGAAGATGTGGTCCAAGAAGATGTTGTTGTTGAAACAACGGTTGAACCAGATCTCGCTGAGCCGTCAACGAAGCGAGTGAGGAGGCCGAAGGACTTCGGAAGTGACTTTGTCACCTATCATATGGAAGCAGATCCTCTTATGATGAGGCGATGAAGACCAGAGACGCAATTTTCTGGAAGGAGGCGATTGACAATAAAATTGAATCCATCACCTCCAATAACACTTGGGTGTTGGTTGATCTTCCTAAAGGAGCGAAACCCATCGGATGCAAATGGATCTTCAAGAAGAAGATGAAAGCAGACGGAACTATTGACAAGTTCAAGGCTAGGTTGGTAGCCAAGGGGTTTTCTCATAAGTAGGGGATTGACTACTTTGATACGTATGCTCCAGTAGCCCGGATGACCACCATCAGAGTATTAATTGCTCTTGCAGCAATACATAAGATGGTGATACATCAAATGGATGTGAAAAAGGCTTTCCTAAATGGCGAGCTGATCGAAGAGATATACATACAACAGCAAGAGGGATTTGTCGTCAAGGGTCTTGAAGATAAAGTCTGCAAGTTGGTGAAATCTTTGTACGGTCTTAAACAGGCTCCCAAGATGTGGCATGAGAAATTTGACAAAGTTATAAGGTCAAATGGCTACATGGTCAGCGAGACGGACAAGTGTGTTTACACGAAGTTTGCTGATGGAAGAGGTGTGATCGTTTGTCTGTATGTGGACGACATGCTTATCCTAGGTATGGATATGAGCTGTGTCACGGAGACAGAGGTTCATCTCGAGCAAGTTCGGTATGAAGGACTTGGGAGAATGATGTGATCTTAGGGATCAAGATCATCCGGACAGACACTGGACTAGCGCTGTCACAGTCTCATTATATTGAGAAGATAATCACTCGTTATGGGTATCGAGATCTTTCAGGGATCGATACGCCGTACAGATGTGATCTGAAGCTGAAGCCTAATTCAGGGGAAAGCGTCAGGCAGCTGGAGTATGCAAGTGTAATCGGGAGTTTGATGTATGCTACTACTGCCACAAGGCCTGATATAGCTTTCACCGTGGGAATGCTGAGTCGTTTCACGAGCAACCCTGGTGTTGAACACTGAAAGGCTGTGAAACGGGTTATGAGATATCTCAAGAAGACTCAAACATATGTACTATACTACAGCGGAGATCCGCAGGTAGTGGAAGGCTTCAGTGATGCCAGCTGGTGCTAAGATTTGGAGAGCGAGAGATCCACAGGTGGATATATTTTCACAATGGGTGGTCCTGCTATATCATGGAAGTCGAAGAAGCAGACAATGCTCTCGCGGTCATCTATGGAATCTGAGTTCTTTGTACTTGACACCACAGCCGAGGAAGCAGAATAGCTTCGGAAGCTCATGTATGATCTTCCAGTGGTTGGGGCGTAAATACCGGCAATACCGATATACTGCGACAACCAGGCGATTGCGACAGTGGCATCAAATGACCTCTTCAACGAAAAGAAAAGGACTGTGCGGTTAAAGCACAGAGCAGTACACGATCTTATTAAGAGAGGTGTAATTGCAGTGGTTGATGTTCGGAGTCAGGAAAACCTGGCGAATCTGTTCACCAAGGACCTCAGGCGCCAGCTGGTCGATGACTCAGCATGTAAAATGGGCTTGAAGGCATTCTGATATTAGTTATTGTATTCCTACCATAAAGTTTTATGCTATTAGTTCAAAGATTTATCTACTAGGCATCTAGCTTTTGGTTCAAGGGAGGACCATTAACTGAAAGAATATCAGGAACGGTGGGTACATGTTCTATTAGGCATTGAGAGGTTACGGACCTATAACCACTGTTGTCTACTGTTGTTTTCTGCAGAAAACGGTTCCTGTGGGAAGGTTGGCTTAATTGCCTTAATGAGTTCTCAGGCAGAGTGAAACTCCATGCTACAATGGGGTGACTCCACGATGAGGTTTCTATATATGGGGTGCTGCCCAGGAATAGGATAAAGCCTCGGCTTTGCAGGCCAAGTCACAGCGGCGTAGCACCGAAAATAGGCAGTTAGCCTAATGCTGTATATTAAAAATAAAGAGGGGTGTAGTCAGCACTACAAAGAGGAGGAGTTCCTCATGTTACAGTGGCACGACACCACGATGAGGTACCCGGTTAGGGATAAAGCCTCGGCCTTGCAAGCCATGTCGTTGCGGCGTAACACCGCAAGGGAGCCTAAGGCTTCATGCTAGGTAGTTTGGCACTACAAAGAGGCAGTTGCCTCATGCTACAGTAGTATGACACTACAAAGGTTCCCAGATATGGGGTGATTCCCAGGGAGGGGTAATGCCTTGGCTTCGGGCCATGTCATAGCGGCGTAGCACCGCAAGGGAAGCGTAAAGCGTTCCATGCCATGTCTCTTTATAATGAACTCACCTATAGTGTATGGACAGAATATCATGCCGTCTCTTGAGGGTAAACTTGTAGATGCCCAAAAGTGTACACTAAAACCAGGCTGGCACAGGGCCTTTAATGTCCATAGCCAGAAGCACATGTGACTACATTATATGAGTGGGAACAACTTCAGCTATGATGCAGAATTCAAGGCTTAGTCCATTCTTGTATTATAGTCTGTAGTTTAATCCATGCGGGAAGATTCAAGTTATTGCGACATCTCTCCTAATGCATGATGGACAGTCACTGTGGGGAACACTCGAACCCATATATATGAGATATGTGGGGGGTTGTTGGGGCATTTGTATTCTTGACATGTAGAGAACTTGTTTTCTACATGCTTAGTGAAGTTTTAGTCCCACATCGGAAATACATCATGTGGTATCTCAACATATATAGGCTTCTATGTATTGTTGGGATGTGCACATGGGTGGTGACCCAAAGGTGGGAACCATGTGGGTGATTTACTAAGAGGTAAGAATAAGGCTCCATGGTAAGCTTCTAGCTTTTTACTCTTGGGATATTTATTTCCATGGGAGCTAAGTCCCATAGGGGCTTAGCGACTCGGACTCGGACTCGGACACGGACACGGACTCGGATTCGGGCTCGGGCTCGGACTCGGGCTCAAGGGCTCATGAGGCATAATGTGGCATTTTGTGGCGCACTTTGCACTTAGCACGTCAACATCGTCGCTAGGTGCATAGTGCGCTTAAGTTGCACTCGTTGCGCTGGTTACACGAGTGGCGCAACTTGCGGCAGAACGTGTCTTTGCATGTTCAGAACGGTTGCTCCATGTTCGGGGTGGTTATTACCACGTCCCTAATATTGTGCTAATCGGACAGTTGTTGCAGGGGCCTATATAAGGTCTCCTCCTTCTTTCTCACAGAAGGGAACTAATACACATGTAGTAGACAGAAAGTTTACAAGTGTTTAGAAGCTGTGAGAGAGAGAAGGTATTATACCAGCGTTGAGTTTTGCACGGGAGTTCGTGTTCATCCGAGGAGTCAGAAGAGCAAGAGTGTTCCAAGTTCTCCGACGAACATGCTGGTTCCTGGAAGCTATTCGTGTGGGGCGAATAAAGCTTTGAGCAGCGGTGATCATTCACCCCAGCAGGAGTTTTTCCATCTTTCGCCTGTCACCTTCTTCATTTATCAGAATTCTATTAGCGCACCTTCGGTGAAGTGTTCGCGTTGGTAGAAATCTGTGCACCTTCTGTGAAGTGTTGCATCACCTTCTTCGTTTATCAGAATTCTATTAGCGCACCTTCGGTGAAGTGTTCGCGTTGGTAGAAATCTGTGCACATTCTATGAAGTATTGCATTAGTGGAATTTCTGTTACGTACCTTCTGTGAAGTGTTACGTAATAACGATTATTTTTACAATTGTTACGAATTCTCAGTTTTCTATCGAAAAATTGTGCCCCGGCACTAACAAGATCGACTTTCACCTTGCTTTTGGTGCAAAAAAGTCATGTTGCCTTGTACAAGGACTCAATAGAATCTTCGACCCACCCGCCTTTCACTTCTCGTTTCCAGAATACGTATTTTTTCATGTACTGTTTTAATATATTTATTTAATATATATATCATGTATTGTTCTGTATTTAAAATTCCTTTAATTTTACGTTAATTAATTTTTTTGTAATTTTACTTTCAGCATTTATTTTCTGCTTTCATTTTGGATTCGGCCCGAGTTGGTTTATTTTCGGTCTTGGATGATTCAACATGAACCCAACTCCCACCTACCACCACTCCTTCATTTAAAGCCTCATCCCTTTCTCTCTCTTCATTACTTCTTCTCATTACTCTTCTTCTTCCTCATAACTCCCCTACCAACCTAGGAGGGCTAGGCAAGTGCCAACTTGCTTCTTGATGGATTTTCATTTTTTGTTCCATTGTCTTTCTCTCAAGATTCTTAGACACTTTAGTACTTAGCATTTTCAATTCCCATGGCTCATTTCATGTAGATCTAAGTATAATATATTTTGGAATTTTTAGGTTTTGATCTAGTAACTTGTTATTTTTCAAGTTTTGATGGTTCCATGTTGTAGGAAATTTGATTCTACCCAATTTAGACTATTGGAAGTCCTGATTTGACTTATTTTGAGTGATTTATGGACTTTTTGGTTCATGATTTTCATGGCCATTAGAGGCTGATTGGAGAAGATGAGCAGTGATGTTTTCCGGCGCATGCTGTTCCTCGCATGCTGTTTTCTGGCGCATGCTGTTTCTGGCGCATGCTGTTTCCTGGACATGCTATTTTTGACGCATGCTGTTTCCTGGCGCATGCTGTTTGATGGCGCATGCTGTTTCCTGGCGCATGCTGTTTGCTGACGCATGCTGTCCTGACACATGCTATTTTTTCGTGATCTCATGTTGTTGACTGCTGTTTTCCGTGATCGTATGTTGTTACTGCTGTTTTTCGTGGCCGCATGGCACTTCTGGCCGCATGAGATCCTGACTACATATGCATTCTCAGCCGCATGAACTTCTATAATTTTCCGGCCGCATGAACTCTAGCCCATGATGCCTTTTGACTGATTCTTGTCCCGAATTAACATTGTTTGATATTGATTGTGACCTTGACTAATAATTGATCATGCGTTCCTAGTTGGAACTAAGAGACTGGCTAGTCGTCTTATTGAATTGAATGAATGAAACACGTTCATATTAATTATGAACTATTGTAACGATTGGCCGATCCCGAATATTGGCATACAGGCATATGCAGGCTTCAATTTATTTATTTTTCTACAAAGCATATGTGTACTTTATGGTCAAGGCATGATTTATTTGTGGTTAGTTTTAATTGTTGCATTACGCTATGTAAGACCTACAACCTAACCGCACAGGTATCGTTGTAGAGTTGGCATCTCATACTTTGTACGGAAGTACTCATTCTGAATGACCATGATCACGGTATAGATTTCACTTAACATAGAGGCTACTAAGTTAAATAAAATAATGATTGTATGGAGAGAATGGATTTCCGAGTTCTACATGGTAGCCCTCTTTGGGACTATTAGTGTCCGACAGGCCGGCTGGTTCCCACAGATACTGCAAATCTGTCACACGGGCAGGAACGGGTATCTGCTTATATTATTTATTGTATATTGATGACGGGCGTCCCGCTGGGACTCGTCTAATTCATGATTGGCGCAATTGATTGACTGGGTAGACTAGCCTTGCTCGTACATAGTAAGAACTGAGAATCCTTATCGCATAATTCCAAGATAACTTGGAACCCACAATAGCAACCGTAGTAGTTGCATGGCCGTTTAAATTGATTTGGTTGTGTACTGTACCTACTCTGTTGACTAACTGAGATGATCAGAGTGTCGAGATGACGGGCCAACTTCTGTCCTTGTTTGGTTGGGAGGTTGGTTCGAAGTGTCGTGACGTTATGTGAATCCCAGTAGCAAGCAGAGATCTATTATATTCTCTTAGTTACTGGTTTAAATTTTTCATATCGTGCTTCTTGCGGTACTTGCTATTAGAGGTCTAACCTCTCTGGTTTTGCATGGCCAGATTAGAGCCGGTTTTCGAGGACTCAGCTTACTTCCACCTCCAAGATGGTCAATACTAGAGGGATGATCGCAGGAGGACTCGAGTGGGTTCCTCTTCCCCGTCGTTTTGTTACTTACTTTATATTTTGCGTTTGGCACCGACATGTTAGTCGGATCGTCTTGTACTTACTTTTACATAATTATAATTAAGTCAGACTGCAGCTGATAACAATTGTGTATACTTTGCTACATCATCTGGCTATGTTTTGTAAAGCCAGATATCGAGAACATTTTGACTGAGCATTTGGGACGCCTTACTGCTTTATCTTACATGTTCTCTATTTCTGTTTCGTGTTTGAATGATTGAGACAATAGATGTGAAGTGACCATAGTGTGACTTTTATGTAGTATGAACCCCCTCGTCTTATTAGACAGCATTGATCGTATTATACGGTATTCCTACCCGTAATACGTAGCTGGTGAGTCATTCCCCGCTCTCCAGTATTCTGGTTCTGGGGCGTGACACCGCCCTCCCAGTCTAGGGTTGAAGCTTTTGAAGCCTCCAGATGTTGGTTCGAACAAGTGTGATTGGAGCACAAAAGTTCCAAGGTCTCGGGCCGCAGTTCTTATTATACTTGCACCTCACCTTGCTCAGTGCCTGACTCGCTTTTGCGCTTTGTGTCTAGGCCTGAAGGACTTTTGTGAGGCTTTGTTTGCACAGTAGGAAGATTCTGAAATGCCTATATGTATCAATGTAGACATGCAATGTTTCACTTCTTCGATTACACATGTAGGAATATATATTCCTATGCATAGGCATACATGGTGCACCTATAAACTCAATATTTTGCACTCCACCTATATTTATGCATTGTCCATTACAAACCGCTTTGTTCCTGGTACTCTAAACTAGAAAATTGAAAAATTCCTATCTCACCAATTTGTCAAGTGCTTTTATTTTGTAGTCTAATTCTCTTTCAATTCAAACTTATGCTTGGTTTTCCTATTTTTGATGTAGGAAGAAGACTGAGTATTGCAGAGAAGAAAAATTACTTGCTTTTCATGATTAATGCTTTCTAGGTGTGTAGACAGAAAATATCACATCTTTTCTTTACTCTTAAAACGTACAGTTGCCAATTTTCATTCTTTGGATTATGTGTTGATTTTTCTGGCATGCTATTCTACTTGTATATTTCATATAAGCCTTTTATTTTAATTTATGAAAGTTTTTTATTATACACTTATTCTATGAGATGCTAGTCTCCATCATTCTTGTACAACTAAACATTTAAAATTTCCCCCTCCTCAATTGAATCTATCTGTTACCCGATTAGTGTCATAACATAAAGCATACTACCGGTTTCTTCATTACTAATATTGTAGCCTCATAATGCTCTCTGTTTGGAAATAGGATCATAGGAATGCACCTTGAGAATTAGTTTATCATCTACTTGTGTGTTTTAATGTCATCTAGCATCAGCTACCTTTCTCACCTTTTAAGTATTCTTCCTTTCATAGTTCAGAGTATGATATTGTTAGTGAAACTATTCTGAAGTTAGTCAGTCTTCAGTTGTGCACTGCTTGTCAGATGGTAGAGTCAGGTGAGTTCAAATGGGAAATTATTTATAGCCATATCACTTTGGCGTGACATTCAAAGAATTATACAGTTCCATTTATTTACACCATCTAGATGGAGTTATGTCGACATCCTCATTTAATAAGAAATATGCTTGAAATGAATTTCCTAAAAAATCTAACTGAAGAGTTTTAGGAGGTACGTCCCACAAATTTTCAACCATTTGCACCTGGATAATTTCATGCAGGATAATATTATTCTTAGCTCATGCTGGAATTACATGCCGGATACTTGACTCTAAGGTCATAGTACAAAAGCAAATTGATGCTGTAAAACCCCAACTTAGTGATACATATGCTGAACAAGTTGTCGATTCTTGTGTATTATACTGTGAGAGGTTCATGGAGTTCAAGAGGGTTTTTTTTTTTTACTAGACAGTACTAACTTTGCTAGTGACTTGGTTTCTTATACCAATGTATACTGATTTTTTTATCACACTTTTGTATAGACTTCTTGAATTCCTTTCTTAAGCTGCTCCCGACTACTTTTTACTACGTAATAGAAATTACTTCGTTGTAGACATAGGACCAGCAATTGTCTGAGGGCAACTCGGTCCCAAGTAAGCCACCTTTAGGGTATAATGAACAAATAAATGTCATAATGGTAAGTTACACTAATCTCATGTAGGAACTATAGTAATATCTCCCTTTTGTTTCCATATTCTAGTTAAATCACCTAAACCATAACATGAATTAATCAACTTTAATTTAATGAATGTTTATCGTTCAGAGTATATAGAGGTGCTACTCGTACAAAGATAAACACCAAATGTATTGGAGTCTAGGGAATTTAACTAGATAGTTTTAAGTCGTATCCTAATCTAATGTATTGGAGTCTAGGGAATTTAATGAATGTTTAACACCAAATGTATCCTAATCAGCTTCAAATCTACTGAAAAAAGAAGTTTGCAATGCGTTCTTTCAAAAACTATAGTTTTTTATTTTTATCTATATAGTTGTATATATATCGAATATATATCTTTAAACAAAATTATAGATTTTATATTGTAAATATAATTGGGTAAAACAAATATATATATATATATATATATATATATATATATATTATATATATATATATATATATATATATATATATATATATGAGGAGGGATCAACATTTTCTCACTTTTGCATCCCCATGATAACACCCACTGGATCTTGATTTAAGTCATCTAATCTTAACCATTGATTTTTTAATGGTTAAGATTAGATGACTTAAACGAGATCCAAAGGACGTGAAAGAGGGGATGCTTAGGGAATGCAAAAGTGAGGATATATATATATATATATATATATAATATGATTTTTTCACGTCGGAGGCCTGACGATATAGGGCTACGAACTGAGCCTGCGTGGGACAGAATGAGGCGTCCGTGTAGCAAACTCTGTGCACGGTCGTCGTGCGACGGATCGGGGAATCGGCACCATTCGCCCAGGGTATAAGCGACAGGCCGACCACGCGGCCCGTCATGCGGCGCTGCTGAGGGAGACGAGAAGACGTCCGCCATAAACGATCGCAGGCTCGATCGTAAGGGCGTCGGCGATCGTCGCCAATATGTGCATCGTGCGCATAGAACGGACGGCTGGCGGAATCGATAGTCGCAGTCGGTAAGGAATCAGTGGCCGTCGTACGGGCGGTCACCCTTAGTCGTCGAGGGCGTCTCTTCGGCGTCGTGGGCAAAGCGAGGTGTTGAGTAACTGCCGTCGAAAGACGGTGTGCTGCCGAGCGGAGCTCTGGAGCGCGCGGAGTGCGCGGGGTGCGTGTGCACGGCGATGATGACAAGGCCAACGGACTACGTCCGCACTCCAAAAGTCGTTCCATACAACAGACCAAGAATCGTGTGCGTGGGACACACGATTATACTGAGCCGCACGCATTGGAAAAAAAAGAATATATATTATATATATATATAATATATATATATATATATATATATATATATATATATATGAGATTTTTGACTTGCCTTCCACTTTGTTACCATATTTACGGTGCACCCTACTGTTTTGCAAAAATGTACAATCCTCCCCACTTTGGACGGAATCCGTCAGAAATTGACGGTCAACTGTCTTGACCAAATTTTTTGAACAAAAAGTCCCTCTCATTTTTTCTTCCTCTTTCCTCTCACCCCCTTCTCCGTAGGAAGGATGCCGCCGCCCTGGCTACCCTTCCCTCTCTTCGCCGTGCGCTCCCTTTGTGCCTCCGCATCGCTGTTGTCGCTACATCCCGCCGCCGCTACCGCTGCTGTCGCTGGTTATGTAGTGCACCGTCCCTACATCGTGCCCCGTACTCCTCTACGGGTGCGCGAGAAAGGAACACTGTCGCTATCGATTCGGTCGGGACCGATAGGTCGGGATCGATCAAGTCGATCGAACGGAAACGATTGAATTAAGATACATTTCCCGTTATGGAATGGCTTCTTCGGAACCAAGTCCCATTCAGCGGGTTGCGCCTCAAGGATTGACTCTGCGGCTGAGTCGGGAGAGACCTCCCGTTGCTCTGCTTTTCACGCCGCTTGCGTTAGTTTTGGCTTTATTTTCTGAATGCGTTTTCGTGAATGTTTTCGATGGTTTTCATGGCTTGTATTTCGAACTCGTATTTTCTATCGAACTTCTTGAATAATGCAGTGTTCTAATCGGTTGCTTGTGCGATTTCAGGTAATCGCGTAGGCGACGTCTAGCGCGACCAACATGTTCTCTCGCCTGAAGTAAACTCAAGGTGAGTGGCTGACCCTTCTCTTCTCGATCCCTTCTTAGGTAAATCAATAATGTTGTTGCGAATGAAAGAGCAAATACAAGGGCACGGACACGATAAAATGATTGAGTTTTCAAAAAGAAGTAGGCTATGTCTTAATAACTAAAAGAAAAATGGTCTTTGCACGGTCATGGACAACTTGTCGACAAGGTAAAGTTTTTTTTCTGCGGGGCCACGGGACCGTTGCGGCCAAAAAAGAAAACAAATACAAAAGCTGTGTGGGCACGAGTTATGCGGGAACTTGCAGCGGGGCTCGCTACTCGCGCTAAAAGGTGCCCCGTCTAACAAAAGCAAAAATGAGTCCACGATGGATCTGGGAGCCAGTGACCAACCATACGAAATGATGCACTTGATATGAAAATGATAACAATTGACAGGAAAGAACATGGTAAGTATCATAAGGCACGGCGCGGTCCGCCGTGGGTAAGTTCCACATAATTTACATTATGCTTGGCATGCTTGTTTGAAATTCATTAGGATGGTTAGAAACATTCACAAGCTAAGTCATATAAACTCTTCAACCAAATGAGAGCGTGGAACTTAAATAGCCAGCACCAGTACAAAGTGTAATGTACTGATCCTCGCTCTCCACGCAGGTACCCGAACCACGAAGGGCGTGCCACCTAAAGCTCAAGGCGACATGAACCCTTTTGAAGCCTCGTCCGCGTGTGAAGGCTTGTGTTCTGAAATTCCTTTTTGAAGACTCCGTACTCAGTACAAAAAAGGACAAATAGCGACTCGACTTCCTTCGATAGCAGGTGAAAATTGTAATGGTTTTGCTTGTAAAAAGGGATGTAATGTATGGAACGCCTATCTCATCAGCGTTCGTTTTGTAAGTCGAGTCATATTGTAGCCCGCGCGGCAATGATTGTGATTGAGTCAATGTAAATGAAGTTTTATTATCAATAAAAAGTTTACTTCTATTTCAATGTGTCATTCAATTTCTCTGTGTACTCTAACTTGATGTTATGATTCAGATAACTTTATGACTATGTCTTGTGCGATCGCAACTTAGGTTCACACGGCATCACGCCCGGGGGATGACTATCGATTCTACGGAATCGAGACGTGACAGGTTACCGCCGCGGAGGGGGAGAGGGGCGGTGACGGAGGGGGGAGGGAGGGGGGAGGGGGGGCAGTGGCGGGGAGGGGGGAACGGAGGCGTGGCGGTGGCGGCCGGAGAGCAGAAGGAGGAAAGGGAAAGAAGATAGAGGCATTTTTGTCTCCATCCGGCAGATATTTTATTTTATATTTTACTTGAGATATTTGGTTATTTATTTCTATTATTTGCTGTCATGGATGAGATATAGATGTTGCCTGTGACCTTGATATATTATTATGAGCTAGAGTTCTTATATTACACCTTATGTGTGGATACGTAGATTCCATATATTGGAGTAGTCTGTGTATACATACAGATGGCATGTTACATATTCCTAGTCCTACGTATATTAAGTCTGGAGCATTACATATTTTTGTGGTGGCCCATGTAGGTCACAAAAGTACTGTTTCGATAAGTTAATGTACCGAGCAAGCCTGTATATAGATTAGAAATTAGTTATCATCCACATGCTTGATCGTCTTCCGTGTTTTTATTTTCGAACTCTTCTTTGACTGCTTGACTTGAATCTAGCTTGATCTTGTCCTAATGTAATCTATATTTTTGTGCTAATAGGATTAATTTTGTAGTGGTCGCTCTACCTCTCTTAGCATTACCGCTTGGGAATCAATAAATCATGAGGATACAGCAGCTCAGCCGCAACCGACGATGTCCCAAACCCCACAGATCTAAAAGGGACCATCACCTCAGCATGATACAACTCCACCCACTGCTCAGCAGCATCAGCAAGCCACATGTACCTCAAATGGGATAACCGGGTCATCAAACCCTAGCACCTCAAGGGGAACACCTCCCAACTCTACCACCTTATCCACTACAATATCCACCATCTTTCCCTCTTCAGTATCCTTTACCCTATACCCTACCGTATCTACCCCAGTATCCACCTCAGTATCTATCATCCTATCTACCTTAGTACCTACCTCAGTATGGCCCATAGGATGCCCAAATGTTTGTTCCACAGATATCGTACAAACCCTACAGCAGCCAATGCCTCAGGCAGATGAGACTCTGGTAAACTAGTTCTTTCATGACATGATGCAGGCCCAGATGCAGCAAAACGAGTTCATTAGGAGAAGTTTGGAGACAGCTCTGACCTGAGCATCCCAAGCCTCTGTAGGTACTATCGAGGGATTTCGCAACATGAATCCCCCAACCTTCAAAGGCACTGAAGACTCCTTAGGAATTATAAATTGGCTGGTGTAGACCAAAAAATCTCTTGAGAGCTTGCCAGTTGCCTGTGAATGTATGGATAACCGCGGTTAGACTGTACCTAGAATATGCCTATCACTGGTGGGCAAGAGAAGAGCGTCGACTAGGACTTGAGTAGACCTAGTGTCACGCCCTGCTCCCGTAGGAGCGATCGTCCTCGCTAAGGTGTGATGCCACACGAGCCTAGATTGCGCTCGTACAAGGCATTTTCATAATGGCCGATTACATCGGCGGCAACGAGGTCGTCGTACAGAAGTTTCAAGCAGAAATATTGAACATGCAGCAGAAATTAAAGGCAAAACACAAGTTACTCAAAAGTACTCTTTATTGATATTGAACAATCAGATTACAATAGGCACAAGGCCATGATTACAAGTCTCTCAAGCTCACTTTTCTCTCATTTTACAAGTCACTCTGCTCTCTCTCATCTCTTGATACAATGCTTGAGCCAGCGGAAGCTTCGGAAGGCAATATCCATACATTATGTCCCGTATAAGTCTTGACTTCACGCGGCCGCACGCTTCGAGTCGCCAAGGAACTTCGTGCCTCGACGCATCCAAGCGAGCTCCGTGCCACGAGCTTCTACCTGTGCCTGCACATGAAAACTGTGTGGGTGTCAGTACTCAACTGTACTGGAGGAGTGAGCTTCTCGCCCACCCATACAAAACTGACACGTTTATTTAATTTGTACAACTTAAATCCCTTTCGATTGTCTTTCTAGTCTTGCCTTAGGATTCATTTTAGAACAAGACGTCTCGGCCTATACTTGGCGACGCAACGACGGGGTCGTGCTATACTCTATTCGTGCATCAATATATTCGAGGCAGTGCCTCGCCAAGCAGAACCCACGCAAGTCGACCGTGCCAAGACTTCCACTTATTTTATATGCCTCAAGACCATTCTCGTGCCAACGACGCCAAGGCGACGACTCGTACAGGTCGTGCCTCTAGACCTTGCTTAGACTTTTTCGTGCTTCAAGATTGAGGCCGTGCCTCCCAAGATCAACCAGACTTTAAACAAGTTGCCTTACGGCCCTTCCTGACTTAACTCGAGACGAGACCACATTCATGCCGAAGCACGTATCCTTGCTATAGCCATCTATTAGGCTCTAGATTGGTGATGCAACCGTGTACACATTAACCCGTGCCGACTCAAAACTTATGCTTGCAATAAGCATGACTTGATAACCCAATACACAACTTACTAGTACTCGAGGAAATCCAATGGCATACACGCGGATAGCCGCTCTTGCCGACACATCTATATGAGTGGTCACTAGCAATGTCAAGCTATCTTAGACCCGGCTCGGGGATATCGGACCCTCCCTCCGCGGTAGCTAGCCCGGAGGCGCCAAATCTTCCATGCGGTTATCCAGCATCCTACTTTGAGCCGTCTCGCTTCTCCCGGGCCTACATGATCCCGGTGCCCCGGCGAACATTCGAGAAGACTACACCTTGTCGACAAGTTGTCCAATGACCATGCAGACTCAACTCGATCTATTAAGTCCTTTCTTAACCATGACCATGCTTTCCAGCTTTCTATCGAGACTCCCAAGTAGCGGGACCGATCTCGTGTGCGAGACTCCCAAGTAGCGGGACCGATCTCGTGTGATTCCTTATCGAGACTCCCAAGTAGCGAGACCGATCTCGTGTACTTCCTTACCGAGACTCCCACGTAGCGGGATCGATCTCGCGAGATTCCTTATCGAGACTCCCAAGTAGCGGGACTGATCTCGTGTACTTCCTTACCGAGACTTATCGAGACTCCCAAGTAGCGGGACTGATCTCGTGAACTTCCTTATCGAGACTTAGTGAGACTCCCGAGTTGCGGGACCGATCTCGTGTGCAAGACTTAGCGAGACTCCCAAGTAGCGGGACCAATCTCGTGTACGAGACTTATAGAGACTTAGCGAGACTCCCAAGTAGCGGGACCGATCTCGGCGACAACCAGTCGCGTGGACTTCCTTTGTCCTGGCATACTCTTTTACTAAATCGACCGTGGCTCGTGCCTTAGACAGACCTGGTTCTCTAGGCGACGCTATTGCTCAAGTCATATACTTATATGACGAGCCTTGTTCTCGAGGGACTATGCGACTTGACAACCGCAGATAGAGCGGGACAGTGCTAGAAATGGCTTCGATAGCCCAGCACAACTCTTATCTAACTTATTCGGACAACGACTCGACGAGCAAAGGCTACGCCGAGCTTCGCATCGAGGGAATGTGCTATGTACGGGGTCGACTTGAACAACCAACTCTTGGGTGCCTAGACTTAAGCCACAAGTCGTGCAATACGACTTAACCCACGGACATGCGAAGGCTATGCCAAGCCTTGGACGACGGGACCGTGCTTGCTTTATTAAGCATTCGTGCGGGCGACTCCCATGACTTAGGCTAATTCGAGTGTCGTGGCAACTTAGCAACTTTGGCCAACAACCTTCTCCCAAGCCACGGGACGAAGGATCAAGTGTCATTTTAAAGCACGCTGAGCCGACTTCTAAGCAGACCGTGGGACCATTTTCCATGTTCTAAGACATTCAGACCCGTCAGGATTATTCCCTTAGTTATGTGGATGCGTCTCTTTTATTATCAAGCCTAACTTGTGCAAGTTGAAAACATGCGAGTTATTAAGTGAAGGCTAAGATGAGGCGAGTTCACCGAAACTACCCCCCTGAGCGAGGAGTCGCCTCGACCGAGCGAGCCTTCGAGCAGCCATTGCAAGGCTAAGTCCAAACGTCGTCGGCGTTTCGATTCCTCCGATTGGCTTTGCGGGACGGGCACTACAACATACACCACTCAGAACAAGTCTCGTCCTCGAGACTTTTCTGAAGGCAAGCCATCCTACCATTTCTATGGCCAAGACTTAACCGTGCCCAGACACGGGACCATGACAGTCGAGCGAGGTACACCATAATTTATCGTACACACTCCGCCTATGCGTTTCTTTGATTCCGAGCCACGCTCGCACTATTTTCATTCTTTCCCTTAACACGATTTCAATTTCTCGACACTCTTCCATTCCTCAAGTCTTGCTTGAACTCAACGTATCACTTGGTTGGATCGTGAACGCATTCCAGGCATCCCCAAAATACATGTATTTTAGCCAAGCCGCATGATAGAGAATTCGTCATTCTCACTCGAGTCGCATCGTGCACATACTCAGACGTCCCTGAATATATGCATGTCAGCGAATCTCGTAAGCAGGGTTTCCTATTCTTGAATTATTCTATCCATCCATACCAATCCTCAAGGTCAATCTTTCGATTGCTAACTCTTGAAACAGGGTCTCGCCTAACCGCTAGGCCATTTCTCAAGGCTAAGTCAATGTCAGGATTGGAATCATAGTTCCCCAACAATAATGCCAACACTGACCCCAATCCTAGGGTCAAACCAAGTTCGGTAATACAGGGTTTTCTACCCAAGCTCACGTCACTCAGATTTCTAAACATCGAGCATGATCACCTAATTCGCATCAAGGCATTCGTCGCGCAACGCAACGAATTCGAATCCGTTCAAGTCACCAAATCGACATATTTCACATATCCATTCTAACCAATTCAAGTATTCGATCTCGAGGTCGTCTAGCACAACAATTTGTTGTGCCCCAATCTCATGCGAGTCCGATTATCCACGGTGGTTCATGAATCACCATACAACGCTCCCGCGGAATAATCATTCTCATCGGAGCGTAACTCTTGTTTGAGTCTAGACTAATTCATTTTCGACACGCGGATTGGACCTACTCAATCTTCAAGTTCAATCGTCAAGCACACTGAGTCATTCTCGAGTCCACCTTCGCGTCAAACCACAAGTCGAAGCAATCAAATTGTCACGCCATGCAAGTTCGATCACTCCCGCTGTATGAATCATCATACCATCGCTCACGCGGAGTGATCATCCTAATCCGACGTGACGCATGTGCGAGGCTGGAGTTGCGCTCGTATAAGACAAGAACGTCAATGTTGTGGTTGTCGACGAAGCAAATCCAAACATTTTATTTTTCATCCAAGCCAAGATCCCAGTTTGACAGTCCGTTCGACATTCGATCAACTAGAAAATCCTCGAGCCAAGTCTATCTTTTCTTCGACACATTTCAACATCCCGAGTATAGCATCCATCGGAACAATTACATTTCATACGATCATCGTTCCTCGAATTAGAGTACCCCCGAGTTATCGCACATCGATCTTTGATACGTCTCAATACCATCAATGATGTACGTAACCTGACGATCTTCCTTTGCAACGAACTTTGAGTCGTGCAACTGATGCTATTATCCGAGTTGGATATACCGCAATTCCATTCGATCAAATCCGAAATCACAAGTGTGATCCTCTAGACTTCCGATCAAGACATTCACTTTTATTCATCCATTCTAAATCGTTTTCTAACTCGCGTTACCCATTCACAAGTTGTCCGAACGACATCTCGTTCGGGACTTTCGAAGTCACGACCAACTAAGCGTGACGCGTTCTAAGGCTTTGCGCGATCGCATCGCCTTGCTGATATACTCATTGTTTACTCGTAATCCTCAATCTTCGCTCGAATGATATCAAGACAAACCATACACCACTCAGGATTCGAGCCATCCGATCTAGTCCTCAATTATGTTCGTATCGCTCACTAATACATATTTCGATTCGTTCGACGAATCTCTAGCGTAATCGCTCACGCCGTCTCGACGTACTAAGTCGTTAGCTCTATTCCTCAAAATCAAAACCAATCCTTCGTGTACGCCTAAGCGTTAGTTCGATAGTGTTTCTATCGATATACACTCTAGTATATCTCCGTTCCCGACCTAGCGATACTTAATATTGCTCGCGATTCGTTTGCACCAAAAGGTCGAGGTGTGCGACACGCGGCACAACTTATCCAAAAGGTCGTGTGCATAGCCATCCCGTACTGACTATACTCCGAGTTTGCACGCTCAATTGCTAATGTCGATGTAAGACTAGTTAGGCGCGCACGCGACTTGCTAACTTTAGCACATGTTTTCTATCGAGTCAAGTTTGACACCGTTCGGCACAAAGGCCTACCGATGCGTTCAACGATGGCCTACCGATGTGTTCGATTGAACACTTGCACGAGCTTTTGAAAATATTTAGACTTATTGTATGGACATGCCGAGGGATATTTGAGAGGGAGCGCACACTTCTTTTTCCATGAACGAGCTTTCAAAACTGAGATATTCAACTTGAAGTCCAAGGACGTAAAGCCGTGCTCTGATACCATTATGTCACGCCCCGCTCCCGTAGGAGCGATCGTCCTCACTAAGGCGTGATGCCGCACGAGCCTAGATTGCGCTCGTGCAAGGCCGTTTCATAACAGCCGATTACATCGGCGGCAACGGGGTCGTCACAGAAGTCCCAAGCAGAAATATTGAACATGCAGCGGAAATTAAAGGCAAAACATAAGTTACTCAAAAGTACTCTTTATTGATATTAACAATCAATTACAATAGGAACAAGGCCATGATTACAAGTCTCTCAAGCTCACTTTTCTCTCACTTTACAAGTCACTCTGCTCTCTCTCATCTCTCGATACAATGCTTGAGCCAGCGGAAGCTTCGGAAGGCAATGTCCATACATTATGTCCCGTATAAGTCTTGACTTCACGCGGCCGCACGCTTCGAGTCGCCAAGGAACTCCATGCCTCGACGCATCCAAGCGAGCTCCGCGCCACGAGCTTCTACCTGTGCCTGTACATGAAAACTGTGTGGGTGTCAGTACTCAACTGTACAGGTGGAGTGAGCTTCTCGCCCACCCATACAAAATCGACATGTTTATTTAATTTGTGCAGCTTAAATCCCTTTCGATTATCTTTCTTGTCTTGCCTTAGGATTATTTTAGAACAAGACGACTCGGCCTATACTTGGCGACGCAACGACGGGGTCGTGCTATACTCTATTCGTGCATCAATATGCTTGAGGCAGTGCCTTGCCAAGCAGAACCCACGCAACTCGACCGTGCCAAGACTTCCACTTATTTTACGTGCCTCAAGACCATTCTCGTGCCAACGACGCCAAAGGGACGACTCATGCAGGTCGTGCCTCTAGACCTTGCTTAGACTTGTTCGTGCTTCAAGATTAAGGCCGTGCCTCCCAAGATCAACAGACTTTAAACAAGTTGAATTACGGCCCTTTCTGACTTAACTCGAGACGAGACCACATTCATGTCGAAGCACGTATCCTTGCTATAGCCATCTCTTAGGCTCTAGATTGGTGATGCAACCGTGCACACATTAACCCGTGCCGACTCAAGACTTGTGCTTGCAATAAGCATGACTTGATAACCCAACCCACAACTTGCTAGTACTCGACAAAATCCAAAGGCATACACGCGGATAGCCGCTTTTGCCGACATATCTATATGAGTGGTCGCTAGCAATGTCAAGCTATCTTAGACCCGGCTCGGGGATATCGGACCGTCCCTCCGCGGTAGCTAGCCCGGAGGCGCCGAATCTCCCATGCGGTTATCCAGCATCCTACTTTGAGCCGTCTCGCTTCTCCTGGGCCGACATGATCTCGGTGCCCCGGCGATCATTCGAAAGACTACATCTTGTCGATAAGTTGTCCAATGACCATACAGACTCAACTCGATCTATCAAGTCATTCCTTAACCATGACCATGCTTTCCATCTTTCTATCGAGACTCCCAAGTAGCGGACCGATCTCGTGTGCGAGACTCCCAAGTAGCGGGACCGATCTCGTGTGATTCCTTATCGAGACTCCCAAGTAGCGGGACCGATCTCGTGTACTTTCTTACCGAGACTCCCATGTAGCAGGACCGATCTCGCGTGATTCCTTATCGAGACTCCCAAGTGGCGGGACCGATCTCGTGTACTTCCTTACGAGACTTATCGAGACTCCCAAGTAGCGGGACCGATCTCGTGAACTTCCTTATCAAGACATAGCGAGACCCGTGTAGCGGGACCGATCTCGTGTGCGAGACTTATCGAGACTTAGCGAGACTCCCAAAGTAGCGGGACCGATCTCGTGTACGAGACTTATCGAGACCTAGCGAGACTCCCAAGTAGCGGGACTGATCTCGGCGACAACCAGTCGCGTGGACTTCCTTTGTCCGTGGCATATTTTTACTAAATCGATCGTGGCTTGTGCCTTAGACAGACCTGGTTCTCGACGCTATTGCTTAAGTCATATACTTATATGACGAGCCTTGTTCTCGAGGGACTATACGACTTGACAACCGCAAATAGAGCGGAACAGTGCTAGAAATGGCTTCGATAGCCCAGTACAACTCTTATCTAACTTATTCGGGCAACGACTCGACGAGCAAAGGCTACGCCGAGCTTCACATCTAGGGAACGTGCTATGCACGTGGTCGACTTGAACAACCAGCTCTTGGGTGCCTAGACTTAAGCCACATCGTGCGATACGACTTAACCCACGGGACATGCGAAGGCTATGCTAAGCCTTGGACGACGGGACCGTGCATGCTTTATTAAGCATTCGTGCAGGCGATGCCTATGACTTAGGCTAATTCGAGTGTCGTGGCAACTTAGCAACTTAGGCCAACTACCTTCTCCCAAGCCACGGGACGAAGGATCGAGTGTCATTTTAAAAGCACGTTGAGCCGACTTCTAAGCAGATTGTGGGACCATTTTTCATGTTCTAAGACATTCCGACCCGTCGGGATTATTCGCTTAGCTATGTGGATGCGTCTCTTTTATTATCAAGCCTAACTTGTGCAAGTTGAAAACATGTGAGTTATTAAGAGAAGACTAAGATGAGGCGAGTTCACCGAAATTACCCCACCTGAGCGAGGAGTCGCCTCGACCGAGCGAGCCTTCGAGCAGCCGTTGCAAGGCTAAGTCCGAACGCCGTCGGCGTTTCGATTCCTCCGATTGGCTTTGCGGGACGGGGCACTACACATGGGAGGAATTCAAAATGATATTTAATATAAAGTATTTTTGAGATACTGCCAAGGATGCACTCTACGACCAGCTCCTTCACTTAGAGCAAGGTAGTCTGACAATAGACGAGTACGACGCTGAGTTCAATCGGTTGAGTCATTTTTCCTTGGCTTAGTTTCGACAGAATTTGAGAAGGCCAAACGATTCCACAATGGTCACGAGTCTCATAGGCAGCAGTATTGGCCGAGGCTAGACTCAAGAGGCCATAAGCAAGAAGGCAATAACGACGATATACTTTGACAGTTGCATCAGTTAAGGTTACATAAGTAGGACCCATTAGACATTCCATGACGTAGCAGTAGCCTAGAGCTTTCCCATATCAAGGAAAGGAACTTCCTACTTGCTATTATTACGGTAAGAAGGGACACCTTCAGAGAGATTGTCGTCGAAAGTTGGAATTATGTATGGTTTGTGGATCCAATCAACATCAAGTTCAAGATTGACCTTCTAGGCAACAGCATGTGCAGGGAGTAGCATTACCAGCACCAGGAGGAGGAGCACCACATCCGCCAGCAGCTATTGAATACCCCAAAGGGCCAATCGCTACCACCACAGTCTGCACAATACGAAAAGGCTATGCAACAAAGGGATAACCAAAATTTTGGGCAAGCCTTCAGTATGATCACAGCGGAGCCACCAGCCCAAGGAACCGTAGATGCAGGTATGACGTTTTAGTTAAATTTACCATTTGCATGACCATGATCATGGAATGACTTAGAATTCTATAGTTCAAACCTTGATGGATATAGAAACGCGAAGGGACATAAGGACTAAGTAGTAGGATATTATTTATGGATATCTTATATAGATAGAAGCCACCACCTCAACCACATAAGTGCCATAAGAAGAGTGAGTCTTTCTATTCCTTCGGTTCGTGTGTCATTGTAGCGTCCCTCGCCAAAACTTGGAAGCGCAAAGATGGCATACACAACCGTTTTTTCCATTGTTCGAAAATCACAGTACGAAGTTCGTACTTGAATTTCTTTCGTATTGCATGTCGGCTCCTATTTTATCGTGCATTTTTATTCCAACAAGCAAGGTACGATATTGCGACCTTGACTCTTCTAACTTCGTTATTCATAAATCGTTCTCTAATTTTAATTTCAAAGAAAAAATTCTTGTAAGTTGGGATGTAAACCCTTTAAATTTGCTACTTTTTTATCATTATTATTATTTATTTACTTATTTTTAGTCTGGATTATTTGAGTATATATAAAACAAATAAATATATGTGTATTATGTATTTAGAGATTTTATAATAAAGGAATATATGTCATAAATATATAGGTATTTTAGTATATTATTTGTATATTATTTAATCTTCTAAGGGATATAGATATAGAGTCATACAGAAAACAAAAATTATTATAAATTTATTTATAGAGTTTTTTTTTTCTTTTTATATATAGAGATTTTATATCTAATAATATCTTAAAAAAAAATTATTTTTATTTTGTGAATATGTATATAGGGTAAAAGATATATATATATATATTATATATAATAATATATATAATATCCCTATATATATATATATATATATATATATATATATATATATATATAGGGATATATAGATATATATATATCTCTTTTACCCTATAAAATGGTATATATATATATATTATATATATAATATATATATATATATATATATATATATATTATATATTATATATATTAAGCAATGGGTATTGGGGCAAACTCGCCTCCACTGGGGCTCGAACTCCCGACCAATTGGGCCGCATGCATTTCTCTTAACCACTAGGCTATAGGTCATTTGCTAATATATATATATATATAGATATATATATATATATAATATATATATATATATATATCTAATATAGTTTTATATATAGTTTATATATAGTTTTTATATAAATATATATATATATATATATATATATATATATATATATATATTCTATTATATATATATATATATTTATATAAAAACTATATATATATATAATAGATATATTATATATATAATATATATATATATGTAGTTTTTATATAGAAGAATATGTACATAAATATTTTTATATGGAAACACATATTTTTAGTTAGTTTTAAAAAATTTATAGATTTTATCTATTACTATAAAAGGAAAAAGAAAAAAGAAAAAAAAAACTCTGTGAACAATGCTTAGTAATGCTTAGAAGGGGAAATTATGAAATGCCCAAAAACTAAAAAGTTTCATGAAAAATCCACCGCTAAAAAAACTTTCATCGCGTGCCCAGAATTAGAGAAACTTATCCAAAGTGGGTTCCAAATGACCCTTTTACCCTTCTAATTTATTCAAAGCACCCGCGAAACATACTCTTCAAAAAAAAATATTTCGATTCTTCATATTCTTCGTTACGCTGCTCACTTTCTATTCTTCCTCTTCTTCGATACGCTGCTCACTTTCGAATCTAGGTTTTCTTCTCCAAAATCTTTCCATGTCAAAACGGAGGTAAGAACATTATTTTTTTGCGATTCTGAAATTTCGAAAGTCCGTCTACCGAAAAATCCGTTACTTTCAGGCTCCTCGGAAATACGCTCGTTTTACGACAAACCGGGCCTTGTTTCGATCTCCCAGTCAAAAGTTATGGCTTTCCAAACTTTCAACTCGTCATTCTCCGTGGTAAAATCACGGAGTTCTAGTGTTAAAACGCAGGAGAATAGTCATTCTCCGTACTAAATGACGGAGAATAGCCATTCTCCGTACTAAATGATGGAGAATGGTCATTATCCGTCAAAACCTCGGAGAATTGCCATTCTCCGTGGTAAAATCACGAAGAATGGTCATTCTCCGTGATATTAACACGGATAATAATCATTCTCCGTGATCTTTACACGGAGAATGGACATTCTTCGCCATTTTTTACAACGAAAAATGGTCATTCTCCGTCTTTTTCGACACGGAGAATGATCATTTCCGTGATATTAAAACGGAGAATGACCAATCTCGTGTTAACATGGTGGAGAATGGTCATTCTACGTATTGAAAAAGACGGAGAATGACCGGTCATTCTCCGTGTTAAAACCACGGAGAATCTATTCTCCGTACTAAAATGACGGAAGGCCATTCTCCGTCAATTTACCGTCGAGAATGGTCATTCTCCGTGATATTAACACGGATAATGGTCATTCTCCGTGATATTAACACGGATAATGGTCATTCTCCGTGATATTAACACGGATAATAACCATTCTCCGTGATCTTTACACGGAGAATGGACATTCTCCGTCATTTTTACAACGGAGAATGGTCATTCTCCGTCTTTTTCGGCACGGAGAATGGTTATTCTCCGTGATATTAACACGGAGAATGACCAATCTCGTGTTTTTTTCCAACGCATACGGGCTCAGTATAATCGTGTGTCCCACACACACGATTCTTGGCCTGTCGTATGGAACGACTTTTGGAGTACGGACGTAGTCCGTTGGCCTTGTCATCATCGCCGTGCACACGCACCCCGTGCACTCCGTGCGCTCCAGAGCTCCGCTCGGCAGCACACCGTCTTTCGACGGCAGTTACTCAACACCTCGCTTTGCCCACGACGCCGAAGAGACACCCTCGATGACTAAGGATGACCGCCTGTACGACGACCACTAATTCCCTGTCGACTGCGACTACCGATTCCGCCCGCCGCCCGTTCTATGCGCACGACGCGCATATTGGCGACGATCGCCGACGCCCTTACGATCGAGCTGCAATCGTTTATGGCGGATGTCTTCTCATCGCCCTCAGCAGTGCCGCACGACGGGCCGCGTGGTCGGCTTGTCGCTTATACCCGTGGGCGAATGGTGCCGATTCCCCGATCCATCGTACGACGATCGTACACTGAGTTTGCTACACGGACGCCTCATTCTTCCCCACGCAGGCTCAGTTCGTAGCCCTATATCGTCAGGCCTCCGACATTGTGTATGCCCCGCATCGTACAGGCTAACTCATCTCGTGTTAACATGGAGGAGAATGGTCATTCTCCGTATTGAAAAGACGGAGAATGACTATTCTCCGTGTTAAAACCACGGAGAATAGCTATTCTCCGTACTAAAATGACGGAGAATGGCCATTCTCCGTCACTTTACCACGGAGAATGGCATTCTCCGTGTTAAAATCCATAGAAATTGTCATTATCCGTGGTTTTTATACGGAGAATGCCATTCTCCGTGGTTTTTTAAAACGGAGAATAGTCATTCTCCGTCATTTTAGCACGGAGAATGGTCATTCTCCGTGGTGGAGAATGGTCATTCTCCGTGGTTTTAACACGGAGAATATATATTTTTTTAGAAAATTTTTGTCAGGAATAAAGAGTTTCATTCTTCTTTCAAAACAATGATAATTCTTATGGAAAAGTAGAAGAAAGATCTTCTCTCCACAATTGACCTAATCGTCGGAAAACTTCAAATGTCTCCACGATGAAGATGATGATGATGGTGAGGATGATGACGAGCGATGATCTGAGTTCGACTGAAGATGAGAGCAATGGAATTCAGATTCCCCGTGAAGAAGAAGAAGACGAAAATCGCAATCTAGATCTGAGTTTTTTGAATTCAAATACATTAGATGACCAATTCGCGTGGAGGGGTAGTTTCGGTATTATAAAAATAGTAGTTTCCAAAGGGTGGCATCTAAAAGGGAATCTTGAAATATTTAACGTGAAAATACATAATTCTGGGTATTTCATAAAACTCATCCAGCGGATGGGCATTTCATAAAAACCCACCCCGAAATTGGGTTTCTCAGCAATTTCCAGAAAAAAAACCTGTGAACAATGCTTAGCAATGTTCACTCTCTTCTTGGCCCTGCGAAAGCCGAGCCCATAAAGAACAAAGTCAAGAACTCTGTTTCGATCGGTTGGTCAAACAACTCCAAATTCAAACCGATTTGATCCCAATCTTTGCAAGGCGATTCTTATCTAATTCTCCTGGGAATACATAAAATAATAATCGAAACCTGATTCGGATTTGATCGGGAATCAAACTTGAAAATCGTATAACTTCCTGAACCGACCTCTGTTCTTCCAATTTTTATGGAGTTTAAAAATCTTCCAGCCACCCCATGCCATTCTCCCGGCCTCAGAGACTCGCCCCGACACCCCTTGGTCATCGGCGACCGCCGGAGGTGCGAGAACCGCCGTCAATGACCAAGCAAACAGGGCACCGACCCTTGTAATTCATAGTCATGTACCCTTTTTCATCGACCATTTTCTTACATTCTACTAACCTATGCGTAGCCTAGTTGTTACCATCAATTCCTATGTGCAACCTACTTTACCCTTTTTAATTCCTATCAATTAGTTATTTTTAAACTAACTTAAATCTAGGAAAAAATTGAGCCTAAAAACCTCAAAAATTTAGTTTTTATGCACTAGAAACAGAACCCAAAATCGAGTCCAGGCCTGATTTGGAAGGAAAATTCTGGACAGGAAATTGGTTTTAGAAAAATCTAATTAAATAGACTTGTAGCCAACATAACCAACATCGAGATGATGCTTTCACTTTTTAATAGCACCCATTATTTACTGAGAAAAATCGATCCCAAAACTCAAGAAAAAACAGTTTTCTAAAACTAAAAATTCCCGATACGGGGTCCACACCGACAAACCGGACGACATCGTCGCAACCCGAGGGTATTAAAAGGTGCGTATGGACATTGCAGACGTGTGGGCTTTAACAGAATTTGAATTGGTCGCGTGTGCACGACAAATTTGACCCGTATCTGTCGAAGAACGCCATATCGGCCACTTTCTATAAATCCTAATTACTTCATGTTCGTTCCAACGCGACGAAACTTGCGCCATTGGACTAGTACTATTTTATGGTCATGTGAGCCAAGTTTGATCCAATTCTGAGACAGTTGACCTGGTCACTGTTTTGGCCGACCCAGGACCCTATTCAACGGACGATTTTGTGCACGGGTCATCGGAATCCAAAATTGGACATATCGTTGAGTTCTTATCGAAAAACCAAACCCATAGACGTATAGTTTGATGACTTTAGAGACCATAGAATTTGGCACACTTTTCGGTGCAAAATGGGTCCAACGGTAGACACAGTTTTGATCCAAAATTACCGTTTTGCCCATGTATCCAGAGTTGGACTTATGGGTAGTCAATCTTAGTTTTTTTTTTCCAAAAACGTTGGTGATGTTTGTTTCGGCATCTGGGAACGTTTGCGGAAGTTTCACCCTTGCAGCTCCTCCTGACTTGTTGATTTCGTTTACTGGACATCGTCAAGACACATTGCTATATCTACTGCTCATTATATTATTTTTAGCATTTATTATTTTGTTTCATATTTGTTTAGTTCATATATTATAAACTGTGCGTCCAAGTCATGCTTGGGTGCAAGCACAACAATTATCAATTTCTCAAATCTAGTCACATCACCCTTCATCTTGATATATCATATCTTATTCAAACATGTTTCCTTACACTATATTTTTTGCGCAACTTTGGGGACAAAATAGTCAATTTAGTCCTTACCATAAGATTTGATGTATTTTCTAAATTCGATTTGAGGCCCAAATCTGATCCAAATATTTCGACCCAATATATGGTTTTGACATATTTTGGGCTTACTACACACATGCCCATGGTGTCCCACTTTTGAGTTTTCATGTACTACTTATTTTCAAATGGTACACAACATGCATTAATTAGTTTTTCTGAGTCAATTTTGATACCGTAAACCTATAGGCCTAAAACTAGTTTTATTAGCCTTGGTTAAGCCTATAATAGGTTACTACCATAATTAATTAGGATTATTTTACATTGATTTTTAGGGATTTTGTACAGCCATAGAGGGTTTTGAGCCAACTCACCATTGACTTCCAAATATGGAAACTCAATATTAACCCATAGATTCATCAATTGCATAAGTGGATGATTAGTTGTCAAACCCTCACCAAACATTTCCAAAATGATCGCTAACCACCACCTCTTCTGTAACCCCCATTTTTTAAAATTTTAATAAAAGATTCCACGAACCTATTTTATAATTTATTTCTCTGGAATGTCTATGATTAACAATTATTTTCTAATCAGATATTCTTTGGTTTATCTAGCTATTATATTATTAATTATTATTAATAAGTTGGCCGTTCTTTTATTTGCTAGACATTGGGGTGATAGGAAGTTGGTCTTATTGGGTTGGGAAGTAAGGATTAAGCCAAGCCCACAATTGTTGGCCCAATTAGACCAACTTGAATCTTACAGCAAGCTCACAAGCCCTTGAGTTAATCCGTAAATAGGTCCACCTCAGCCAACAATTGTTTTCTTTCACTTCATTCTTTCTAAGAGCCACAGTGGCAACACTCCAAATTACTTCAAACCATACTCCAAAAATTAATTTTGAAGTATTTCCTTCATATTGGTATACAATGGTATACTCCAAATTGACAAGTGGCAACATCCCATCTTTTTTCTCCTTATTTTTACATCACAAGTAGCAACACTCAAAAAAAAAGAATAAAGGAGAAAAGTAAATATGGTGGGCCCCAAGTAGCTATAGCTCCACTAGTGGACTCTCCAAATTTGGAGAGTCTCTTGGCTTTCTACTCTTTTTCAAGTGTTGACAAGAGTCCATTGTAGCTCTCAAGTGCTACAAAATTTGGCTAAAGGTCAAATATAGCACTTGAAAAGAGTCCCACTGTGGATGCTCTAAGTCCACCAATTGTCCCAAAGTCCACCTGAACCCATAGTCCCAAAGGCCTATATTACTAAGCCCACCAATTGGACTTAAGTTCAGGGGATGGCATTAAGACCCATTGACTTATTCCAAGTCTTCTCCTTCCTCTTTCTTCTTACAGTTCCAGCGCCAAGCACAGGACTCAACTGCATCTCCGGCGGGAACGACGACTCTCCTCATTCATTTCAGAAGGATCCAGATTCGCCCAACCCACCGACCTACTCTCGTTCATCACCACCGACCAATATTTACCGTCTCTCTCCGACGAATCTCCATTGTTCCCTGCCAACGGCCAACCGACTTTGGCCGCCTATAAAGAAAACCGATCCCCCTCTCTAATTTCCACTTTCAGATCGAAGGCGAAGCCCTACCTCTCCGTCGACCTTCCCCCACCGCGAGTCTCCTTCCTCTGCCGATCGCTGACTCAGTAGTGATCGGTTGATTCCGGTGAGTTCTCAAACCCCTTCCTCGTCCCTCATCCTCCTTTTGTTTGATCGATCTTAATCGATAGTTAATCGACAGTTACGACCGATCAGCTGGATCATCTTCCCAGGCAAGGTCACGGCGGCGGCGATGACGAGTCGACGATGATATCTTCAGTCGATTGGTGAGTTCGTCGTTCTGTCTTCATTAATTCTTGATGATTTTTTCATTGATCGAATTAATCCACATATTCGATCGATCGGGAAACTTGTGTCCAGGAATCAAATTCCTGATTGAACAGAGATTAGATACGAATTAAGAATCAGGAAGAGTTCATTTCTTCAACGACAACATCTCGTCGGTGAGTTCCTCGATTAATTCATCTTCGGATCAATTTCACAGTCCTGATTGATTTTCTTCATTTGTCGAGATCTTGCTAGAAGTTGGAATAATTGATTTTGTTGATTACTAAAGTTTGATCGACAAATCCCTTAGAATCAGAGTTCTACTTACTTCTAAAATTTTGAAGGTTTAGAAATGCCAACAGAACTGTTAGATTGATTAGATTGATTATTATATTAGATTGATTATATTTGTAATGTAAATATGGTCCATAAGTCCAAATGTAGACACTATATATATTGTAACAAACCCTAGCAATGAGAACAAGGCATTATTTCCTACATGGTATCAGAGCCTCCCAAACAAAAACCCTAAAAACCTAGCCGCCGTCTCCGTCGACTGCGCCCGCCCGTCCGTCCGCCGACTGCGTCCGTCCGTCCGCCCGACTGCGCACGTCCGCCGTTCGCCGACTGCGCACGTTCGCCGACTGCGAACCGACCACGCCCGCCTGTCCGCCGCGCCCGACTGTGCACGTCCGCCGTTTGCCGACTGCCCACGTTCGCCGACTGCGAACCGACCGCGCCCCCCGTCCGCGCCGACTGCGCTTGTCCGCCAGCTCCCGTCTGCGCACGCTCCCGTATGCGCCTGCGCCCGCCGCTCCGTCTATTTTAGGTTTTATTGTTTCTTAGAGAAAGCACAAGCCTTCTGTAAAAAAAAAAAAAAGAATTCTCTTTCGCAGATTCATCGGAGTTGTACAAACTTTTGTACACCCGACATTTGCTCGCCCCTACGCGCCAGATCCGGCGCCCCTGATCGCGGCCGATTCGCCGCCGACCCCGTCCATCAGCGGCCGATTCGTCGGAGTTGTACAAAATTTTTGTACACCCGACATCTGCGATGGCAGATGATGCTGCGTCCAGCTACTCCGTCGCGACTGGCGGTGGCGGTGCACACAACCCAAATTATCCTAATCCGAAGGATCCATATTTTCTGAGTTCTGCTGATCAACCAGGAAATATCATTACTCCTTGTGTTTCTCTCCAACGCAGGAAATATAATAGGCAATATTACCTTATGGTTTTGTCTGATTAAATTCTCAATATGATCATTGTTCCATAAGAAGTGCCCTCTCTGCAACCTGAAAGTGGAGGCTATTCATGCAGCGGGCAATCTGGCGAAAAAGTGGAACCATACATCGCTGAAATTCTGCTGGTTGTGTTGCCTCCAATACCTCCTCCAGCTCTCCTAAGAACATCACTTCCTTGGAGCTATTAGTGATAGGCCAATACTTCAACAATCCCCTTATAACAGTATCTGCAAGCTTGCAGTCCTTTTCAACAAACTGTGATATGCAATACGATAACTGCTGATGGTACATAGGAATGCATTTTGGCTTGTGAAGTGGAATCAATGCCCTAACAAGGAACAATTTATGCTCTTCCTTAAGAGGAAAGCAAATCCATTAATAATACTTCCCAAAATCTCCAAGAGCTCTGCAATCCCATTATGTTTTTCCGTTTCAAAGATGAATCGGTAGAATATGTTGTTAATAGCCTTCTAATGAATGGCCGATGCACCATAAATTTACCATATATGCGGTGAAGTATGTCTTTAAGTACTCCCCTCTCTAGGGTCCTCAGAGTCGAAGAGATCAAGTAGCCTAAGCACAAAGGAATGGTCTATATATCTCTTTGCCAATTTAGCATCAGTTTCAGGAGAAGCAACAAACCTCTGGAAAAACTCATAAACAATCTGCAAATGAGGCCATGCAGGATCCATTAGAGGCTCATCCTCTTCCACGTCAAAGGCTTCCAAGACCTTATTCTCACGAGGCGGTGAAGTAAGGGTCCTGAACAAGTTTGCAGACACCATCTTTGTGATCTCTTGCATCATCACTTCAGATCATCACTGCAGACACCAACTGTTTCTCGATCTTCCGCTGAAGCTGAATACCGATCTCTCGCTGCGCTTGTTTGTGAGTTGAAATGGTTGAAGGAGTTATTGGTGTGTTTGGGCGTTCGCCAGGAGTCTGCTATGTCGGTGTATTGTGACAGTCAGTCAGCCCTGCACCTGGCTCAGAACCCGGTGTTTCATGAGCGCAGTAAGCATATTGAGATGGATTTGCACTTTGTTCGCGATGCTATTAGAGACGGCACCGTTATAGCCTCGCATGTTCCTACTTCTACTCAACTGGCTGATATCTTCACTAAGCCCCTTGGAAAGCATGTGTTTGATTCTTTCCTTCCCAAGTTGGACATTTGTGACTTGCATGCTCCAACTTGAGGGGGGGTGTTAGATTGATTAGATTATATTAGATTGATTAGATATGATTAGATTATATTAGATTGATTAGATTATATTTGTAATGTAAATATGGCCCATAAGCCCAAATGTAGACACTATATATATTGTAACAAACCCTAGCAATGAAACAAGGCATTATTATTTCCTACAAGAACATTAAAACTTTCTTTTTCAATCTTGAGCACCAGGTGTTCGATACTCACCAGGTGTTCGATACTTAGGAATTCCTGAAGAACAATCCCTTCAGATCAGACAAGGGGACACTCGTATCCGACCAGCTGGACTCCTAACCTGCTGCAAGTCCCTTCCGAAGTGTGCATGTAAATTCTAATCATTTCTTCATGGATGAATAAGTTCGTCGTATCCAAATCTGATACCAAGAATGGATGCCTGTGTCAGAACTTGATGCAGAGGACACATATTGGTGTCTAGAGTAGGCTTGAATCGTGTCCAGATTCGAAACCTTAAAGCTAATTGGGTATCAGACACGGAGGGAATGTTGATTCAAATCTTTGTGAACGTTGGATTCAAATTTAGGATACAGGCCAAAATTATAATAGATGGCATATTTCAAGGGCTTGGGTAGTTTATTTGGGCTTGGGCCAGGGCACTAAGTCCAGTGGGGTTAAAACTATAGTGTGGATGGATTTTAACAATGATGTTGCTCTTGGGACAAGCCTGTGGGCCAGTCCACCCTGATTTGTTAATTGTTGGGAAATACTCAAAGTTGATAGGCTGGGATCAGGTTTTAAGATTTTAAAGATTGAGTATGGGCCAGGCCCGTGGTAGAATTAAGATGGTATTGGCTAGGAGTTAGTAGAATTTGGTCTTGTTTATTAGAGGAGTTTAGAAGAAATAAAGTTGGTTAGGTTAATTATTAGAATAGAGTTTAGCAATAAAGTTTCTAAATAGGAATTGTAGAAACAAATAGAAATATAGAGTATAGTAATAGATTTTAATAGAATATTTCTAAGAAATATTTGTGTCCTTTGACACATATTTTTCCAGACATTGGACTTGACCCTACGATAATTCAGGCAAGTACACCGGCTTGAACTCTTTACTTTATATTTCTGTCTTGCTTCTTGTTCTCATGTTGGACACGGGATTGACAAGATTGTATTGTGCCTCATTGATTATATTGTGTCCCATTGATGGTCTTACGAGGATTGGATAAATTATCTAGTGTGTGACCACACCCATAGCTAGGTTATTGTGGATAGCCTAATCGTATACCTCATTTACGATTAAGCCGCACCATATTGTGATATTGTGGTTTTCACCCGGTCACACATTGGATTAATATTTTAAATTCACTATTGTATTGATTGTCTTCTTCATTGTTTCAGTTCTTGTACTATTATTTCATATTACAGGTTAGTCCATATCATTACTTGTACATTTTAGATTACTTTGTATAGTGTTTCTTGTCGAGGTTGTACATTGCGTCTTTCTGACTGGATATATTACAGGTAAGACTGTTGATGACTTCTACCCTAGCTACTATGGACCTTTGTAGGGGATAGGAGATGTTGGAGTAGATATTGTTTAAGAGAGACTTGGATTTGGATATAGGAATTCTTTGTATAGATTTACATTTTTGTCTTGATGATGAGTACATATTGATGTAGTTGGATGACTGTATTAATAATTGCTTAGGGTTGCCTTACTTTTACCGGATTTATTTTCGAACATCTATGTAAAGATGTACATCAAAGCAGTGATATCTAGGATGGTTGTGGTGATGTGTTCTGGACACGAGTTCTAGAAGTTGTGACGAGTATGATTGATATGATTTCACTTGGTGATTTATGAGGTTTATATACAACTTACTATGTTGTGTCTACAATGTAGGCTGAGAGTGTCCGACTCGTATCCGATTATTCGAGAGCGGGTCGTAACATATTTTTAGTGGTGGCCCATACAGATCTCATCCTAATAGTACTTAGGCCTTAGAGTACTATTGGGGAACCTGTTAGACGAAGAAAATCTAATCACAGCATAGGCCGATGGTGTTATTGTCATAGCTAGTGTTACTCACTTATCACTTAGTAATATCCTAGGCAACATAAATTTTGGATAACTGACTCTATTTTCATTCCAGGATGGTTCATACATGGAACATCGGGACTTCTGAGCCCCCTGTACTCGAGGCACCAGAGCTTCCTGTAACTCATGTTTTCGAAATTCTTAAAATTTTATTTGTTTTATTTAATTTCAATATTTAGTTAGAAAAACATATTTTATTTGAATTTCTATGAGAATATTTTTCGGTTTACAAAAAAGGGTTTACTAATTATATTTTCTAAAATTAGATTTGGATATATAAAAATATTTTGAATTATTTTGATTATTAAATAATAGTTGAATTAATGGTAAGCAACTAGTAGAATTATAGTTGATTTAGTTTTAATTGTTATTCTTGACCAGTAAATTATTGCTATACATAAATTTTATATCTGTAAAATATATTCTTTAAAATATATATAAGTATTATATATTATTATTAAAATTTATGTTAATATTAATTTGAATTGAATTATGGGCTTGATCAATTTAATCCAGTGGACTTAAAATCTATGGAAATATTCAATCCATACGATTCTTAGTCCTTTCCTAATTAGAATCACCACCATATATAAAGGGGATTCCTTTGTTTTTTTCCATAAATTCCACCCACAATCATAAACCATCACCCACCATAGTCATCGGCATCGTGTTGTGTCCGTGGTCCATGCTATTTCATTATCTTCCTCTTCTATTACATTTATAATTCCTTTTTCGTGTCCGACTACCCAAGACACGTCCAATCATGTCTCGCAGGACACATAATCCCAAAACCTAACCATCAACTTCCCACCGCGGCTGCCGACGGGCAGTCCGCCACCCTGGCTGCAGAGACCACGGTCACCCTGTCTTCCTGTCTTCCTCAGCCTGCTGCCTTGACCTTGACTCAGCGTCTGCACCACCTCGCCCAACCGATCTCCCAAACCATCCACCTACAGGCACCTGACCCACCACCACCACCATCATACTTCTACCGACTTCAACATCATCACCACCATACTGACATCACCGCCACCACCATACTGCCCTTTCCTCCTCCCCATCAGCCGACCAAGCCTCGCCGGAACTCAGTTCCGCCACCCGAAGAAAAAGGAAAAAAGCCCAAACCCTAGCCCGCTTCCCCGACAATCTCGACCATCTCCAGCCAAGCCGCTGGGAGCACAGTAGTGCCCTTAGCCGTGCCCATTGCGGACCCAACGTCGGCCGAGCTATGTCAAAACCCTCGCCTCGCCCTCTCTCCCGCGTGCCCTTCCGACCACTACTATCGCACGCCCTTCGCGCTGCTCCGGCGCCGCGATGCGCCAGCCGCCGCCCTCATGAGCGGCTGGCGAGCTCAGCTCCGTCCGCCATCGGTAGCACCCTCCTGCTCACAAACCCCTCTCGCCACTCTCCACTCTCCCGAGCCCTCTCTCTATCTTCTTGGTCTTCTTCCCCCTCTTCTCCTTAGAAAGGCTCGTCAGCTCATGAGCTCTTTTTCTTCTCTTCTTCTGTTCATTCTGTTTGGAGCATAGCAAATTCTCTTTCCAATAGGCTATTTGCAAAAAAACAAAAGTTCAAATACAAACTAAGAAAAGAAGAAAAGTACAATTGATTTCTGGGGAAGTACGACTATAGGAATCTGATCAGAAGACGATCAGTACTTTTATCTCTTAGACGATGCGATGTCGGAGGAGAAAAGCTCTTGAACGTGCTGCAACAACTTCTCAGGCGATTGATCATTAGTGATTCCTTGAAGAGTGATTTTGAACTCTATTTATAGAGTTTTGTGATAACTATCAATTAGTTGCAATGACTGGCGCAGTTAAAACATGACTGATTATGTACTGGTTGGCATGTAGTGACCCAGTCGCGCAAACAGCTAGCTTAACTACATATGATGCGTGGCATTCTGTGAGAGAAGTGCTCGCTCGTGGGCAGTGTAGCGTTTATGTTCTTCAAGATTAGTGCATGCACGCCACGTGATCTAACTGCTTCTGGATGATAATTGACTGATTGACTCCAATACATGAATGGCACGAACCATTGATTAGTGCCAACTGTGGAAAGCACTGAGTGTGAAGAGCTTAATCACTTTGCACCATTGATGAATGGCGCAGAGAAACAAACGACCGTCATTATGAAATAACAAAATCTTCTTGAGCGTTGTGCGCTCGGGATTCAAAAATATTTTCATCGACTGACATATTGTCAGTCATCATGACTGACAACTTAGATTTTTGAAGAAGATTGCCATGTGGCAGCCCGCGCGATCTGAAAGTGGCATGAATTGGTGTGGGCGCTATTAGGCACTAGGCGCTATGATGAATGAATTACAGCGCCATTTGTGAATGGCACTATGCACTGTCTTGATATATTTTTAGCTTCCACAAGAGCCCCTTCAAAGTTTTCAAATTTCAAAATTTGAAATACTTTTAATAAGAAGCGTCTCACGCGATTAGCGCCCAAAATATCAATAGACCCGTATTTCGTACGCGATTCGCGTGGCTGTTACGCGTGAGCTTAGGCTATAAATAGCCTACGGGTTGGAGAGAGAGAGAGTTCTTTACTTAGAAATTTTCTTTCTTAAACTATCTCGTCTTCTTTTTCTCCTTCGAACTCACGAAGCTTTTCTAACTGTTGGCCATGGCACCCAAGAGATCTGTAGCGGAGAAAGGGAAGAAGGTGGCCGGAACCACATCGTGCGTGCCATCATTGAGGGTGCCTGAATACGTGTCACCATCGACGAGAGGCGAAGAAGCCAACCCCGCTCTTGAAGGTGAGAAACTGGTCGGGGAAAACGAACAGTACAACTGGCGCAATTCGAGAGTTGGTGCCATCTGATAGTTGGCACAAACTAAAGCCGGTGTCAATCGCCTCTTTCAGAGTGTTGGTTGGAACCGTGCTATTCATAATCTTTGCCACCTTTCAGAGTTGTGAACAAGAAAAACGTGCGTCTCCTTTGTTTACTCAAAGTGCGTCGTGCGAAACACAATTTTGTCAACCCGTGCACAGAAACTGTCGTTTGAATTTGAATTGTCATGTTATGCAGCACGAATTGGAACTATCATGCCTTAGCTTGTAAGAATACTTTTTCATGCTTTTAACTCTTTATTTTCCTTTTTGTAGAGTCAATGGTGATCCCGAAAACGAGATCGCCGTCAAAGAGGAAATGATGTCTCCTTTTGTCAAGGAATAGTTGGTGACTATTAAGAAGGAAATAATTCCTAAAGTCGAAGTTCGTAAAGGAAGAGCCGGCCTCAGAAGGTAGTGGCATCGAGAGCTCCAATCACCCAGCTCCTATAGATGACCTTAATCAGTTGGGACCTTCTTATGCGCGATGGTTGAGGGAGTGGTACCTGCCCCAGCATGGCCATCCTCGGGTAAATGAATAAAACATCTTTCTTATCTTCTATGTTTCCTGCTTTGATGTAGCTTTTTATATGTTCTAAGATGTAGTTTGCTTTTCTTTCTTTGCAAGTATTGTCCTTTACTTATTTTTATGGAGAAAGAAATAGATAACCTTTCTGTTTTCTCATTTGTTGTGATGTTATCTTTTTGAAACAACTTTTATCAGTGACGAGTCGTTGATGCAGATAGTATAATTCAGAGGTAATGTGGACGTGAATTCGTATATATGTTGATTATTCTTAAACCAACTGGGGCTCAAGAATAAGATATCTTGTAAAACAACTGGATTTCAAAAGATGATATTTGTGATTATATGTTGTGGTGGATAGTATGGGTTAATATTTTGAGGATGTACCATAAGATCTAGTTAGACTCCACTGGAGGTTTTTGAGGACTTATTATCTGTGGGGTTTATTCATGAAAGAGTGAATAAAAGATAATAATTCGAAGATTTGCGTATATACAATATTTGTCCGAAAATATAATACATACTTTCAAACATGATATTTCTTCAGGAATTTGCCATTGATAGGCATCATAGCTATTCGACTGTCCATCCGGTTAGCTAATAAGCTCCATTAGAGAAAACTTTGCTTATAATGAAGGACCCTCCCACTTTGGCTCAAATTTGCCCTTGCTCATGTTGTCATAGTCATAGGACGTTTGACAGTAAGGACTACTTCGCCTTTTTGAAAGGTTCGTACTTTGACTTTGCGATTGAAAGCTTTTGAGATTCGGGCTTGATATAGCTTAATGTGCTGTTGAGCTAGCAGCCGTTTCTCATCAAGTGCTTCATGCTCTCGAAGTCGAAGACGGTCGTTGTTTTCCATCGTTAACTCGTTGGCAATAGCTATCCTCAAGGATGGAATTTGAATCTCCAACGGTAAGACGACTTCGCATCCGTACACCAAAGAGAAGGGTGTACAGCCAGTTGGGGTATGTACAATGGTACTGTATCCCATAGGCATTCTCCAAGCTTTTTGCTCCAGTTACGTTTATTGGCAAAACAAACTTCTTGAGGAGCTTGATGATTATTTTATTGAATGTGTTTGCTAAACCATTGGTGGGGGATTGTAAGCTGTAGAAGCAATATTGTTGATTCAGTGTCATTACATAATCGAGTAAATGCTTTTCTTACAACTGTGGTCTGTTGTCATGAATGATTCTTCGAGGAACTCCAAATCGATATATGGCATGATATTTGATAAAGCTGATGACACTGCTTGTCTTGACTTCGGCTAGAGGAATAGCTTCTGCCCATTTTGAGAAATAGTCGGTTATAGCTAGGATGAATCGATGTCCTCGAGATGATGGTGGGTTGATAGGACCGATGACATCTATGCCCAGGATTTAAAGGGCCAAGATGCTGCAGTATGATGCAAGAATTCAGACGGTTGGTGGATGAAATCTGGGATCTGACATGCTCTGTATTTCTTTGCGTATTCAATTGCATCTGCCACCATAGTGGGCCAATAGTATCCCATGCGTCTGATACGTCCTGTAGCTTAGGGCCGGTTGATGTGCACCGCATATACCATCGAGCTTCACGTAGTATCTGTCTTGCTTTATCTCCCGCAAGACATCGTAGGAACATACCATCAAAGGATCGTCGATAAAGAGTCCCCGACAGGTGAATATAATAGAATCGGAGTGATCGACGACAGATTTTTGTAGCTTCTTTGGGGTCCTCTGGCAGAATGTCATATACTGCAAAGTCGATGAAGGGAGTTCTCCAGTCCTCGGTAGTAGTGCAAACATCCACCGCATTACTGAATTCAATGTTCAGATTATTCTCGATACAGAATAATTCTCGATTAGCGATGACGATCAACTGTTGCATTTTCACAGGGACAGCTAATACGGCTGCTAGATTCACAAGCGCATCGGCTTCTATATTGCATGCTCGACGTACATGCTCAATAAAGAAACCTTTGAATGATGTAACCAGCTTGACTGTTGTTTCTTGGTAAGGGATGAGATCTTGATGTCGGACCTCGTACGTACCTCTAACCAGGTTGACAATCAGTTTAGAGTCTCCGTATACTTCAAGATAGTCGATATCCAGCTGTTTAGCTAACTGAGACCGATGAGTAAAGTGTTGTACTCTGAGTAGGCTCTTTGAATGGCTAGCCCTTCTAGGGATACGAAGACAATTCCTACTCCAGCGATGATGATACCGTTGGTTCCAATTCTAGATGCACCATCAAAGAATAGACGCCAAACGAGTATTCCTTCTGAAGTCATGTTGGACTCTAGAGTTCATCAGGAATTTCGTCGTAGAGTTTTAAAGTTTCAGAAATTGGATGAGCAGCCAAGAAGTCAGCTAGGGCTTGACCCTTGACAGACTTCTGCGGGACATAGACTATATCATACTGTGCTGGTAATATCGCCCATGTAGCAAGTCTGGAATTGAGTGTACTAGGCTTCTTCATCAGAACCCGCAGAGGATTGACTCTGGAGATGACATGAATGGTCTGGCTCGTGATATAATGACGTGTCTTCTAGACGGCAAACATCAAGGCTAAACATTCTTTTTCCACCGGACAGTATTGATGTTCAGCACGATCATTGTGCGGCTGAGTTAATAAATTTCTTGCTCATGGCCTTCATTGTTCTTCTTGGCTAGGAGGGCACCAAGAGAATGATCCATTGCTCGAACGTACATCAGGAAGGGTATTCCTGTGATCGGAGGAACTAGGACTGGAGGGTTCAGCAAGTACCGCTTAATGTCCTCGAATGCTTGCTGGCATTCATCAGTCCAAACGAAATAACACCTTTCTTCATTAGTTGAGTGAACGGTCTACAGCGTCCTGAGAGATTTGAATTGAATCTTCTGATATACGCAAGTCGTCCCTGGAATCTTCGTAGCTATTTTAGGTTGCATGGAGGACGCATCTCTTGAATGGTTTTGACTTTCTCGGGGTCAACGTGTATACCCTTAGAGGTATTACCGAATCCGAGAAAATTGCTACTAGAGACTCCCAAATGACTTGGTGGGATTCATTTTGATTTGATGCTGGCGCATTAGATCGAAAATAGTTCTTTAAGTCTTGAATGTGATCTTCCTTTAGACGACTCTTGACAACAATATTGTCGACATAGCATTCGACTGTTTTCCATAAATGTTCCCAAAAATAGTACGCATAGCTCGCTGATAGGTAGCACCAGTGTTCTTGAGACCAATGGCATGACTGTGTAGTAGTAGACTCCCATAGGAGTGTGAAAAGATGTATGTTTTTCGTCTTCGGGATTCATCCTGATCTGATTATAACCAGAGAATCCATCCATAAAGACATTCTCTCGAACCGCAGTGTTGTCGATCATGACATCAGTGATTGGAAGAGAAAACTTGTCCTTGGACAAGCTGCATTGAGATCTCTAAAGTCGATGTAGACTCGGACTTCCAGTTTTCTTCATGACTAGGAAGATATTAGCCACCCCTCGGGAGGTTGTTCCTCTCTGACAAAGCCTCAGGCGATGAGCTTCTTGACTTCAGCTTCTATGGCGTCCATCATCTTAGGACGGAACTGTCCCTGCTGTTGTTTGACTGGCCTAGCATTTGGCAAAATGTTGAGCTTATAGGTAGCAATTTGAGATCTAGTCCCGGCATATCTTCATAGCTCCAGGCAAATACGTCGAGTATTTCTAATGAGCTGGATCAAGTCTTTTTTGTCTGCTTCAGGAGACTTTTGCTGATAAAGATTGGCCTTGGAGAAGCTTCGTCTCGACGTCGATTTGGATTAGCTCATCCTCGATGGGTGGTTCACACTTTTGAAGCAAAGCTCCCATTGAGTATCCATCCTTTTGCCCAAGGCTCTTCTTCATAAGCCTCGTAAAGTCATCATTGTCATCATCTTCTAGAAATTCAGTTGTCACTATATTGACATATAGATTTAGTTGATGAACTTCCCCTATGCTGGTGTCTGAGTCCCATGAAGCAGAATCGGAAGAATGAGATCATATTTCTTCGTCTGATTCAGATCTATCTGGGTTGTGTTCGGCATAATCTAGCCTAAACCATGTCTGGTCTTGTTGTAGTATTGTGATGACTTTCCTTTAGGAGCATGTATTCGAATAGTAGTACGTCTACCTTTGCCTCCATTCAATCAGACCTAGAATTGTAACCCATATTTCGAATAATATTTTTTGGACTGCTAACTATAACGACGAAGGGGGCTTGTGAAGCATGGAATTTCAGGCGCATCTATAGGCCATAGTTCCTATGCGCTCAACCCACCATGCGACCAACTCAAATGCACCAGGAAGCTCAAACAGATACTTGGCACAACAAAGAAAAGTACAAGGCTTTTATTTCATATGAAAGTGTATTACATGTCTAAAGAAAGACTTTACAGAGGAGAACTTCTACAAAAAGAAAGATCCTAAAACTACAGCCAGGCACAACAACTGCTATGCACCCCTTGCCAGGCGCATCATCCGACAGGTGCATCATCCGACAGGCGTATCACTCTGATGTCTCATCCAGGCGCATCGCCTCGTCATTATGGCGCATGCGCATCAGCACCAATTAGCCCTTGTGTAGCTGGAGGAGGAGATCTCTAGCTCGACGAAGATCGCGGCACGATGCCCCGGTCTTCGAAAGCAACAGGCACACTCGACAGCCTATGGCTCTGCCACATAACGAAAGACGGAGCGCGGCCGCCCCGATCTTTGGATGCAACAGGCACCATCGGCCTATGTCGGACTCGACGATCCCGATATTTGGATGCAACAGACACTATCACGGAAGCTCAGAATGACGGAAAGACTGGGGCACCGCATCTTCACCCTCGGGGAGTGCTCGAGTTCGGCAGTTCGCCAAGGCGAAGCTCCGACCAAGTTCATCTTTATATCGAATGAAGAAGGAAAGCAAAGCTTTCCCTCATCGCTATTTATAAGCACGAGCAGCCTACACCCGGTGCCAAATGGACAACATTCCAAATTCTATGCAATAAATTTGCATTAATAGCAAATGCATCCGTCGCCTCGTATTCGGCTAAGTCAAGGCAACCATTAACGCCTCGAAGAACTCAACAGGCGGGCCAAAGAGGATGCGACACATTGGCAGATGCGCCGTCGATATCATGCGCTCCCCATGGATCGCCAGCGGGTCATAGACCCATGCGCCCAAATTGGTACTAACCGATGCACCCTCTCCATCAAACATTTGATACTGAATGACAAAGGCGAACGCATTCCAAGAGTCGTCCAATCAGCTGTGCAAAAAATGAAGTGTCGCTGATGTCAGCACCATCATTACACCTTGGGTCGGCAACAAGCCACATAGCCGACCGATCATTCGTATGCGCCTCGTGGCCATGCACCTAGAAGACGACATGCGCTCCAGTGGACATACGCCCCCTCAGCTCACTTCTGATCTCAAGCAATAGAAGAAAAAGCTCTGCATGCGCCTCAAAAGCCATGCACCTGGACTTGCTCATGGCTCCTAAAAGTCATGAGACCAAGTCGCCTCCCCTGCGCCTGATTCTATGTGCACCCTGATGCGAAGCTCTGCATGCGCCTCAAAAGCCATGCGCCCAGACTCGTTATGATGCCTAAAACTCATAGACTAAGTCGCCTCATGCGCACTGATCCTAGGCGCACCCCGACAGATCACTCTCCTCCAAAACCGAGATCTTTGAGCCACATGCATACGCCACGTCCCTTGACTTAGTTCTATTCAAAGAATGGGTGCTAACCACCCAAGATCTCAGCAACAACCAAATCTAAGCAACTGTCACGTGTCAGCTCCTCCGCAGCCTGACGAAGCAGTTCGAGCAGATTCCACTACAACTCGGGGCGCATCGTCCATGCACCCCCACCAGCATCAACCACGTGGCGTCCCTATGTCCAGGCGCATCCGACAAATACGTGCATGAGCAGCCAGCCTGCTATCTATAAATAGAAGGATCGCTCCTTCATGACCCACACATACACACAGAGACAGACAGAGACAGAGAGAGAGATATATACAGGCAGACTGTTATATCCACATACAGAGGCCAGAATAACCCAGACCTTCATAGAGTTCAAGATCGTTCTCAGATCGTCAACGGATTCAACGCATTACCACTCGCTCCACCAATACAGTTTCCAGATAAAAACAAAAGTGTACTCCTAGGACTACGTCTAAGTCCTACATTGTATATGTTCTATTTGTAATTGAAATACCAAAGTTTTAATCAACAAAACCTTGTCGCATTGTCGATGGCAAACAAGCTGCGACCCTGCTGGGGGCTTTTTTCTTCAACAGAAAGCTGTGTCGCAATCAGACGACATCAAACTCGGCTCCTCCCACAAAACACTTGTGGTGCGCCTCAATCAACAAGCGTATGAGGAGTTCATCTCTGAAGGCAACGCGAGTCCTTCGAAGCGGCAGCCAAAGCCGAAGAAGACTCGCCAGGTCTGGGTGCGCAAGGCCGATGCGCCTGGCACCATCACTAAAGAGGATGCGCCACCGCAGCTGGCCCTTCCTGTTGACGCCCTCAGCAACATGGATGCTCCCAGTGCTTGGCCTTGCCATGCGCCTGATGGGGGTGTTAAAGTGAAACTCTCCCATCATGATTTGCGTAATGTGATCAGTCACAAATGCAGATCGGAGAGCTGACCAATAAGCACAATGTGTCCTCGCAGGATATACATGTGCTATGGTCACCATCAACTGCTGTTGTTACAAAACCGCGGTTCCACCACAGAGGCAGTCTGTGTTTCAGCGACTACAATCTACGGCACATATCCGACGTCACCTCGGAAAGAAATTCCAATTGAAGACGAAGCGGAGCCCAAGATCGCTTCCTGTCATGTAGTCTTCAATTCCCACTTCCGTGAGAAAGACAACCACCAACTCCTCAGCCTATGTATCCAAGACTCAGCTGAGGAAGAGCAAAACAGTGGCCCCGTCCCCAGGGGTGTACGAACGTACCCGAGCAAGGATCAAGGCCCTGGCTGAAGCAACGGCCGGGGGTAGTCAAGCCTCTGACAACCCTCCATCGAAAATGAGGTAGCGCTTCACAAACCGACCGTAACGTAGCTGTTAGGGTTATATACTAAAAGTATCACTTTCGTATTAACCTTATTTCTTAAATTTTGAATGAGAATCATATGGACAAATGTTTGTATATTGTATTTGTTGCAAGTGTTAAACAAATGTCTGATATTCTATATTGTATATAATATGGTGTGTGGTGTCAGACAGAAGATCTTATTATCAGTTCCCTATGGAGTATACAAATAGTTCACAACCTAGATGGACTTGGACAATCTATTGGAAATTGTAGTGTAATCTGGTATTAGTCTATCTTGACTATAGGTTTACACTAGTACACTTTGTGTGTATTGAACATGACCACTTGAGGTTGTTCTCTTTGTACTGACTACATAAGTGAACAAACACCTCTGTTATTATGGATGCTTGTGCTCTTAATTCGGATATAATAACAGACATGTATATGCAGTGTGCATTACTTTGACTCATGAAAGAGTGAGATTCATTATGGGTCAACAACCTCTATGAATTGGGTAATAACATTGTATGTATGATGGGTTGTTGATTATAAATGAAATCCATGTCCCGATACATCGGGTTGATGATGTCCCCTTAAGGAGCTCATAAGGATTATGATGTAAACCCTGCAGGTGGATTATATCCGACATGACAAATAAAGTTGAGCGGTACTACTTAAAGATAAAAGATGTCGAATCAATATAGTTGTCAGTAACTTAATTTGATCGACGGACATTCGATATCTTAACATGGGGAGCCAAACGAGCATATAAAAAAGGAGCCACAAACATAATTTGGGATTAGGCAGGTAGTGCAACAATAGCTCATTAGTGGACCGAGCTATTGGTAATGGGCCTGGATTGTGTGTTCAGGCTGAACACGGGATATCCAGATCCGTTAGGAGGCCTAACCCTAATTTCCTCATGGTCCCTACCGTAGCCTATATATCCTCTATTCTCTGGCCACCAGATGACCGATCAGAAATCTGAAGCTGTCTCTAAATTCGTGATTCACGTAAGGAGAGAAAGAGAGGGCTGCCAAGGAGAAAAAAAGGTTGGGTGATCGTCGCTAACACGACGTCCAACTCGAGGAAGGAATACGTGCAGAAGATCTTGGGGTCGTCCGCTCGAGATTGCCAGAAACTACTTGTCTTCTTTCGCCGCAGGTATAATTCATGAATCCTAGTTTCCGCCTATGAAGGGTTAGAACACGTATTAAATATGTTTAACTTTCTATCGATCAATACGCACACCAAAGTAAGGGTCCTGGGAATTCTCAGTTCCAACAGTAGCTGGGTAGCCAACGAGGCCTCAGAAGAAGAAGCCCCTCTACAGGAAAGCAAGGTCGAAAGAGAAGCCTCGACCGATCCATCCACTTCCACCCATGTCATGGCAGCTTACATGGCAGGGGGTGGTGATGAAGGAGAATCAGACTCTCCGGCGCTAGACATAGTACAGCGCATAGACACCCTAGAGGGGAGTCTCAAAACCCTCTCTGCCTTCATGCAAATTCTGACCCAGGCGATGTTCGACATTCGAACCACTCTGGCAAGGGCACCTGTCTCCACCAGCCCCGATCCAGGGGCCAACGGAGAATCAACTATACCCCCTCAACGGGTATCTTCAGGGGCGGAGCACCACGCTGCACCGCGAGCATCAGCTCCTCCAATATCCAACTTCAGCGTACCGCCTTCACCTGCTCCCAGCTCGACAGAAGACTTGGTCGAGATGGTCAGAGAACTGCACGAGTGTTTTGAGGCCCGAAGTAGACAGGAGGATCGCCAGAAGATGGGACTCCCGCAACCTTACCCTCTCGAATGGAACAAAGTGGTTTATCCTCCTAAGTATAAACCGCAAACACTGACGCCATACGACGGAAGGAATCTCCTCGCCGGTACCTGACCTACTTTCAGTCGCAGACGGGACATCTCCCAAAAGAAGACACCTTGCTCACGAGCCTGTTTGTCGGAGCTCTGAAGGGAGTCGCCTACGACTGGTACTACAGTCTCCCAACAACTCCATATCGTCCTTCGTTACTTGACACGCCTCTTCCTTGACGGTTCTACGACGGAGGGAGGGACATGACCATGTCATCTCTCATAGTAGTGCGGCAGACTGAGAATGAGACCGTTCGAGTCTTCATCGAACGTTTCGACAAGCATGTCTGAGGTTGCCTCTGGGCATGCCGGAACATGCACACATCGGAACATGCAGCATGAACATGCTTCCTGCAATCAAGCTCTGGCTCAACTCCACTCCCCCGCATGATTGGAGCGCATTAATCATTGAAACCGAAGCTGCTGAAAAGAAGACACGTAATGCTCACCTTTTGGGGGTTAACTTCCCACCTTCGATGACAAAGGGAAACGGCTTGCGACTAGCAGTAGCAGGCGTGAAGCGAAGGGGAAACATGCATTGATTGTCAATACGTCTAATAGCACGCAAGGTCCTACCCAGAGGCCTCCTACCACACCACGACGAGATGGTCTACTCCTTCCACGATGAGGATACCTTACAGCTCTTCGAGATGCTGAAGCAGGGCGACATAATCAAGTTGCCTGATCCCAAGCGTCATGAATAGTAGGCAGAGTCGGTGACCCGAGGTATTGTCACTACTATCGGTTCGTTGGATATCCAACTAAAGACTTCTATATCCTCAAAGACTACATACAGCGCATGATCAATGCGAACGTCATCTCAGTCGATACGAGGAGAAGTCGGTCTCGACCAACATGGTGTCTCTCTAGTTCACCGTACGCCTACCACAGCTCAAGATGGCGTCGTCCCCATCCCAAAGGCGACAATGGAAGTAGTCAACCTTCCACCAACCCATGACAACGTGGGAGGGCTCACACCTCACAACATCCAAGGGAGAGATCATATGGATTCACCCGGAAAGCTGACTCAACCGGGGGTAACCTCTACCTCCAAAAGCAAAGGCAAGAGACCAAGTCTTGTCGAATGGTGACTTCCTCCCTTGATGAAGCACTACCCGTACAAACGCGTTCACAGCAGAATGCTCAGCCTGAGGAGGCTCCGTCCGAAGTGACGCCTCCTATCATCACCACAGCTGTCCAAGGAGAAGGTTCATCCCAACCTCCTGTAGTTGATAAACAAAAGCAGAAGGAGGCCCGCTTCGACAGGCCTCTTCAAAAAAATACTCCGGGGTTAGCCAAGCCCCACAACTTTGGCATACTGGCACAACTGGCCAGTACTCTAGCACGGCTTTCCCTATTCTAGCTCCTCCGCCTATCCAAAGATACCCGGGAGGCTCTCTGCGAAGCCTTGAAGGACGCCGAGTCTTTCATCAGTCAGGTCAAAAAGCCCGACGACGATCCTACAGCATGTCCGTACTGCCATAATATGGGAGAGATCATCTCCAACATCACATTCACTCAACAGATATGCTGCTCAAGAACAACAGGCACAACAACCCCTGTATTACACAGGGTATGTTGGTGCCATCAAGATGGATCGAATGCAGATTGACCCTGTGTCTTCTCTCAGAGGGATTGAAGCCTCTTCACCGACTGATTTTACAAATCAATTTATCTCGAAGATGAAGCCAATGATGCTGATGACGAGGCAGAAGCTGAGATCGAAGCTGACCTAGAGGTGGACATGGCAATTGACGCGTCCCTCAAAGTGCGACTCAAAGGGAGGCCGCCTCAAGCATCAGCCCCTATGGTAGTTAAACTCCCCGGAAGGCGCCACCTTCTCCGGACAGGACATCCAATGAAGCTCCGTTGAAGATATACCTCAAAGATAAGCCCTCTCAAGTGGCGGCTCCTCTCGTAGCCAAGCTACGGAAAAGGCTCCAGCTCCCGGCACACCAACTGAGGCTCCCCTCAAGGTGCGGCTCAAAGGAAGACCTCCTCATTTGTCAGCACCCGTCAGGCCACAAGAGAAGACCTCGGCGTCTTCTCAGCACTGTCCCAGGAGCCAGCACGAGGCAAGCTCCCAAAAACTCTCATGAACCTCCCAAGGTGCTTCTGTTCTCACTGATGAAGAACTTGGAGAGTACATATCAGCTAATGTCGATGCTCCATCCCTCGATGATGTAATCCCTCGGGACAAGATCCCGTATTTTATCAATAATAGAGTGACTTTCAATTATTCTAGTCTTCCACATTGAATACCATACACTCTAGATAATGCCCTACAGTCGTTGCAAACACAAATAACGACTGTGAGTCATATAAATCGAGTCGTCCTGTGCCAAGGAGTCTGTTACATAGTCCCCTTGGAACAAGGATGAGAAGCCATTATCTTTGGCAAAGTCGAGCGTCACCAAGACCTCCCATCGACAGAGCCAGAACCGACACCGGCAGAATGCAAACCTACCGGTACAACGATCGAGCCAAGTATCTCATCCAAAAGATGGGTTACAACTTGAAGAGCGGCCAAGGTCTGAACTACGGCAAAGGTCGACACCTTCCCTACGACTTCAGTGCCAAAAGGGAAGCCGCAAGACTACTATCACCGTACCCGACGGGGGTAGGCTACATCACGCCTCCAACAACTCCAGAAGAATCAGAAGCAGAGGATGTCATACATTCTCACTCATTTGAAACTTCAACTTGGGACTCCGACACCAGCATCGGCTCAGTCTTCAGGAAGGTGCTGTCAGCCAACATGACATCCGTACATCCTTCTGAAGATAAAGACGACGATCAAACATGTGAGTTCTTCGAATAAGAGCCTGAAGAACAGATAGGCAACTCTAGAGGGGTGAATAGAGTTTATAACAATAATGACCAAATAAAAATTAACTCTTTTCACCAACAGTAAATGATCAGAGTAGTAAATGCGAAAATAAAAGATCAAGAGGCATACGCAAACACAGTCGTTTAAACCTGGTTTTCCTCGTGGAGGACTAGTCCAGGCCTGAGAACTCTAGCTCAGGATTAAATCCACTATTTCTTGACTCTTGCACAAACTCCTAACTGAATAGCACTGAGCACTTTTAGGCTTAGGAAGCTTGTGGCTAGTAGATGGGAAGGTTAAGGCTTGTATGAGGCTTATAGAGAAGAGAAGAAAAGATAATTGGATGAATGAAAATGAGAGAATTCAAGGCCTATTTATACTAGTTGGGATAGGCAAATTTGGCCAGAATTCTGTGTCAAGAATTCAAATTTTTGGCCGTTGGACAACTAGCATACAACAAACCCTAAAAATTAGGGTCCTGAAATTCAGGGGACAGAGTTCGGCCCGAACTCTATGTGGAGGCAGAGTTCGGCCCGAACTCTGTCTCCATGTGACAGAAAGTTCAATGGGCCTATGTGGGCTAAGTTTGGCTTTGGTGGAGCTTTGGATTTGTTTTGGGGATAAGGGTTAAGCAATGAATACCCAGTGCTACTCAGTTTATATTTTGTTAGACTCAATAAATGTAAAATAGTACAGACTATGAAAATGAGTAAGCTGCAGGAGAGAGACGACGTCCGTCTTGCACTGAGTTCTGTCTTGATATGTCATATTGAATTATGACAAGTATCATATTATCAATTTGTCAAGTCAACAGAACCCTGGGCCCAACGCCTAGGTGCGCAATGGGAGAATCGCTTTGAATTGCGAGAACCCCCTACCGAAGACGAAGTCGAGCAGATCGATCTTGGGGATGGATATTCATCCAAACCCGTCTTCATCAGCAAGAGCTTGGTGGGGGAGGACTGAGAATCCTTGTCCACCTGGTCAAAGAATATATCGACGTCTTCGCCTGAAGCTATGAAGACATGTCGGGACTCGACCCACAAGTCGCGATGCGCAAGCTTAACATCTTATCTGACGCTAAGCCCGTGAAGCAGCAACAGCAGCGCTTCCATCCTAACATCATGGACGCCATTGACAAAGAGATTGACATGCTCTTGGACAACGGTTCATTAGTGAAGAACAATACCCTGACAGGGTAGCCAACATTGTCCCCGTCACCAGGAAGAACGAGAAGATCGAATCTGCATCGATTTCTGGGATCTCAACTCTGTATGCCCAAAGGATGAGTTCCCATCCTGATCACCAACGTAATGATCGATAACACATGTGGCATCGATCGTATGTCCTTCATGGACGGCTACTCAGGCTACAATCAGATTAAGATGTTCCCAGATGACTGGAAGCACACGTCATTCAGAACTCCAAAGGGGGTTTACTGCTACACAGTAATGCCCTTTGGCTTGAAGAATGTAGGTGCCACATACCAACGAGCTATGAGCACCATCTTTCGTCAACACCTCCGCAAGACAGTCGAGTGCTATGTTGACGATATCGCCGTCAAGAGCCGTCTTAGGGGCGATCACCTACGAGACCTGAAGACAGTCTTCGACCTCATGTCGGCGCATCAGCTTAAATTAACCCCGCTAAATCCTTCCTTGGGATTTCTAGTGGAAAGTTCTTGGGCTTCATCATCACTGTGAAAGGCATTCATGTCGACCTGAGAAGACTAATGCCATCCTTGACCTGGACCCTCCGAAGAACCTCAGAGAACTTCGAGGCCTACAAGGACGACTCGCCTACATCCGGAGGTTTCTCGCGAACCTTTATGGAAAATGTCAACCCTTCGCTAAGCTTATGAGAAGGGAGTTTCTTACGTCTGGACGAAAAAATGTCAGAAGGGAGTTTCCTACGACTTGTAGAAGCATGGAATTTCAGGCACATCTATAGGCCAGAATTCCTATGCGCTTAACCCAACCATGCGACCAATCAAATGCGCCAGGAAGCTCAAACAGATACTTGGCACAGTAAAGAAAAGTACAAGGCTTTTATTTCATATGAAAGTCTATTACATGTCTAAAGAAAGGCTTACAGAGGAGAACTTCTATAAAAAAAAGATCCTAAAGCTATAGCTAGGCGCAGCAACTGCTATGCACCCATGCCAGGCGCACATCGTCCGTCAGGCGCATCACTCTGATGTCTTATCCAGGCACATCGCATCGTCATTATGGCGCAGGCGCATCAGCACCAATCAGCCCTTGTAGCAGTAAGAGGAGCTCTCCTAGCTCGACGAAGATCGTGGCATGATGCCCTGGTCTTCGGAAGCAACAGGTACACTCGGCAGCTGTGGCTCTGCCAGCATAATGAAAGAAGGAGCGCGGCCTCCCCGATCTTTGGATGTAACATGTACCATCGGCCTGTGTCGGGACTCGGCGATCCCGATATTTGGATGTAAGAGACACTATCACGAAAGCTCAAACAACGGAAACTGGGGCAGCTCATCTTCACCCTCGGTAAGAGCTCGAGTTCGACAGTTCGCCAAGGCGAAGCTCCGGCCAAGTTCATCTTTATATCAAATAAAGCAGAGCTTTCCCTCATGCGGCTATTTATAAGCACGGACAGCCTACACCCGAGTGCCAAATGGCCAACATTCCAAATTCCATGCAATGAATTTGTATTAATAGCAAATGCATCCGTCGCCTCGTATTCGGCTAAGCCAAGGCAACCATTAACGCCTCGAAGAACTCAATAGGCGGGCCAAAGAGGATGTGACACATTGGCAGATGCGCCGTCGATATCATGCGCTCCCCATGGATTCGCCCAGCTTGGCACTAACTGATGCACCCTCTCCATCAAACATTTAATGCTGTATGCAAAGGCGGCAACGCATTCCAAGAGCCGTCCAATCAGCTATACAAAAAACGAAGCCACTGATGTCAGCACCATCATTACACCTTGGGTCGGCAACAAGCCACGTGGCCGACCGATCATTCGTATGCGCCTTGTGGCCATGCGCCCAGAAGACGACATACGCTCCAGTAGACATATGCCCCCTCAGCTCACTTCTGATCTCAAGCAACAGAAGACAAAGCTCTGTATGCGCCTCAAAAGCCATACGCCTGGACTTGCTCATGGCTCCTAAAAGTCATGAGACCAAGTCGCCACCCATGTGCCTGATTCTAGGTGCACCCTGATGCGAAGCTCTGCATGCGCCTTAAAAGCCATGTGCCCAGACTCGTCTATGATGCCTAAAACTCATAGACTAAGTCGCCTCCATGCGCACCGATCCTAGGCGCACCCCTACAGATCACTCTCCTCCAAAACTGAGATCTTTGAGCCACAGGCATACGCCATGCATCCCTTGACTCAGTTCTATTCAAAGAATGGGTGCTAACCACCCAAGATCTCAGCAACAACCAAATCTCAGCAACTGCCACGTGTTAGCTCCTCTACAACCTGACGTAGCAGTTCGAGCAGATTCTACTGCAACTCGGGGCGCATCGTCCATGCACCCCCGCCAACATCAGCCACGTGGCGTCCCAACGTCCAAGCGCATCCGACAAATGCGCGCGTGAGCAGCCAGCCTGCTATCTATAATTAGAAGGATCGCTCCTTCATGACACACCACACAGACAGACAGAGAGAGAGATACAGGCAGACTGTTATACATACAGGCCGAAAAGACACTTAACGTCCGCTTCTCCTCGCAACGCTCTGGCATCCAGAGCAACCTAGACCTTCAAAGAGTTCAAGATCGTCAGATCGTCAACGTAGTAAACGCATTACCACTCGCTTTACTGATACAGTTTTCAGATAAAACAAAAGTATACTCCTAGACTACGTCTAAGTCCTATATTGTATACTGTTCTGTTTGTAATTAAATACCAAAGTTTTAATCAACAAAAGCTTGTCGTTTTCGATGGCAAACAAGCTGGCGACCCTGCTGGGGACTTTTTTCTCCTCCAACGAGAAAGCTGTATCGCAATCTGACGACATCAAACTCGGCTCCTTCCACAAAACTTGTTGTGTGCCTCAATCAACAGGCGTATAAGGAGTTCATCTCTGAAGGCAGCGCGAGTCCTTCGAAGCGGTAGCTAAAGTCGAAGAAGACTCACCAGGTCTGGGTGCGCAAGGCCGATGCGCCTGGCACCATCACTAAAGGGGATGCGCCACCGCAGCTGGCCCTTTCTGTTTACGCCTTCAGCAACAAGGTTGCTCCCACTGGTGTCGTACATCTGTCTGGGAAACGCAGTATTGACTGCATTCCCCAATTGTCTTTTTTCCAGCCAAAGAAGATGCGCCAACGGAGCAGAAGTGCAACCAATCTCCAGTGCAAAAACTCTGGTGCGCAGGAGAGAACGTCTGTCTTCAACAGACTCACTCGCTGTCATGGCGAGGCACAATTGGATTCTGAGTACTATGCGCTTCACGGGCTAGTACAAAGAAATCCAAGACAGCAGGCCATGCGCCACGAATGTGCTACGCCAATAGCAAACCAGAAGCATGCGTTCAAAATCATGCGCACTGCTTATGGTAAGCTGTACAGAGTCGACTCGCGCATCTGTGCCAAAAATGGGTCGACTCTCAAAGTTCTTCCCGCTTGGGCACATCTACTACGTTTTGAACCAAGTCTGGCTGGGCAACTGCGATGTTGAGTCCATGCGCCCACTTGGGTGATGCGCATGAAGTGGACTCAAGTTGCCATAAATGTTGTTCCTCTACCAATGATCTGGGCGTATCTCATTCGCATAAACCAGATCAGGTGGTACAACATTCACATGACCCCGGGTGTTAAAGTGAAACTCTCCCATCATGATTTGTGTAATTTGATCAGTCACGAACGCAGATCAGGAGAGCTGACCAATAATCACAATGTGTCCCTTGCAGGGCATATCTGTGCTATGGTCACCATCAACTGCTGTTGTTGCTAAACCGCGGTTCCACAACAGAGGCAGTCCGTGTTTCAGCGAATACAATCTACGGCACCTATCCGACGTCGCCTCGAAAAGAAAGTTCCAATTGAAGACGAAGCGGAGCCCAAGATCGCTTTCTGTCATGTTGTCTTCAATTTCCACTCATCCGTGAGAAAGACAACCACCAACTCCTCAGCCTCTGTATCCAAGACTCAGCTGAGGAAGAGCAAAACAGTGGTCCCGTCCCCAGGGGTGTACGAATGCACCCGAGCAAGGATGAAGGCCCTAGCGGAAGCAACGACCCCGGGTAGTCAAGCCTTTGACAACCCTCCTCTCGAAAATGGTAGCGCATCCACAAACCGACCATGACGTAGCTGTTAGGGTTATATACTAAAAGCATCACTTTTGTAGTAACCTTATTTCCTTAAATTTTGAATGACAATCATATGGGCAAATGTTTGCATATTGTATTTGTTGCAAGTGTTAGTGCAAATGTCTGATATTCTATATTGTAGATAATATGGTATGTGGTGTCACACAGAAGATCTTATTATCAGTTCCCTATGGAGTATACAAATAGTTCACAACCTAGATGGACTTGGACAATCTATTGGAAAGGTTGTAGTGTAATCTGGTATTAGTCTATCTTGACTATAGGTTTACACTAGTACACTTTGCTGTATTGAACAAGACCACTTGAGTTGTTCTCTTTGTACTGACTACATAAGTGAACACACCTGTTATTATGGATGCTTGTGCTCTTAATCCGGATATAACAGACATGTATATGCAGTGTGCATTACTTTGACTCATGAAAGAGTAAGATTCATTATGGGTTAACAACCTCTATGAATTGGGTAATAACATTGTATGTATGATGGGTTGTTGATTATAAATGGAATCCATGTCCCGATACATCGGGTTGATGATGTCCCCTTAAGGAGCTCATAAGGATTGTCATGTAAACCCTGCAGGTGGATTATATCCTACATAACAAATAAAGTTGAGCGGTACTACTTAAGGATAAAAGATGTCGAATCAATATAGTTGTCAGTAACTTAATTTAATCGACGGACATCGATATCTTAACATGGGGAGCCAAACGAGCATAAAATAAAGGGTCCACAAACATAATTTAGGATTATGGAGGTACTGCAACAATAGCTCATTAGTGGACCGAGCTATTGTTAATGGACCTGGATTATGTGTTCGGACTGAACACGATATATCCAGATCCGTTAGGAGGCCTAACCCTAATTTCTCCTCATGGTCCCTGTCGTAGCCTATATATATCCTCTATTCTCTGGCCGCCAGATGACCGATCAGAAATCTGAAGCTTTCTCTAAATTTATGATTCACGTAAGGAAAGAAAGAGAGGGCTGCAAAGGAGAAAAAAGGTTGGGTGATCGTTTCCCACACGACGTCCAACTCGAGGAAGGAATACGTGCAGAAGATCTTGGGGTTGTCCGCTTGAAATTGCCAGGAACTACTTGTCTTCTTCCGTCGCAGGTATAATTCGTGAACCCTAGTTTTCGCCTATGAAGGGTTAGAACACGTATTAAATCTGTTTAACTTTCTATTGATCAATACGCACACCAAAGTAAGGGTCCTGGGAATCCCCATTCCAACAGTAGCTGGGGGTAGCCAACACGAGGCCTCAGAAGAAGAATCCCCTCTACAGGAAAGCGAGGTCGAAAGCGAAGCCTCGACCGATCCATCTACTTCCACCCATGTCATGACAGTTACATGGCAGGGGTGGTGAAGAAGGAGAATCAGACGCTCCAGCGCTAGACATCGTGCAGCACATAGACACCCTATAGAGGGGAGTCTTAAAACCCTCTCTGCTCTATGGAAATTTTGACTCAGGCGGTCTTCGACATTCGAACCACTCTGGCAAGGGCACCTGTCTCTACTAGCCCCGATCCAGGGGCCAACGGAGAATTAACTATACCCGCTCAACGGGTATCTTCAGGGCCGGAGCACCACGCTACACCGCAAGCGTCAGCTCCCTCCAATATCCAACTTCAGGTCATACCGCCTTCACCTGCTCCCTCGACAGAAGACTTGGTCGAGATGGTCAGAGAACTGCGCAAGCGTTTTGAGGCCCGAAGTAGATAGAATGATCGCCAGAAATGGGACTCCCGCAACCTTACCCCCTCGAATGGAACAAAGTGGTTTATCCTCCCAAGTATAAACCACAAACACTGACGCCAACGACGGAAGGATTCTCCTCGTCGGTACCTGACCTAATTTCAGTCTCAGACGGGGCATCTCTAAAAGAAGACACCTTGCTCACGAGCCTGTTTGTCGGGGCTCTGAAGGGAGTCGCCTATGACTGGTACTGCAGTCTCCCTAACAACTCCATATCGTCCTTCGATGACTTGACACGCCTCTTCCTTGATCGTTCTACGACGGAAGGGACATGACCATGTTATCTCTCATAGAAGTGCGGCAGACTGAGAATGAGACAGTTCGAGTCTTCATCGAACATTGTCGACAAGCAAGTCTGAGGTTGCCTCCGGGCATGCCAGAACATGCAGCATGACCATGCTTCCTGCAATCAAGCTCTGGCTCAACTCCCCTCCCCTACCTGATTGGAGCGCATTAATCATTGAAGCCGAAGCTGCTGAAAAGAAGGCACGTAATGCTCGCCTTCTGGGGGTTAACTTCCCCACCTTCGACGACAAAGGGAAACGGCCTACGACTAGCAGTAGCAGTCGCAAGCGAAGGGGAAACAGGCATTGACTGTCAATGCGTCTAATAGCATGCAAGGTCCTGCCCAAAGGCCTCCGACCGCACCACGACCGAAGATGGTCTACTCCTTCCACGATGAGGATACCTTACAGCTCTTCGAGATGCTGAAGCAGGGCAATAAAATCAAGTTGCCTGATCCCAAGCGTCCTGACGAAGTAGGCAGAGTCGGACCCAAGGTATTGTCACTACCATCGGTTCGTTGGACATCCAACTAAAGACTGCTACATCCTCAAAGACTACATACAGTGCATGATCAATGCGAACGTCATCTCAGTAGATTACGAGAAGAAGACAGTCTCGGCCAACATGGTGTAGCTCCAGTTCGGCACCTTACCGCCTACCACAGCTCAAGATGGCGTCGTCCCCATCCCAAAGGCGACAATGGAAGTAGTCAACCTTCCACCAACCCGTAACAACGTGGGAGGGCTCACACCACTCACAACATCCAAGGGAGAGATCATGTGGGTTCACCCGGATCTCGTTCCAGAGTTGACTCCACCAGGGGTAACCTCTACCTCCAAAATCAAAGGCAAGAAGACCAAGTCTTGTCGAATGGTGACTTCCTCCCTTGATCAAGCACTGCCCGTACAAATGCATTCACAGCAGAACGCTCAGCCTGAGGAGGCTCCGTCTGAAGTGACGCCTCCTATCATCACCACAGCTGTCCAAGGAGAAGGTTCATCCCAACCTCCTGCAGCTGATAAACAAAAGCAGAAGGAGGCCCGCTTCGACATACCTCTTCCAAAAGACCGCACTCCGGGATTAGCCAGGCCCACAACTTCGACATACTGGCACAACTAGCCAGTACTCCAGTACGGCTTTCCCTATTCGAGCTCCTCTCTATCCAAAGATACTCGGGAGGCTCTCTACGAATCCCTGAAGGACGTCGAGTCTTTCATCAGTCAGGTCAAGCAGCCTGACGACGATCCTACAGCATGTCCGTACTGCCATAATGTGGGGAGATCATCCCTAACATCACATTCACTCAACAGGATATGCTGCTCAAGAACAACAGGCACAACAGACCCCTGTATTACACAGGGTATGTCGGTGCCATCAGGTGGATCGAATGCAGATTGATCCTGTGTCTTCTCTCAGCATCATCTCCCGAACTCTACTTCAGACGTTGGGGATCCCGATGCATCACCTGACATCATCTTACACTACCATCAGTGGCTTCAACGCCAGTAAGAGTGAGCCGCTGGTGAAAATCCGCTTGAAGTATTACATCGACGATCTCCAGACCGAGTGACTTGCTATGTTGTGGATGCAAACGTTAACCACAACATCCTGTTGGGACGGCCATGGATACATGAATACATGGTGGTGCCATCCACCCTCCATCAATGTATGAAATGCGTGTCCACCAGCGGCATCATCCGAACAGAGTTTGCTGATGTCGATCCCGTCAGAGGGATTGAAGCCTCTTCACCGACGCTGATCTGTACAAATCAATTCATCTCGAAGATGAAGCTAATGACGCTGATGACGAGGCAGAAGCTGAGATCGAAGCTGACCTAGAGGTGGACATGGCAATAGACGCACCCCTCAAAGTGTGACTCAAAGGGAGGCCGCCTCAAACATCAGCCCTATGGTAGTCAAACTCCGTGAGAAGGCGCCACCTTCTCCGGACAGGACATCAAATAAAGCTTCGTTGAAGATACGCTCAAAGGCAAGCCCTCTAAAGTGGCGGCTCCTCTCGTAGCCAAGCTACGAGGAAAGGCTCCAGCTCCCGGTACACCAACTGAGGCTCCCCTCAAGGTGCGGTTCAAAAGCAGACCTCCGTATTTGTCAGCACCGTCAGGCCACAAGAGAAGACCTCGGCGTCCTTCTCAGCCCTGTCCTAGGATCCAGTACGGGGCAAGCTCCCAAAAAACTCTCGTGAACCTCCCAAGGCTGCTTCTGTTCTCACTTGATGAAGAACTTGGAGAGTACATATTAGCTAATGTCGATGCTCCATCCCTCGATGATGTAATCCCTCGGGACAAGATCCCATATTTTATCAATAATAGAGTGTCTTTGAATTATTCTAGTCTTCCATATTGGAATACCATGTACACTCTAGATAATGCCCTACAGTCATTGCATACACAAATAACGACTGTGAGTCATATAAATCGAGTCGTCCTGTGCCAAGGAGTCTGTTACATAGTCCCGCCTCGGAACAAGGACGAGAAGCCCATTATCTTTGGCAAAGTCGAGCGTCACCAAGACCTGTCACCGACGGAGCCAGAACCCGACACCGGCAGAATGCAAACCTACCGGTACAATGATCGAGATAAGTATCTCATCCAAAAGATGGGTTACAACTTAAGAGCGGCAAGGGTCTGAACTACGGCAAAGGTCGACGCCTTCTCCTACAACTTCCAGTGCCAAAAGGGAAGCCGCAAGACTACTATCACCGTACCCGACGGGGGGTAGGCTACATCACGCCTCCAACAACTCCAGAAGAATCAGAAGCAGAGGATGTCATACATTCTCACTCATTTAAAACTTCAACTTGGGACTCTGACACCAGCATCGGCTCAGTCTTCAGGAATGTGTTGTCAGCCAACATGACATCCGTACATCCTTCAGAAGATAAAGACGATGATCAAACATGAGAGTTCTTCGAAGAAGAACCCTGGGCCCAACGCCTAGGTGGGCAATGGGAGAATCGCTTTGAATTGCGAGAACCCCCTACCGAAGAAGAAGTCGAGTAGATCGACCTTGGGGATGGATCTTCATCCAAACCCATCTTCATCAGCAAGAGCCATAGCTTTTAGATTTGCCTCCAGAGCAACGATTCTTTGCTTTTGACTAGCAGAACTGGAAGCGTATTGCTCTTTATTCGTTACGTAAGCTGACACTTCTCTCGATACAGAAGATGAGCTAGTAGATAAGATGGTCTGATCAGAGTCTTCAGTATCAGCGTCAAAGTCTAGCAGACTTCTACCTCCAGGGTAGGAATCAAGAAGATTCCTTTGACCGAGGAAGTCTCGGTTGGAATTAGGAAGATTCTTTGACCGAGGAAATTTCGGTTTCTTGATCTTGCATTTTGGTAGACCCCTTCAGTAGAGTCTGGGATCTGACTGCAAATTTGTCGCCCTGAAGGTCGTAACGAATTATGTCTCGGGCATCTTCCACCCCCAAAGCTATGAGATGCCATGTTAACTGAAGCAAATAGTAGTTTATCTTCATCCACCAAGATGACATTGGGAGATCAGGAGTGATTGGGAAATCAAAAATAATTCAAATGGTTGAACACCACCCGTTTTGCTAGTTTGCCGCAGCACTTGACGTCGACTTCATGTGAATGACAGTGACATTTGTCATAAGTGAACATATCATCGTCAACTATCAAGATCATTCTAGGAAAGCCAGAGTAATTCAAGCGGTCAAACACAGACCATTTGGTTGTCTTGCAGCACCACTTGATTACGATTTCATGATACTGGTTAGAGTGATGTTCAGTCTGTGGAGTCACCGCTGCACGAGATGCACTCGCCGTCTTCCGTTTTTGTACAATAAGTTTGCGGAGATCAGGTACATGATAAGAAGAAGGAGAAGGAGGAGGAGGCAGACTCTGCCACATTATATTATAGGGATAATGAGAAGAGGAGGTAGACTCTGCCTTATTACATTAGGAATATGATGCCTATTCCTAAACTTTTGTGTTCCCTGCGTGTACATAGTAGTGCTAAGTTCATTAGCATAAGTGAGTGGGTTCTGGCCCTTAAAGCCTTTACTGTGCGCGAATTAGTGATTGGCACCGACTGTACTGGAGTCTTCTGGCGCGCCTTCTGATTCGTTTATGTTCAACGCCTATTGAGATAGGCGCACATGTCATCATCTGACCCCACTTGGTTGTTGGTCTGTGACACTTGTAATTCCCTATTATGTCCTTAATTTATGCAGAGTAGGGAAGTTATGGTGCAGGCCTGATTGGCACGAAGCAGCCTGGCGCCAATTAGATTGTTGTGGAGTAGGCAAGATGCCTTGGTGCTTTGCGCACATTGGTACAACGCATTTGGCGCGACACCTATGGACAGAAGGAAGTGAACTCTGAATAGAACCTACTTTCTGGGAAGTAGAGTTCTTGTTCAGAGATGCAGCTTTGGCACTGATTGGCATAGAGGCACAATCAAATGGGTTTTCTACCAAGTCCAGGACTGGGAAGATTGGGGAATGGCCATAGGGTGCTTTCCCTTGTCTTGAGTAGCAACAACAACAACTAGTGTGGCATTGGACTTTGGAGTCCAAATGGCGTGAACCTTATTTTGGGCAGAAGCAGTGGTGGCGCACTTGGCAGAAGTGTACTTAGCACCCCCGGTGCCAATCAGATGTTCATAAGCAGTTTGGTCGAATTCGACGACCAAGGTCTCTTGTATCGTGCCGACTGACATTACATCGCATTGAGTTATCTCATTCTTATCGGAGGAGAAAGTCGTCTCCAGCAGAGTCGTCATTTTGTTTGCAAAAACAAATATTTAAATACAAACTAAGAAAAAAAAAGTATAATTGATTTCTGGGGAAGTACAACTATATAAATCTGATCAGAAGACGATCACTTTATCCCTTGGACTATGTGATGTCGGAGGTGAAAAGCTCTTGAACGTGCTACAGTAACTTCTCAGGCAATTATGGTCATTAGTGATGCCTTGAAGAGTGATTTTCAACTCTATTTATAGAGTTCTGTGATAACTGTCAAGTAGTTGCAATGATTGGCGTACAGTCAAAACAGGGCCGATTATTCACTGGTTGGCGCATAGTGACCCAGTCGCGCAAACAGTTAGCTTAACTGCATATGATGCATAGCATTCTGTGAGAGAAGTGCGCTTGGTCATGGGCAGTGTTGCGTATACGTTCTTCGAGATTAGTGGCATGCACGCCATGTCATCTAACTACTTCTGGATGATAAATGACTGATTGGTGCCAGTACATGAATGGCGCGAACCATTGATTAGCGCCAACTGTTGGTTGACGCCAACTGTTAGTTGGCACCAACTGTGGAAAGCACTAAGTGTGAAGAGCTTAATCACTTTGCACCATTGATGAATGGCATAGAGAAATAAGCGACCGTCATTATGACGAGTCTGACAAAATTTTCTCGAGCGTTGTGCGCTTGGGATTCGAAAAGATTTTCATCGACTGACATATTGTCAGTCATCATGACTGACAGCTCAGCTTTTTGAGAAAGATTTCCATATGGCAGCCCGTGCGATCTGAAAGTGGCGCGAATTGGTGTTGGGCGCTATTAGGCACTGGGCAAGTTGAAGCATTTTTTTAAAAGTATATTATTATTATTTCTTACAAGTAAGCATTGAAGATGAGAACAACTCTATGCTGTTGTAGTACTTAGTATAGATATTTTAGTATATTATTTTATTTTATTTATTTTCATATGTTATAAATGTATTATTATATATTTATAGGCATGTACTACTGTAATATGGGTATTATTATATGCAATTATTTAGTATATATATTGTGATTACAAGTATCTGTTTGCCATTAAATATCAAGCACAAAAATTACAGATGAATTGAACTTGATTGCAAACTCGCTTGTACAAAAGAAAGCCTAGAAAAAATCCTAGGAAACAATCTAAGTACAATTGTTTAATTTTTGATTCTGGGGGGTGACGATAGAGACTTGGGAAAGTGTAGCAACTCTGCCATACTCCTTGGACTATCAGACGAAGTCCTTGCTCTTGAAGAAATTTGACAGCCTTTGATTGCCAACCTTTAGCATGGGTGTGGTACCCTGCTATTTATAGTGATTCCTGCATAAAGCAGATTTTGGGCCGCATAGAGGGCCACATGGCCACGTGTCTGTAACAACACACGAAGACTCGATCTTGGGCTGCCAGCTGGTGGGGGTTGTTGAGATTTCTTTGTTGTAGCAAATCTGGATGGTTGAGACTTGGTCAAATTGCCATGTGTCCCTCCCACAAAGTAAAGCCTGAATCGTTTTGGCCGTATAGTGGCCTTAGGAGCCTTTCTTCTGCGGCTCGGCTCCGCTTGGCCGCATGGGATCTGCGAGAACCTTGCTTCTGCGACTTGGTTTCACTTGGCCGTATGGGATCTTCGAGAGCCTTGCTTCTGCGGCTTAGTTTCACTTGGCCGCATGGGATCTTCGAGAGCCTTGCTTTTGCGGTTCGAGTTCTCTTAGCCGCATGGGTTCTTTGAGAGCCTTGCTTCTGCGGCTCGGAATCCACTTAGCCGCAGGGGGTCTTCGAGAGCCTTGCTTCTGCGGCTCGAGTTTTCTTAGCCGCATGGGGTCTCCAGGAGCGCTCTTTCTGCGGCTTAGTTTCACTTGGCCGCAGGGGATCTTCGAGAGCCTTCCCTCTGCAGCTTTGTCACCCCTACTTTCCTGAATAGGGCTAATATAGTCATTTATATTATTTTATTATTTAATATTATTTAATTTATTAATGTTAGTGTTTTTCATTATTAGTTTAATAGGTATTTTTGATATAGATAAATATATGTTCAATAACTTTTTATTATAAACTTTTAATATATTAAATAAATATAGATACGGAATATTTATTTTTAATTTAGAAATAATTTTAGAATTGTTTGGTATTTGTTCCATTTTATGATATATATATATATATATATATATATATATATATATATATATATTATATATATATATAATATATATAATATATATATATATATAAATATATATATATATATAATATATATATATATATATATATATATACACTATTTATTTATAAAAGATGTTAGTAAATAGTATTTTTATAATAGACGAATAAATAATATGTGGTTGATTTTTATAATAAATAAATATATAATAAATAATGTATGTATGTATGATACATATAAATTGTTATATGTATAAAGTATTAAGTAATAAATAAAAGAAAAAAAACTCAAATCAAAGAAAAAAGTTAAAATAGAAATCAAACAAACATAAGCACACACACAAGCAACAACAGCTATACCAACCCAAGCCGAGCCCCCCTCTTTGAAAACCGAACGAACCCGAGCCGCCGGGTTCCCGACTTCCTATTTATATATGTTAGAGAGAGAGAGGAAAGTTTTTCGAAACCCTAATCTCTACCCTAGCCGCCGCCTTTCCGACTACCTGGACCTCGCCATCGACAACGTAGTGCCATTGTCAGGCCGCCCATCATCGAGAAACGCACGCACGCGTGAGACACCGAAACAGCGACCTACAGTAAGGTACCTATCTTCTCCGTCTCGTTTCTACACGCACACTCGATCAAATCGAGATCCGTAAAATTCTACGTGTAGATAATCTATACACGTTTAATTCCCTTTAAATAGTTCGTGCCGATTCGCATCATGTGCGACGAAAAATGAGTTCCAAAATTGAGAAAAAAACTCGATTTTATGGGTTTAGAAACTGTCCCGAAACTCTATGTTTGTGGTCGATTTGCGACCAGAATATCGCGAACATTGGAAAACCTACTGAAGAGACTTGTAGACAACATATAGGAGATCAAAATTCTTCTTGTAGATCTAAATTTCATGCATTATCCAGAAAGTTATAGTTTGTGAAGAATGAGAAAAACTGGTTTTTAAAACTGAATTTTTAGAAAATTGTCCCGATACGTCGTCCGTCCCGTCAATCCGGGCGACGTGGTCGCGAACCGAAAGCATCGAAAGGTGCGTATCGACTTCGTGGACGTGTGGGCTTTGACGGAATTCAAATTGGCTGCGTGTGCGCGACGAATTTGATGCGTATCTGTCAAAATTCACCATATTGGCCTTTTTGCAAATTTGTCAATTACTTTGTGCACGTTCGTCAGATCGAGACGAAACTTGCGGCAACATGACCGTATCATTTTTCTGGTCCTGTACGCCAAGTTTGGTCCGATTCTGAGACGGTTGATCGGAACACTATTTTGGCGGGCCCACGAACCGATCCAACGGGCGAATTTGTGCACGGACCACCGGAATCCAACTTTGGACATACGGTTAGGTTCGTCTCGTCAAACCGGATCCATAGATATAGTTTGACTTTAGAGACCGTAGGTCTGGCAAGCTTTTCAGTGCAAATTGGGTCCAACGGCGGACATCGTTTTGGTCCAAAATTATCATTTTGCCACTGTGTCCAGAATTGGACTTATGGGTAGGCGTTTCTAGCTAATTTGACCATTCTGAGAATGTTGATAATATTTGTTTCAGCATTAGGAGACTGTTGTACGAGTTGACCGTTCGTGGCTCATTGAGTGGTTTGAAGTTCGAAAGGTGCGTATCGACTTCGTGGACGTGTGGGCTTTGACGGAATTCAAATTGGCTGCATGTGCGTGACGAATTTGATACGTATCCGTCAAAATTCACCGTATCGGCCTTTTTGCAAATTTGTCAATTACTTTGTGCACGTTCGTCAGATCGAGACAAAACTTGCGGCAACAGGACCGTATCATTTTTTTGGTCCTGTACGCCAAGTTTGGTCCGATTCTGAGACGGTTGATCGGGACGCTATTTTGGTGGGCCCACAACCCGATCCAACTGGCGAATTTGTGCACGGCCTACCAGAATCCAACTTTGGACATACGGTTAGGTTCGTCTCGTCAAACTGGACCCATAGAAATATAGTTTGAAGACTTTAGAGACCGTAGGTTCTGGCACGCTTTTCGGTATAAATCGGATCCAACGACGGACATCATTTTGGCCCAAAATTATTATTTTGCCACTGTGTCCAGAATTGGACTTATGGGTAGGTGTTTCTCGCTAATTTGACCATTCTAAGAATGTTGGTAATATTTGTTTCAGCATTAGAAAACTTTTGTACGAGTTGACCGTTCGTGGCTCATTGAGTGGTTTGTAGTTTGATTTTCTCAGATCAGGACAGCAGGCAAGTACATTCTCTGATAGTTTTCATTGCTTTGATATCTACTATATCCGATTCAGTTGTAGTGATATACTTGATTCTCGACACGAGGATACACGGACTAGTATACGTGAATCTCGTCATGAGATGTCATTCCCGGTTTACCTGGTATATGTACATTGTTCGATATTGTTTCATGTACTTGTATAGACACCGATTTGGGAGTGGACCGGCCCCCTGCTCTTCGAATCCCGTGTCATGACCTGTCATGTCTGGAGTCATTATATTACTCGGGGATGGGGAGTTATTAGAGGTTATGTGATCATTACCCCTACTTGTTTATTACTTATGCATAGCTCCACCCTCACCACACGTAGGGTGTAGCCTGACCTTATACTACTTGTGCATAGCTTTCCATTTTGGCCGACCTGATCCCTATACTATTATACTACTTGTGCATAGCCGGTCAAATGGAACAGCCTGATCTTGACCCAAGCCGATCATATAACGCTCTAATATCTCGTGGAACTTTCTTTTTATGTTTACATCATACCTCAAAATACTTTTCACTGTTTATATTCCAGTTTTATCTTATATCTCACACATGACATAATATCCAGTTCTCTTGTACCGTTTTACTTTTAGTCTTGATATTTCATCTTGTATTTCATTATAATTATCTCTTATAGTTTGTCAATTCATATGGAACTGCTGTTAGTGTTTGTACTTGCTCATATCCTGACAGAATAACCCCCGTTGTTTTTCAGAGGATTTAGATACAGATTGCCCGACCTATTACGAGTTTCGCATAGATGGAGCCTACGACCAGGACCAGCTTGTGGACCTGGTGCTCATAGAGGACGCAAAGCCTGTAGTGACTTAGTTTAGCTAGATTTTGTCTGGACTATATTCCAGCTTGATACTTTGAGACTTGTAGTATTTTTTGGGATCTTGTGATGTCTTTAAATTCTAAACTTGTGATTGTGGCTCAGCACTATTTCAGACTATTTACTTCATCTTTATCCTTATCTTTATCATCGTGCTTATCTTCCTTAGATTTATGTTATTGAGTGGTGATTATATTCCTCCGTGCGGAGATGACAGGTTATATTATTGTGTCTTAGATTCTATATATTCTAGATAACCTTTACAGCGTTCTACTATCGATACTGCGGCGTAGGCTGGACGTACCCACTTGCTCGTGCCCCTAAACAGGGTACGGGTCGTGACACGTTTTATGGTGGCCCATGCATGTCAGAGTCGCAACTAGTACAATTTCATAATGGTACTCAACTTAGAGTACTAATTATGAGCCTGCCGTTAGGATATAGGTTCTAGGTTTTGATAGGAGTTACTCAATCACATATTAGAAAAATTTTAATCTTTTGATTATCAAGACAACTCTCCTTGCATTTCGAAAGAAATTATCCTTCCTTGACAATATCTTATCATGTGCCATATTGATCTCTTTGCTTAGGACTTTTGAGAGATTCCTGTGACGATCCTTGGGAATCTTATTTTGAGCGTCAATTTGAAATCATTTACTCTTGTTTTTCTTCACCCTTGCTCCTTGTTAGTGAATTTGATATTGATGGATCATCGTTGATTTTGATTGTCATATCGAGATGAATTTTATGGTCCGAGTTATGTTATCTTTTGATAACATATGTTGACGGAATAACAGGGAAGGTAAAACATCTACTTAATTATGGAACCTGGACTTTATTGCAGCTATATTAGCCGGCGTGGCAAAAACGTAAGGACCTGACTTCGGATGTACATATCTTGGTTATGAGATTTGGAATTTCTCGCAGCCATACTAGTCGGGTTGGCGAGGATTCCAGACGACATGATTATAGAGGTACATACCAAGTTATGGAATCTACCGTTTATTGCAGCCTTGCTTACTGGCG